>JARQOC010000001.1:200194654-200511849 GCA_033576535.1 Allobates femoralis
TGATTTCATGTCAGATAGTGAAAAAGACATGCATATGTGTCTTTTTATATAGTGTATCTAAATACTGATCAGCATACTTTGCTCGAACGTGTTGGTCAATTTCAAATTTGGCACGAACATGACCGATTCAGTTCGGGTTCAGGAGACCCGAGCAATTTCCCAAAAAGTCAACAAAAGCGTATTTGATCAGTGAGTGACCGGATTAAAAATAGAATTACTCTGTTTAAGTGATGTTTTTGTCCTATATTCTGACAGTGCAGGCTACTGGGCAGGATGTTTTTGATTAGGCGGAGTTGAGAGGCCAGAATAGCGCCAGACTCCATTTTTTTTCCGAGCATTTTTTGTGTGGATATTCCTTGTCTGCAGCCAATCAATGCGCATAAAACATCCACAAGTTAAAGACACAAGGGCATGTGTCATTGGCTGGCTTCTTTTATTGGCTGGCAAAGTCACATGTCCCTAGGGATATAAGAAGTGGCCATTTGCCATCGATGCCATTTGTAAAGTGTTACTGGTTAGAGACAGTGCTACTGCTATTCTGTGCTGCTCCATTCGTGTTACACAATTAGATAGCTAGCTACGCTATTGCTTTTTAGCAAGAATAGGAGAGTGAGAGTGTCTATCTGGACATATGCATTTTTTTATAAACAAGTGTATTTCCCAAACCTGTGTGCATTGCCAAAGCCGCGTTTTTTGCTTATGGGAAGAGATTGCCAAATCCTTCAGTTTCCCATAAAAGGCAGTGTTTGGCCTGTAACCTGAGAATCTCCAGTCCTTTAGTTTCCCCTAAAAAATATTTTTTTGCCTGTAACCTGTGAATCTTAAATCTTTCAATTTCCACTAAAAAGGCTCTGTTTGGCCTGTAACCTGTAATTCTGTAATCTTTCAGTTTCCCCTAAAAAGGCATTTTATTTGCCTATAACCTGTGAATCTCAAATCCTTCAGTTTCCCCTAAAACAGGGTTGGAGAACCTTTCTCTGCCGGAGACCATTTGGAAATTTTTACCATCCATTGGGGGCAGCACAACATTATCAGCCTGAAAATTCCTCTGATATATTTAATTAAACAATCAACTCACCTCTACTATGGTGGATGGAGCTGCTTCTCTTTGGCATGGATGATATTGATCATGTTGCTTTTCAACTACTTTTCCAGGTTTGCTAGAGCCATAGACATCACAGGAGAGGCTGGGAGCATATATGTCACTGGGGGGGGCTGAGGCATGGAGATCACTGGGGGGGTAGCTGAGGCATGGAGATCACTGGGGAGCTGGATTTAAAGTGCAGGGAGTTGGCAAAAGGCATCTGCCAATCTGAGCACTGTGGTCCCCAGGAATGGGCCCGGGGGCCACAGAAAAGGTCATCGAGGACCGGATGCGGCCCCGGAGCCTGAGGTTCCCCACCCCCTGCCCTAAAGGCTCTGTTTGGCTTGTAACCTGTGAAGCTCAAATCCTTCAGTTTTGCCTAAAATGCTTTGTTTGACCTGTAACCTGTGAATCTCAAATCCTTCAGTTTTCACTAAAAAGGCTATTTTTGGCCTGCAACCTTTGAATCTCAAATCCTTCAGTTTTCCCTAAAAAGGCTCTGTTTGTCCTTTAACCTGTGAATCACACATCTTTTAGTTTCCTCTAAGAAGGGTCTATTTGGCTTGTAACACTAGTCCAGAGAAAAATTGGTTCAGACATAAAAACAGTTGAACTTAACTAATTTTGGGGTGCTGAAAACGAAAATGATGCTTAAATTTTTAAATTGGCTCTAGTTTTTATAATACAGGGGTGTGTTAATATTTTTCACAGCCTTTGATAGGTAGGCAAGGAATACACGGTATATACGGTATATACATATATATGCATAAAGTGTTAAAAACTCAATCAAATAAAATGAAAATGGTGTGCCTATTCCAATTTTTGTTCTTTTGTAATTTAATCTGCTCCATTTGGTGGTGATGTTTTCTCCCCTATATGCATATCCTCACCAATGTTGGATTACCAAGGCTTTGCTCAGGATTCTTATTTATAAGAATGTCCAGTTTTTTTCTTGTAATTTATTCAGACAAATAAAGCAGTATCAATTATTCTAATATATAAATAAATAACAAATAAATCAATTAAGTATATACATACAATTCATACATGACTATAAACAAATATATATATATATACTGTATATACTCGAGTATAAGCCAACCCGAGTATAAGCCAAGGCCCCCAGTTTCACCTCCAAAAACTGGAGAAAATTACTGACACGAGTATAAGCCTAGGGTGGGAAATGCCGCAGCCCGCCATTCTGGTATATCTGGCCCCATCTTGGTATGTCTGTCCCGATCTTGGTATATAGCACTCCATTCTGGTATATAGCCCCTCATCATGGTATATCGCCCCCCATTCTGTTATATAGTCACCCCATCACTGTATATAGCCTATGCCATCCTGATAATTAGCCCCTTATGCCTGTATATGTTCCCCATCATAGTATATAGCTCCTTATCACTGTATATAGACCCCATCATGGTATTTAGCCCCTTATCACTGTATATAGCCCCCATCATTATACAGTCATATGAAAAAGTTTGGGCACCCCTCTTAATCTTACTCTTTTTTTGTTTAAAATTGTTTTTTTGCAACAGCTATTTCAGTGTGATATATGTACCGTATATACTCGTGTATAAGCCGACCCGTGTATAAGCCGACCCCCCTACGTTTGCCCCCAAAACCTGGGAAAACCTATTGACTCGTGTATAAGCCGAGGGTGGACCCCAGCACAGGTATACAGCCCCCAGCAGTGTGGTATACAGCAGCCCCAGAGGTATATACAGCAGCCCCAGTGGTAGTATACAGCAGCAGCCCCAGTGGTATACACAGCAGCAGTCCCAGTGGTTAGTATACAGCAGCCCCAGAGGTGTATACAGCAGCCCCAGTGGTAGTATACAGCAGCAGCCCCAGTGGTATATACAGCAGCAGCCCCAGTGGTTAGTATACAGCAACCCCAGAGGTGTATACAGCAGCCACAGTGGTTAGTATACAGCAGCCCCAGAGGTGTATACAGCAGCCCCAGAGGTAGTATACAGCAGCCCCAGAGGTATATACAGCCCCAGAGGTATATACAGCAGCCCTTAGGTAGTATAGAGCAGCCCCAGTGGTGTATACAGCAGCAGCCCCAGGGGTGTATACAGCAGCAGCCCCAGGGGTGTATACAGCAGAAGCCCCAGCAGCCCCAGGGGTGTATACAGCAGCAGCCCCAGGGGTGTATACAGCAGCAGCCCCAGGGGTGTATACAGCAGCAGCCCCAGGGATGTATACAGCACCAGCCCCAGGGGTGTATACAGCAGCAGCCCCAGAGGTATACAGGCCCCCCCATCAAGATCCAGGGCCCCCCCCCCCTTGCGCGGCACACCTGTAAAGTAAAATCATACTTATCACTGTCCTGTCGCGCCGTCCCGCCGCTGCCGACATGACGATCCCGGGCTTCATTCAGCGTCTTCCGGTGGCTTCCTGTGGTCGCGGGCAATGACGTCATTGCCCGCAACCACAGGAAGCCGCCGGAAGACGCTGAATGAAGCCCGGGATCATCATGTCGGCAGCGGCGGGACAGCGCGAGAGGACAGTGATAAGTATGATTTTACTTTACAGGTTTGCCGCGCAAGGGGGGGGGGCCCTGGATCTTGATGGGGGGGCCTGTATACCTCTGGGGCTGCTGCTGTATACTCGCGTATAAGCCGAGGGGGGACTTTTCAGCCCAAATTTTGGGCTGAAAAACTCGGCTTATACGCGAGTATATACGGTAATAACTGATGGACACATTAATATTTCAGGTTTGAAATGAGGTTTATTGTACTAACCAAAAATGTGAAATACGCATTATTTCAAAATTTGACAGGTGCCAAAGTATGGGCACCCTTCTGATTTTCATGATTTGAATACTCCTAACTACTTTTTACTGAATTACTGAAGCACTAAATTGGTTTGGTATCCTCATTGAGCTTTGTACTTCATAGCCCGGTGTATCCAATCATGAGAAAAGCTATTTCAGGTGTCCACTTGCAAGTTGTTCTCCTAGTTGCATCTTCTCTGAGGAGTGGCTTCATGGGCTCCTCAAAACAGCTCTCAAATGATCTGAAAAGATTGTTCAACATAGTTGTTCAGGGGAAGGATACAAAAAGTTGTCTCAGAGATTTAACCTGTCAGTTTCCACTGTGAGGAACATAGTAAGGAAATTGAAGACCACAGGGACAGTTCTTGTAAAGGCCAGAAGTGGCAGGCCAACAAAAATATCAGAAAGACAGAGAAGAAGAATGGTGAGAACAGTCAAGAACAATCCACAGACCACCTCCAAAGACCTGCAGCATCATCTTGCTGCAGATGGTGTCATTGAGCATCGGTCAACAATACAGCGCACACCGCACAAGGAGAAGCTGTATGGGAGAGTGATGCGAAAGAAGCCGTTTCTGCATGCACGCCACAAACAGAGTCACCTGAGCTATGCAAAAGCACATTTGGACAAGCCAGTTTCATTTTGGAAGAAGGTCCTGTGGACTGATGAAACAAAGATTGAGTTGTTTGGTCATACAACAAGGTGTTATACATGGCGACACAAAAACACAGCATTCCAAGAAAAACACTGGCTACCCACTGTCAAATTTCGGGGAGGGTCCATCATGCTTTGGGGCTGTGTGGCCAATGACGGCACAGGAAATCTTGTTAAAGTTGAGGGTCGCATGGATTCCACTCAGTATCAGCAGATTCTTGAGAATAATGTTCAAGAACCAGTGTCAAAGTTGAAGTTATGCCGGGGTTGGATCTTTCAGCAAGACAATGATCCAAAACACCACTTTAAATGTACTTAGGCATTCATGCAGAGGAACAATTACAATGTTCTGGAATGGCCATCCCAGTCCCCAAACCTGAATATCATTGAACATCTGTCGGATGCTTTGAAGCGGGCTGTCCATGCTCGGCGACCATCAAACTTAACTGAACTGGAATTGTTTTGTAAAGAGGAGTGGTCAAAAATACCTTCATCCAGGATCCAGGAACTCATTAACAGCTACAGGAAGCGACTAGAGGCTGTTATTTTTGCAAAAGGTGGATCTACTAAATATTAATGTCACTTTTCTGTTGAGGTGCCCATACTTTGGCACCTGTCAAATTTTGAAATAATGCATATTTCACATTTTTAGTTAGTACAATAAACCTCATTTCAATCCTGAAATATTACTGTGTCCATCAGTTATTACATATATCACACTGAAATACCTGTTGCAAAAACCCAAATTTTCAAAAAAAAAAATGAGTAAGATTAAGAGGGGTGCCCAAACGTTTTCATATGACTGTATATCCTGGTACCTGGCCCTCTTCATTGTATATAGACCCCATGCTGGCACATAACTCCCATCTTTGTTTATAGTCCCCCATGCTGGCACATGCCCCCCAGCACTTTTTACCGTATAGCCCCCCATGCTGGCACATGTCCCCCAGCACTTTTATAGCCCCCATGCTGGCACATTCCCCCCAGCACTTTTATAGCCCCCCATGCTGGCACATGCCCCGCAGCACTTTTATAGCCCCCCCATGCTGGCACATGCCCCATCAATGTGTACTCATCCCCCCCAAATAGTATCTGGCCCCCAAGGCTGTGGCACATGTTAAAACAACAAACGATTTATACATTACCTTTCTGGCGATTCATTGCAGGCACCGCCGCGTCCTCCGGTCTTCCTGCTTGTGCTGGTGTCATGTGACCGGTGCAGCGATGACGTCATCACTGCGCCAGTCACATGACACCGTCACAAGCAGGAAAGAAGACCGGAGGACGTGGCGGTGCCTGCAAGGAATCGCCGGAAAGGTAATGAATAAATCCTTTGTTGTTTTAACATTTCCCGCAGCCTTGGGGGCCAGATTCTATGATAGGGGAATGGGGGGTAAGTTTACACTTAGTGTAGTGCAATATGTACCGCTCCCCCTGCCGCTGATGGACATGGGGATGCCGTGCATATTCATTACACTAATGAGCGGCCCCACGTGACCGGCTGCTGTCACTGCGGTCCCCTCCTGCCTCCTCCAGCCCTCGGTCACAGCCCCCCCCACAGCACATACCAAGTGACTCGAGTATAAGCCGAGGGGGGGCACTTTTCAGCACACAAATTGTGCTGAAAAACTCGGCTTGTACTCGAGTATATACGGTATATACATATATATGCATAAAGTGTCAAAAACTCAAACAAATAAAATGAAAAAATGAGGGAAACATATATACATATATAAAAAACCGTGATAATTCTTGATGTCTATACATTTTATTATTGAACCAATGGCACAATGAAAGATTTAAAATCCTTTATGTATGTATAATGTTTTTCAGCTGGGGGTATTTTTTTTTTTTTTATAAATGTATTGTGATGTTTATTGTAAATTGCTAATGATTAAGGAAGGGGTGCCTTCTGAAACGCGTCTACCGCCAGCTAGTACGCTGAAAATGTTTTTAAATTTTAATACTTAAAATAAAGGATTGCTAAAGAAAGAAGACTAGCATCGGTGTTTCTTCCTTTCAAATTAGCTTGAACTTGACTATCTCCCATCTGTTAGCCATGGAAATGCTGTCTTTCCGCCTGGTGGATACTAATGCTTTCCGAAAGCTGATGGCCATCGCAGCTTCTCAGCATCAGTTACCTAGTCATCACTACTTCTTGAAGCAAGCTGTGCCTGCACTACTCCAGAATGTTGCAAACAACATCACTCATTCCTCTCGTTCTCTGTCTCTTGTTCTCTGTCTCTCGTTCTCTGTCTCTCGTTCTCTGGCTCTCACTCTCTGGCTCTTGCTCTCTGGCTCTTGCTCTCTGGCTCTACACAGCACTATACTCTATATAAAGGTCCACACTGGATGCTGTATTTGTGTATCTATATATTGTATGTATATAGTGTGGCCCTGTATATACAGTAGAGTGCTGTCTGTGTATACAAGATATACAGCCGGCAGTCTCTGCATACGGCCAGCAGTCTCTATGTCTAATGCCTGCACAGTCTCCAATGTGTATACATCCCGCAGCAGTCACTAATGTGCATACAACCCGCAGCCGTCTCCATTGTGCATTTGTTCGCAGCTGTCTCCATTGTGCATTTGTCCCGCAGCTGTCTCCATTGTGCATTTGTCCCGAAGCCGTCTCCATTGTGTATACAGGCAGCAGCAGTCTCTTATTGTGTATTCTCTATTGTGTGTACAGTCCGTATCGCTTTCCATTGTCTATACAGCCAGCAGCCATCTCCATTGTCTATATGGCCCGCAGCCATCTCTATTGTGTATACAGCTAGCAACTGTCTCTATTGTGTATTCTCTATTGTATATACAGCTATTGTGTATTAAGCCCACAGCTGTCTCAAGTGTGTATGTGTTTGATATATAATAGAGAGAGAGTGTGTAAAACAGCACAAAAATATAGAAAAAAGTGGCCACACATTGGGCAATAAAGTCCACTTTTTTCTATTGTTTTGTACGTTTTTTCCTTTTTTTACTCTATTGTAAGGAATCATCTGGATTGCTGGTTGGGAAAGCTTTGCACATAAATTGAGGTAATTTTTTGTGCTGTTCCAATTTTTATAAATATAATGTATGTTTGGGTGGAGGCGGAGCATGGGTGGAGGCAGAGCATGGGTGGGGCTGGGTGGAGTCTCAAGGGGGCCCCAAAATTTTGGCAGTAAGGGGCCCCAAAATTCCTAGTGGCAGCCCTGCACTGGACATTGGGTACCATATTTTTCCTTTTATAAGACGCACTTTTTTTTCTCCAAATTTTGGAGGAAAGTGGGGGTGCTTCTTATAATCGGACTATAACATTCTAGCATCCTGGGTTGCTTGGGAGGGGGAGACAGCGGTCAAGTGGGTCAGAAGTGGCAGGGAATGGTCCCTGCTAAACAATCAGGCGGCAGGAGCGCCACATGTCCCTGGCTCATTAAGGTCATAAATATTCACTTCACTTGTTCCCCACCCACCTCTATGCACTGAAGACAGCGTGGAGAGATGAGCACGGAGAGCAGGAGAAACTTTGTAACTCTAGGGCACAGGACGTTTTTGCTGCGTTTTTCCTGTGGCTTCTGCATGCAAAAAACCATTGGTTTTATGGTAATTTATGCTAATTTGTTCCTGCGGTTTTAATTCCCAGCAAAACCAATGTGTTTCACAGAAACGCTGTGCCCACACATTGGTTTTGCAAGTGTCAAGAACTGTCAAATCCCTGCATTTTTGGAGCAGATGGGAAAGAAATGACATGTTAATTATTTTCCTGCGTTTTTGCTAAAGTCAATGGAAAAAACGCAGGAAAACGCAACTATAAAAAGCGAAGGAAAAACGCACTAAAAACGCAGACAAGATCATAGCTAATCTGTCCAGGACTCTAGGATCCTCAGGTTTTGCTGCGTTCAGGACTGCTTAAAAAACGTCCTGTGGGAACATACCCTATGCCGGCACACATGGTTGCTCCCCAGCTTCCTGGAGCTGCTGGGGAGATTGTGTGCTGGAGATAATGAGAACGGAGGAGCCGGGGGTGCAGCTGCGGCAAGTGAATCAGTACTGAGCTTTGTGCTGAATCACTGCCATGAAGACAGGGCAGAGCAGGGCAGATCAGTACCTTATCACAGGTACCTTGTCAGTGTCGTGCCTCGCTCCCTCTGCTCACTGTAATGTGTCCTGCTGAGCCCTGCCCCGTGCAGGAATCCAGGAAGGTCGGTCTGCATTTCAGGAGCTGCCATCTATGGAGAGCAGGGCTGGAGGCAGCATAACAGAACAGTGTACAGCTCCCCTGGCCCTGCATCTACAGGTCAAGCTCTGTGATGAATTGTAATTAGGAGACAGGGCTGGAGCATCATATTTCAGCACAGTGTACAGACCCCCCCTCCCTGGCCCTCCCTCTAACAATACATCACATTAGAACGTGATGTGCTGACTATGGCCACTTACTTAATTTCAGCAGGGTGACAGGATACATTAAAGTGAGTACACATGTATATGTAACATTACCACTAATAAAGTAAAGTTAACACTACCAAAACTGTGCTTAACTAGAACTCCAAGCATGCTATAAGATCTACAGTACATGCTGGGAAATATAGTTCTTAAAAGGGTTGCTACTACATGAACAAATCCCATCTCATTCACCTTGATGGCCCTTGTAAAAGTAATAAATACCATACTTAGGCTGGGTTCACATTTGCGTTGTGAACGCAGTGTAATAGAACGCAGCTAAACGCATATGCACTATGTTCCTATGTTTAACATTGGTACGCATAGTAGCTGCATTTGGCTGCGTTTGGCTGCAGTCGCTTTCGGATGTGCATAATTCATGCGCCCTCCAAATGCAGCCTGTTGCATCTTTTGTGTGTTCATGGGCGCTTGTTTTATCAGCAAGCGACCTCAAGCGCACAAAGAATGCATGGATCTCAATGAATCCCCAGTGTCCTCCGCATGACAGCGGAGGACAAGGCTGCGGATCTCATTTAAATCACTCCCGGTGGCCACCACTGATCTCCCGGGAGATCAGCAGCGGCCAACGGGAGATCAGTGGAGGCCTCCGGGAGATCAGCTGGAGCACTGAAGAGGTGATGTCGGCGCGGGAGATTTAAACAGCTGTCAGATCAGCTGTTTCTTCATGTCTCCCACGCCGATACCACTGGGAGATCAGCGGTGGCCGGGAGGAGGAGATCTCTGCCGCTGATCTCCACCTCCCTGCTGCCGCCGAGATCGCTGATTGCCTGGCCGGGCATCATACCGATATGAACGCATTCGGTGAATCTCCGCTGCATTCACATCAGCATGGCAGCGTTTGCCCCGCGTTTGCATCTACATGCCCTCCGCATGCAGACACAAACGCAAATATGAACCCAGCCTTACCAGTGATGCTGCAGCAGTTCCAACGTTGTCAGAAGTTGCATAGTCATGTCCCATGTGACATTGATATGAGACTCAGTCCTCCGACCAGTCAGTGCTGGCGTCTGTCTCTCCGCCATCAGACACTGGAGCAAGAAGTCATTGGTGTTGCTCACATGCTGCTCATGCATCCGAAGGAGACACATGCCAGCGCTGACTGGTTGCAGGACCTGAGTGTCATATCATAATCATTTTTTGCTTTAAATATTTTTTTCCCTTTTTTCCACCCCTAAAATCTGAGTGCGTCTTATAATCCGATGCGTCTTATAAAGCGAAAAATACGGTAACTCTGGTGGCTATGGGACCAGGTAGGGAAGGGGCTACTCCCCAAGTCTTGAAATCCACAAGACTTTTGGGACAAACTTCCTCCTGTACCTCTTCATCCGCTACTTCTGCCTCATTCACCTCCTGCTCCACCCTCGACCTCTCTCTTAATATTGCAACAGTTCAAACAGAATCCCCCCAACTCCAACTGTGCTGCCAGGGCTCTTTGCTACTTAGGAAGTCTTTGCCTTGGAGATGTGAGTCACACAGCTGAAGAGTTCTGGACAGCTATGCACCCCCCCGAATATGACCAATGGCTTTCTCCACTAAACCTGGAGCCAGGGAAGCCATGTGCTATAGCGGTGCAAACCTGGTGGAGGCCGTAGGCCGGAGCAAAGTTACACACATGGCTTGCATGGCTCACATCCTCAACCTAGTTTTTAGTGAATTCCTATGCCACTATCCTGACCTGTTTGAGCTGCTGCACAAGGCACAGTCGCTGTGTGCTCACTTCCTTGTTCTCACCCCGCGGCTTATTGACTAGAGATTTTTCAGACAATCATTTAACTGTTTGATATGTGATGTGCTGAAATAGTGGAATTCCACTCTGCACATGTTGCAGCGATTGTGGCAGCAGTGACAAGCTCAGGCGCAGAATGTAATGACGCATGTAGTGACTCAAAGTGAGCCAAATATGCTACAAATGATGGTTCCAGAGTGGGAACCTCTCTGGAATCAAGGATCAAGGACCTCTGCACTCTTCTTCACAGTTTCAAAATGGCTACTAAGATGGTTAGCGCTGATAATGCCATCATCAGCATCACTATTCCGCTCATCTATGTGGTGGAGCGAACTTTGCAAAGTCTGCATGATGAAGTGTTGGTACCATAGTAAGAAGAGGAGGAAGAAGAAGAGGATGTGGAAAGGCGATCAAGATCTCCAAGGTCCAGGCTCTCGTTACACAGCCAGGTGGCATGTCAGGATGGAGTAGAGCGACAGAAAGGAGCTCATGGTACCAAACTGGTGTTGAAGATGCAGGAGCTGAAGAACAAATGATGAAGGAGCATGAAGTGGTGAAGGGCATAGAACAGTCAGGAGATGAGGAAGAAAGGATTCCCCTTTCTGTTGCCCGTTTTGGTGGCGAGGATGGAGGAAGCAAGCGGGAATGTTATCCCGCTGCCACCAACACAACAAGGACTTAGGCCTCAGGGACATGTCAGACACATGAGCGCCTTCTTGCTGCACTATCTGCAACATGACGCCCGTATCATTAGGATTCAAATTAGCAACGACTGCTTGGTTGCCACACTGTTGGATCTGCAGTACAAAAGTAAATTTATCAAGATACTTTCCACCCTGGCAGGGACACTCGCATGCCAGAATATTAAAAAAAGCTGATAGACGAGCCTACGACTGATTTCCCCAACACATCAGTGAGGGACACAATATGTATGGCAGATCTACACTTATGACCCATGGAACATCGAGTCATCAGCGTACAAACATTAGCAGCATCAATGTAAGTGTCAGAAACAATTTCTTGAAGTACTTTGACTAAATTTTTCAACCAGCCTATCCACTGGTAGAAAGGAGTCCAAGTCTGACACATAGCAAATGACTGTATAGCTTGGTGCAGGAATATCTAGAGCTCAATATCACCCATGAGGGTGGTTTTGGCCCTTTAGCATTTTGGGTTTCAAAACTGGAGGAGTGGAGCTTACCAGTTACGCCTTGGAGGTTATGTCATGCCTCGCAGCCAGCTTTTCTCAGAAAATAAGATAAGATAAAACGTCAAGACTGGGCCAAGAAATATCTTAAGACTGATTTTTCAAAGGTTTTGTGGACTGATGAAATGAGAGTGACTCTTAATGGGCCAGATGGATGGGCCAGGAGGCTGGATCAGTAAAAGGCAGGGAACTCCACTCCGACTTAGACGCCAGCAAGGTGGAGGTGAGTTACTGGTATGGGCTGGTATCATCAAAGATGAACTTGTGGGACCTTTTTGGGTTGAGGATGGAGTGAAGCTCAACTCCTGGACCTACTGCCAGTTTCTGGAAGACAACTTCTTCAAGCAGTGGTACAGGATGAAGTTGGTATTGTTCAAGAAAAACATGATTTTCATGCAGGACAATGCTACATCACATGCATCCAACTACTCCACAGCGTGGCTGGCCAGTAAAGGTCTAAAAGAAGAAAAAATAATGACATGGCCCCCTTGTTCACCTGATCTGAACCCCATAGAGAACCTGTGGTCCCTACTAAAATGTGAGATCTACAGGGAGGGAAAACAGTACACCTCTCAGAACAGTGTCTGGGAGGCTGTGGTGGCTGCTGTACGCAATGTTGATCGTAAACAGATCAGGCAACTGACAGAATCTATGGATGGAAGGCTGTTGAGTGTCATTATAAAGAAAGGTGGCTATACTGGTCACTAATTTTTGCATGTCAGAAATGTTTTTTTCTAAATTTTGTGCAGTTATATTAGTTTGCCTGGTGAAAATAAACAAGTGAGATGGAAATATATTTAGTTTTTATTAAGTTTCCTAATAATTCTGCACAGTAATAGTTACCTGCACAAACAGATATCCTCCTAAGATAGCCAAATCTAAAAAAAAAACACTTCAACTTCCAAAAATATTAAGCTTTGATATTTGAGTCTTTTGGGTTGATTGGGAACATAGTTGTTGATCAATAATAAAAATAATCCTTTAAAATACAACTTGTCTAATAATTCTGCACACAGTGTAGACTGCCTAATTTCATCAAGATGTGTTCATTGATAGTCATTGATCTACAAGGACTTTTCCACCCCAGTGGCAGACTGCTCAGAGTAGGCAATATACTTTTCAGTGTACTGTAATGATCTTGCCATTCTCCAATAAAAATTGTGGGCCAATTAATGCCACTTTGGTGGTATCTGGCCCTATTTTTTTTAAATGTGGAGACCCTTTTTGGTGTCTCCTTTTCTGTTTCCTGAATTTAGCAGGGCTCTGTGAGTACGATACCTACATGTGTCACTCACCCCCTCTCACTGTAATGAGTGTTTAACCTTGAAATGTTAGGCCAGGCCCTGTTCCAGACACTGTGTCATGCATGCAGGCTGCACCATTCTCCACTCTTAATTTCGGAAATTGATGCCACTTAGGTGGTATCTGGCCCTACTTGTTTTAAATGTGAAGAATCTTTTTGGAGTCTCCTTGTTTGTTTCCTGAATTTAGCAGGGCTGTGTGAGAATCATGCCTACACCTGAAGCTTGAACTACTGGGCCAGGCCTTGTCCCATGCATCCATAATGCACAATGATGAAAATCTTAACTCTGGAAAATAGATGGCACTTTTACTGCTGTCCTTCCCTAATTTGAGCTGTGTTCGTGTTTTTGTGCCCTTTTAAGGTGTTTTGTAGGCCCTTGATTTTGCCTCCCGTTATTTTCAATGGAGTTTGGAAGTTCGGCAAACTGTTTGCCAAACTGTTCGTCGAATGGTGCAAATTTGATGAACTTACATTTCTATATGCAAACTTCTGGTTTCAACTATATATTACAGTGTTTATAAGAAAGATAACTACAATAGTAATCATGGAAAAAAACCTAAAAATATTAGGAGAGGAGAAGAAAAACAGACCAAGAGAGAAAAGTGTAAAGAGGGGGAGAATGAAAAGGGAAACAAAAACAAAAAAAAATTTATTTGATAAGTGATTGTAATAGAGGCTTGTTTGAGTGAAGAAAATGTATGAGAAAGGTCTTCTCCTATCTTCCCATAGAAGGAGGTGTGAGACACCACGTGGAAAAAGGAAAGAGTCCGGGTGTGTAGGGCCCTCTAAAATGAAATGAGACTAGTGCTTGCAGGCAGCATACAAAGTAAACACTGCAACAAACAACTGGTGAAATATATTATTGTACAGTTTCTAATACAATTAGTGGTCCATCTGTGTAATCAGGGGATGGCCTTGGAGTATTTTAGAACAAGACAACTATTTCAAAGCTTCTCATTTTGCTTTATACATATACATTCACTGATGAGAATCTTACAGTACAACATAATGAGGAGACACTCTCATAATAATCTGTATTTCTACAACGCCAACATATTAGCAGGACTTTACAAATCTGAGGTCCATGTACAAACAATATCAGACATTCAGAGTAACATAATGAAAACTAATGAATATATAGGAATAAGCAAGCACAGTGTGGGACCTATTTGCAAACTTACAATCTATCAATATTAAAAATGTTATTTTGTTCTTTACTATAATTATAAATACTATATATATGCCAACAACTAATCTACTCTTTTTACTCTTTGCAGGTAATGGCACAGACTGTTCATGTGTTGCACAGTGTGATGAAAACTACTGTAGTAATGGTGGCACATGTACAATAAATGACGTGAATTGCAGTCCTCGCTGCACATGTCTGCCAGCATTCACTGGGGAAAGATGTAAGGAAGCAGCGGAGTCCTTCATGGCAAACCTAAGACCAGGTAAGTCACTATTCTCAGGGTGTAGGTAAATGTCTCTTTTCTATAAAGTATACTTATGAGCACAGCATGTTTATATCCTTTAGGACTTGCCCACATTTTTCGGTTCGAGTGTGTTCTAATAAATCGGAATGCTGTCCGATTTTAATCAACTAAATGGAGAAGATTGAGATTTTTTTCTCCTAACCTAAGAAAATCAGATCACAATCTGATTAAACTCTGATCAGAGTGTGATTAGCATAATCGGACCTATTTTCTTGGATGAGAAGAAAAACGGTCGTTTGTCCATAACCTAACTGTGTGCAATGATGAAGGGATGGACCCCCACAGAAAAGGGCTCTTGTGCAAGAATATTATATGGGCCATTTGCAGTACAATAGTTGATCATGATGCACCCATTCATGTGTCTGTGACAGAAGCTCCTTGTAGATTTGAAGGTGATAGTAAGCCCCTTTAACACTGTGGTTCACTGTGCGGTTGCATGGTTTCACCAATGATTTGTCTGCTCCTGCAATGACACTTTATCTCTTATCTAATTAAGTGCTATGTTTTGCTTTTTTAAGGCACGAAGCAGAGATCTGTATACGTCTATTTATCTCGCAATCGAGAGATCTCTAAAACAGAAAGCTCTGAGCTGGTATGTATTTTTTATATTTATTAGTGATGAGCATGCACTAAAATACTGGGGCGCTCGATACCTGCATCCAGCAAGTAGGACTCCCAGAAGGGTTTGATTTGAGTATAATAGAAATCAATGGGAAACTCAAGTATTTTTCCAGCAGACCTCCACTTGGAGGGGAGAGGGGCCAGTAAATCACTGAAATGGATGGAAACAGCACACAAATGGAATGGAGACAGAATGTGCAACATGCCTAGATACATCCCCAGGTCTCTACTGTGAAATGCATTGTCAGAATATTACGCCAGTTTTATGGACTGACAATAAAACATACAGTTGTGTTCAAAATAATAGCAGTGTGTTCAAAAACATGAGTTAAGCACAAAATATTTATAAAGGTTTTTATTTCCATCCATTGGGAACATTGCAGTTTTCTAAATCAAAATATAAAGAGAAATGTATATAATTTTTAACTACTTACAGAAAATAAAAAATGAACATTGGACTTCTCAGAAAAATAGCAGTGTCTGCATTTGTCTTTACAAACTCAAAACATGTACTTTTTTTTAGGATTTAGCATTCCTGTGAATCACTAACCTAATATTTAGTTGCATAACCACAGTTTTTAAGAGCGTAACATCTATGTTGCATATAATCAACCAACTTCTGGCACCTGTCAACTGTTATTGTAACCTAGGATGCTTTGACTATATCCCCCAATCTATTTGCATTTCTTGGCTTTGCCTCACAAATGGCATTTTTGATGTTACCCCACAAGTGTTCTTTCTGACTGAGGTCCAGGGAATGGGCTGTCCACTCCATAACTTCAATTTGGTTGGACCGGATCCAAGATTTTGCTTATTTACTGGTGTATTTAGGGTGTTGTGTCTTGTTGAAACACCCATTTCAAGGGCATTTCCTTTTCAGCGTAAAGCACAATGACGTCTTCAAGTATTTTCATATATATAAACTGGTTCATGATCCCTGGTATGTGGTAAATAGCCCGACACCATAGCAAGAGAAACATGCCCATATCATGATGCTTGCTCCACCAAGCTCCACTGTCTTCAGAGTGTACTGTGGCTTGAATTCAGAGTTTAGGGGTCATCTGATGTACTGTCTGATGCCCTTGGACTCAAAAAAAAAAAACAATTTTACTTTCATCAGTTCACAAAATATTTCTCCATTTCTCTTTAGGCCAGTTGATGTGTTCTTTGGCAAATTGTATCTGCTTCAGTACGTGCCTTTTTATTATCAGTGGGATTTTGTGGAGACTTTGATCACCCTGAAGCTGATCATTGGCTGAGCCTTTGCCATTCTGGATATTCCAAGAGTCATTTTCTTCCACGTCTCTTTGGTTTTTATTTCCATTTTTAAAGCAGTGGAGATCATTTTAGCTGAACAGCCTATCATTGTGTAAACTTCTTTATGAGTTTTACCCTCTCCAAACAACTTTTTAATCAAAGTACGCTATTTTCCTGAACAATATCTCAAATGACCCATATTTCTCAGGCTTTCAAGGATAAATTCATGTACATGTGCTGGCTTCACCCTTAAATTAGGGCCACCTGATTCACACCTGTTTCTTCACTGAATGATTGAGTTCACTAATAGAACTCCTCACTGCTGTTATTTTGAACACAACCCATTCTAATTAGTTATTTAAATACAAAGATTAAAAAACATGCAGATCATAAATGCTGAGCCTGTTGATTTTCTAAGAATCTACTGCACCAACTGGTAAATTGTTTGACATGTGGTAATATAATTTATACCAAAAACAGTGAACCAGTGACCAGATTGGTCAGTCATATTGGACTGCTATTTTGAACACTACTATATACAATGTAGCATTTATAAAACTTTAGTTTAAATTTCATGTAGAATATGACATTTTATACATTTACTTCTTACTGCATAAATTAAAAACCTAAAATCCCTTCATTTCAAGGAAACTCATATGCTGAGACTCATTTCGAATGACCAATTCATACTGATCTTGGTGAAGGGATGTGTTGGAGTCAGAATCTTCTGATTTATTAAGAGGCGTATGTCTCTAAATAAACCAGAAAAGTCTGACAAGTAACATACTGTATGACAGTGACTGGATTAAGATTCTTTTGTGTAAGGAATGCCACAGCTCATCATGAATTAGAAAAGCTGTGGCATTATGCCACCATTGCACCCCATCCCCTCAGCTTCACCCATTTTGGCTGAGCTTAGCAATACCAGCATGGAAACACCAAATGTTGTACATTTTTGCACAAATTTAGCATAGTAATTTTGTGACTTTCAAAGTAATGTACACAATAATTTTGACATTCCTCTGCTGGATCAGGACCATATTATTTAGGAAATGTCATCTCTTTTGTCTTTTTTAGTATGTGTCACTGTACATTCCCTTTTAACGGTTGTTTAGATAATGAATTATTATATTTAGCTAATAGGCCAGCTTTTCTTGCTTTTGCTCCACCTTATGCTTTTAGCTGAACAGCCTATCATTGTCTGCACTTCTTCATAAGTTTTACCCTCTCCAATCTACTTTTTTTTTTTTTTCGAAAAATCTATTAGAAAGAAGGAGAGAAATTTGTTGACGTTAACAATATCAACAAACAATATTGAGCGGGCATAAGACATTTTACAGATTGAGTATACCTCATATATATACAGAAGACTGCGGGTGATAAGTAGTCGACAAAGAAGATGAAAAATTCTAGCATCACATTTTGCAAAACTATTCAACTAGTGTCATCTTATAACTATGACCATGCCAATTGAAGATCCAGTGCAAAACTAGCTTTGTAACACTGCCAGAGTATATTATTGTGCAGCGTATGTCTCCATATATATCTAAAAGACACTTTTTTAGATCGTCCTTAGAGTTGTTTAGGCATAGGAGAAGTTCTTGTGTGGGGGTTATTTTGGGGGCCTGCTCCAGGGAAGAGATCCGGGACAGTAAATCTTCAATGTTGGCCGCCTTAAATTTCTTCAATCTGGTCCACTCCCTGATAAGGACCCCTCGGAGGACATATTTTAGTGCCTCCCACTGAAAGGGAAGAGAGGTCGAGTCAGTGTTATGGTCATCAATAAAGTTTGAGATTGTGGATTCCACAGCATGGACAGCATGAGAGAGATTTTTGTGAAAGGCTACGCTGACGCCTTTGAATCTTGCGTCTGGGTTCGGAGAGTGATACCATGAGGTGTAGTAACGATTTTTGATCTCCGGGGAACACCCAAGTTTAAGATGCGACTTCTGTAACAATAGTATCTGCACCCCCATTTTGTGAAACCCGTGTAGCAATTGTGTGCGTTTCTGCGGGGTGTTGAAGCCCCTTACATTTAAGGAGGCTATCTTGACAGGAGGCATGGCCGCCATTCGCCCAGAGACACCGCAAGTCCCAGTGGGGAAAAGGGAGTCTAGAAGCGTTTATGTAGTAGGTGGGCAAGTACCTGTGTGGAAAGGGAATGGGGGAGGGGAGAAAAGTAGTGAGCGGGACGAATAAAGTAGCGGTGTTGAGGAGTAGGAAGAATTGCAGGTGGAGAAGAAGAAGAGAGAATACACAGAGGGGAAATACAATAAGAGAAGAGAAGAAAGGGACAAAAAAGCCTACTGACAGAAAAGGCTAAATCCCCGAACCTAAGTCAGAAGAGGGGGGGGGGACAGGAGGCGCAATAGTGCCCTTATCACTAGACACTAAATCTATAGTGGTGAGAAAGAAGGGTCACTCACCTATATCAGTTGTGATACCCACAACTGGTTTGTAGACCTGGTAGGATAGATATCCTGATGGCTGCTGCTGGACTTCCACCGGTCTCCACACGTGGAAACGAAATCAGATGCTTTGGGGAAAGAAAGGTGTACCACAGTCGGCGCTGCCAGAATTTTCCGCTTTAAAGAATGCAAGTAGACGATGTCCAAATCAAACCTTCTTTTATTCTCCAACGCGTTTCAACGCCCTCCTGGCGTCTTCATCAGGGATCCCTGATGAAGACGCCAGGAGGGCGTTGAAACGCGTTGGAGAATAAAAGAAGGTTTGATTTGGACATCGTCTACTTGCATTCTTTAAAGCGGAAAATTCTGGCAGCGCCGACTGTGGTACACCTTTCTTTCCCCAAAGCATCGAACCTAAGTCAGGGTCTACAAAACCTGAATAGGTATCTAGGAGTAGTAGAAGCTATCCGGCAAAACCTGGTAAGCAGGTATTCCTATTGGGGAGGTAAACCAAACAACAGAGAGTAACTCAGGTTTCCCGGGGACCCGCCGGTTCCGGCACTTTGTGGAATAAGTAATAAATGCATGGCAAAAATGATGCAACTAGGATATGTAACAAGTATCTCAACACCATATGTAAGAGCAGAGTAAAGTAGAATACAGGACATCCGGATCAGGGCTTCCCATGACTACAAAGAATGAGTCCAAGAAGTCCAGCGCATGTCCCAGAGGTAAGCATAGGGCCTATATAGCTGTTGAAAGAGCTGCATAAGTGTATGTGAGCCTTTTCACGGATGGAAAATCCACATAAACAGTCTCATTGCTCTGTGGGGAATGGACTCAGAGAGTTCCTGCATCTGGGTTTCTGAGGCAGAGCTTGGTGACGACAGTCATCTCTGCTGCGGTGATTTCCTATTCGGTTGGAGGGCCAGTCTGGGAGGGATATTTCGGGGAGATCTAAACTCTCGGCGAAAGATGGCAAGTCACGGGGACCTCGCAGGAAAAAGAATCCATGCTGGTTCCTCACTTGCAATTGGAATGGGTATCCCCAAGAGTAAGCAATGTTCTTTTCTCTGAGCGCATCCAGCACTGGACGCAGAGCTCTCCTCTTAGTGAGGGTAACACATGAGAGATCTGCCAGCAGGTGTATTTCGGCACCGTCAAAGTCTATAGGACCTTTAATATGGGCTTGTCGCATGACTTCGTCAGTGAGACAGTACAGATGGAGGCGACAGATGACATCTCTCAGGTTGTTGGGGTCTGCTGAGCGTGGGCGTAGAGCCCAGTGAACCCTAACGAAGAAGATTGCCGTGTCTCCAGGTCTATCGAGGAGGTTGTTAAAGATTCCCTGTAGGGTAGGGGTGAGGTCTGCTGGGCCTGTGGCTTCAGGGAGGCCTCGCACGCAGATGTTGTTGCGGTGATCTCTGTTTTCTGAGTCCTCCATATAGTTAAATATGAAAGAGAGTTGCTCTGATTGTAGGTCCAGCAGTCTCTGATGCTCGGTTTGCCGTCTGGTGTGCGTTGTGACAGTGGTTTCAAGGGCATCAACTCTCTGAGACCTGGGTAACTGATGCTTGTAGGCCCTGTATCTCAGCCCTACATAGGTTCTCTAGTCTAGAGATATATCCCTCCATATCATCTTTGGTGGATATCGCAGTTATGCGGGTGTGGAGGTCTTTGATTTCCCCCAGCATAATGTCAATTATCTGTGATGAAGACGCAGTATCCCGAATCGGGTGATAAGGGGTATGGTCGTCAGGGCCCGCTGATGACATTGGGACATCTGAGGAGGCTGCAGGTGGTCCCCCTTGTGTCTTAGACAATTGGGGGTTGGAGGGTGTCATGGGTACTAATGCTCCTGGGCCCTCTGTGAAAAACCTCTGTATGCCTCTCTCATTCTGGCCTGGAGGTGGGCCACATGGAGTAGGGGATGTTCTTCTGCTTCTAGATCTCATATTCAGTGCCTTGGGCAAGGTGACAGAGGTAGAGGTTGAAAGATATAGCACTCAGTCTATGTATATCAAATGATTGGTACGCTGCTGTCACTGTATAGGTGCCTGAGAGGGGATCAGTACAGGGCTGCAGCTGCTTCAACCTGGCCTGGTCTAGAGCCTCTCCACTTGCAGGCAGTGTAACTGAGCGGGGCTCTGTGTATATGGCGCCGGGAGAGCGGCAGGAAGAAGATGAAGGAGGTAGGTGTACTTATCTGTAAGCATTATGGCAGCTCTTCCTGCTCCGCGGTCCACCTCACTTTGCAGTGCCGACAGACGAGGAGGCAATTCACCGCCTCCAGGCGGGTGCCTCTGGTGAGAAAGCAATGCGGCAGAGAGATGCAGCTGGGCAGCTGGTGAGTGGCACACGTCCCTTCTTCTCAGGCGGGAGCCGTGGCCATTTTGAGGAGTGCAGGGATGGGAGCTTCGATGATGTGCAGCGCGAGTGGATCACTGCTGTAAAGCTTCGGAGGTTCTCTGGTGTGCTGCAGCTTAGGGTGCTGGGTGTCTGCTTATGGGGCCATTGGGGTGCTAGGGTGCAGGGTATTAGGCAAGCTTCCCCATGGAATGTACAGAACTCTTAGAAGAGACGTCTGTCCCACTCCATTGCTAGGCCATGCCCCTCAAATCAACTTTTCAATCAAAATATGCTACTCTTCTGAGCAATGCTCTTCTGAACAATGTCAAGGAGAAATGAATGTACAACAAGTGTTGGCTTCACCCGTATTTAAGGACCACCTGATTCACACCAGTTTCTTCACAGAATGATTGACCTCACGAATTGAACTCTATACTGCTATTTATTTGAACACCCCTCCTTACAATTACTTATAAAATACACAGACTCAAAAACATGCATATCATGAATGCTGAGTCTGTTGGTTTTCTAAGTATCTATTGCACCAACTGGTAATTTGTCTGACATGTGATGATAAAATTTATATTAAAAACAGTGAATAATTTGGTTAGTCATATTGGACTGCTATTATTTTGAACAGTGCTGTATATAATAAATGCATTTCCATTTCAGTCAGAAAAAAAAACAAATGTGTGCATTAGATGTATGAAATCTACTAGCTTTTGCTGGTACTGTGAGAATGATCTTTTAATTTGCATAAAACTAATGAAATAATACAGCAAAAAAGCTGCAAAAATGCAACTTCCAAACATAGCCTTAAAAGCAGGCCATATCTCTCTCTGTATTTCCCATCACTTACGACTACAGTAGATGACAAACTAGAGTGGGAAATAAAACTAACCCACCGATAGTCACTAGTAAATGTTATTTTTTAATTTTAGTACCTTATCTGGGCATGTAGTGTGTGTCAGACACATCCTGTTTAATTTATGAAGGAGGGATTTTGAACCTCACTAAGCCTATGCTGACAATGCAAGAAATGTTAAAAGAAGGAACCTGATACATCCTGTATTAGTCATAAAGGATGGCCTCATACACCTTCTGTTAAAATTGTTAGGTAGTTGGACTTCTAGACTCAAAGTTTATGCACTAAGTGCAAGGGCTGCCTAAATTTAGAAGGAGAAACTGCAATACACCCTGGAAGACAAGTAGAGGAGGGTCTAGGAAAACAGTTTTTCCCATTTTTTTTAGGAGTGGGACTCCTAGACTAGTGAAGCCTATGCAGTATGTGCAAGGGCTGCCAAACATCAGAAGAATGAAGTCCAATACACCCCGGAAGACACACAAAGGAAAGCCTCAGAATTGTTTGCCCATTAGTAAGGAGTGGGACTCCTAGACTAACTAGTAAGGCCTATGCAATATGTGCAAGGGCTGCCAAAAATTAAAAAAGGGATTCAAATACACCCTGGAAGACATGAAGAGCAAGACCTCAAAATTATTTTCTGCCAGTGTGACTTTTACATTAGTAAACCTTAAGCACTATATGCAAGGGTTACCAAAAATTAAAAGAAGGGACTCCAATACACTCCTGAAGACACAAAGAGCTGGGTGAGACATAGTGTGGAATGGGAGGCATGTGAATACAGTAGAAAAAAGCAACATTAGAATTGGCTTTATGTTCGACTGCTGTCATCCAGTGGGGTTGAAAAGTTTGGTCCACTCCAGGCCTTGTTCACTTTGATAAGAATCAGCATGTCAGCATTTTCAGCTGACAGTATTATGTGCCCCTGGGGCCTCTAAAAACCCACTCTGACAAAACGCAAGTCGCAGGGCAGAACAGCACCTCCAAGGAGTAGAAGGGCAACTTGGATACCCAGTAGGTGTTTGGCACAGAGTACTCACAGAGGACATTGGTACGGTCAGCTATGTACTCCTTCACCATATTCCAAAACTTTTCCCTCCTTGTCAGACTTCCTCACGCATCAGGGCTTGGGCACTTAGAGGGTCTAATGAAACATTCCCAGACTTTTGATAGTGTTCCCATGCTTCTGTTGGACCTGGTGTTTGTCTCCCTCATATATCCTTCTTGGCTTCCCAAGAAACTATGACCTCTGCCACCAGCGTTCTAGATAGGAATTTTTAATTTGTTTGATTAGGCCTTCAGTTATTGCACTATTTTACTAGCCCTCTCTGCCAAAGGAAGGAAAAATGAAAAGTTATCATTCTAGAAAGGGTCAAGAAGGGTGAACAACCAATAATCATTGCTAGCAAAAATGCATAAATTGCAGAGGTGACGGTAAAAGCAATGGGGCATGAAGTCATCCATGTGTACCAGACTTACAACAGGCAATACTTACCTGTCCCTGCTGAGAAGATGAGATGAGGCTGGGTTCGGTAGTATTATCCTGTGTACTATCTTCCTTCATCTCCACCTGATCCACATGCAAAGCTTCCTCTTTAATTGTATGCATTAAACAATTTAGTTAAAACAGAAGTGGAATGGTTATGCTGATTATGTTTTTATTATCGTTCACCAGCTTGGTAGATTCCTCAAAGTTTCTTAGAACCTCACAGATATAATAATAATAAAATGTATTATTATTCTTTTATTATTATTATTTATTTGCATGGCACCATTAGATTCCATGGCGCTTTACATGTGCAAGGGCAGATGAGGACAAGAACATTAAATGACTACAATCAGATCGTACAGGTACAGTAGGGCAGAGTACCCTGTCCATGAGGGCTCACAGTCTACAAGGGACGGGTGGGGAGACAGTAGGAGGGGCAGAGCCGAGTGTGAGATGGTGCGATGGATGAGGCTTCAGTGTAGGTTGTAGGCTTGACGGAACAGGTGGGTCTTCAGGTTTCTCTTGAAGGTTTCCCAGGGTAGGCGAGTGTCTGATATATTGGGGGAAAGGGTTCCAGAGTATGGTGGATGCTCGGGAGAAATCTTGTATGCGTTTGTGGGTTAAGGAAATGCGAGTGGAGAAGAGAAGTATCTCTTGGGAGAAGTGCAGGTTGCATGAGGGTAGGTATCGGGAGACCATGTCGGAGATGTATGGAGGGGACAGGTTGTGGATGGCTTTGTATGTCATGGTTAGGGTTTTGAACTGGGATCTCTGGGAAGTGGGGAGCCAGTGAAGGGCTTGGCAGAGGGGGGAGACGGGGGAGTAGCAGGGAGACAGGTGGTTGAGTCGGGTAGTGGAATTAAGGATAAATTGGAGAGGGGTGAGGGAGGTAGCAGGGAGGCAGGTGAGCAGGAGATTGCAGTAGTCCAGGCGAGAGATGATGAGAGCATGGACAAGTGTTTTAGCAGTGTTGTGGTCAAGGAAAGAGCGGATTCGGGAAATATTTTTGAGCTGGAGACGGCAGGTGGTGGCGAGGGCTTGGATGTGGGGCTTGAAGGAGAGGGAAGGAGTTGAGGATTACCCCAAGGCACTTGGCATGGGGGACAGGCGAGAGTGAGCAGTCACTGACAGTGATGGATAGGTCGGGTGGGGGGGAGAGCGACTTGGGGGGAAGACGATGAACTTGGTTTTGTCCATGTTCAGTTTTAGGAAGCGAGCAGAGAAGAAGGACGAGATGGCAGACAGGCATTGCGGAATTTTGGATAGTAGGGATGTAATGTCAGGGCCGGACAGATAGAGTTGGGTGTCGACGGCGTAGAGGTGGTATTGAAGGCCATGGGACTCAAAGAGTTGGCCTAGGCTGAGGGTGTAAATGGAGAAGAGTAGTGGTCCCAAGACCGAGCCTTGGGGATCCACAACAGATAGGGAGTAGGATGAGAAGGAGTTTTGGGAGTGGATGACGCTGAAAGTCCAGTCCGTTAGGTAAGAGGAGATCCAGGAGAGGGCTAGGTCAGTGATGCCAAGAGATTCTAGACTTTGAAGTAGGAGGGAATGGTCGATGGTGTCAAAGGTGGCAGAAGGGTCGAGGAAGAGGAATGAGTAGCGTCGCTTGCTCTTGGCGGTCAGCAGGTCATTGGTGACTTTGGTTAGGGCTGTTTTGGTGGAGTGGTGGGGTTGGAAACCAGATTGTAGGCGGTCAAAGAGGGAGCAGGAGGAGAGTTAGGACAGTTCGGAATAGACGTGTTGTTCAAGTAATTTTGAGGCAAAGGGGAGAAGAGATATGGGGCGATAGTTGGAGACAGATGCAGAGTCGAAGAGGATTTTTTGAGGATGGGTGTGATCAAGGCATGTTAGACGGATGAGGGGAAGACACCGGTAGTGAGTGATATGTTGGGTTAATGCAGGGATGAGGACTGCGGTGAGGTTAGGGATGAGGTGGGAGAGGAGTGGATCGAGGGCACAGGTGGTGAGGTGTTATCGTGACAGAAGGGGGGAGAGGTGATCTTCTGTCATGGTGGAGAAGCATCCTTTGGACAAAGAGGGTTGGGCGGTAGAGGTAAAGGGCCGAGGGGACAGTGGTTTGAAGCTTTCTCTGATTTTGTTGATCTTCTGTTTTAAAAAGGCAGCAAAGTTGTCAGCAGTAGTGATGGGCGAATCCTAAATTACTCGGAATCGCTTGACTCTAGCGAGTCCGAGCACAGGACTCGCTACTCGTTGCGAGTCTAGCGAGTCCAATGTTAATGAATGGGGAAGCAAGTAATAGCGAGTAGTGTGAGATTTACAAATCGCAGATGTGTGTCGGAAGCTTCAGCCTGAAGCAATCCTAGTTGTGTCATTTATTTGCATTGCTCGTTTACTTTGTAAGTAATCGCTGACTTGCACAGATAAGATCCTGTCTCCTCTGTACAGGCTGCCAGCTCCAGGGTCCTAGAGCCTGCCTGCTGCCTGATGTAGTAGTGCTGAGATTGTTCTCAGTCTGCTCATTCCCTGTGTACAGACATGAATGTCTGTGCACAGAGATGATGTAGCAGAGCTGAGATTGTTCTCAGTCTGCTCATTCCCTGTGTACAGACATCTATATTTATGCACAGGGGATGTAGCAGAGAGGACATCGCGTTTTGGACTGCGTCGGACGGAAGAGGATTTTTTTAATTAAAGATGGAGTCCCTAATGGCTTTTTTTTTTATTTCTAATAAAAAATTTTCTTTGTGTTGTGTTTTTTTTTAAAACAATTTAATAGAAATTCATGGCGGTCATGTCTAATATTGGCGTGACCGCCATAAATTTCGGGCTTAGGGCCAGCTGATAATACAAAGCTGGCCCTAACCTCTTTATTACCCAGCGTGCCATCGCTACCAGGGCCGCTGGAAGAGCGGGGTTCAGCGCCAGAGGATGGCGCTTCAATGAACGCGCCATCTTCTGGGGCGGCTGCGGGCTGCAATTTGCAGCGGGGGGTGCCCAGAAAGCTTGGGCATCCCTGCGCTGCGGATTCCAGCCCCCAGCTGCTTAGCTGTACCTGGCTAGACATAGAAATTGCGCGGAGCCCCACGCATTTTTTTTTAATTATTTCATGAAATTCTGAGATTCTGACTCTGAAATTCATGAAATAATTAAAAAAAAATGCGTGGGGCTCCGCGCAATTTCTATGTCTAGCCAGGTACAGCTAAGCAGCTGGGGGCTGGAATCCGCAGCGCAGGGATGCCCAAGCTTTCTGGGCACCCCCCGCTGCAAATTGCAGCCCGCAGCCGCCTCAGAAGATGGCGCGTTCATTGAAGCGCCATCCTCTGGCGCTGAACCCCGCTCTTCCAGCGGCCCTGGTAGCGATGGCACGCTGGGTAATAAAGAGGTTAGGGCCAGCTTTGTATTATCAGCTGGCCCTAAGCCCGAAATTTATGGCGGTCACGCCAATATTAGACATGACCGCCATGAATTTCTATTAAATTGTTTTAAAAAAAAACACAACACAAAGAAAATTTTTTATTAGAAATAAAAAAAAAAGCCATTAGGGACTCCATCTTTAATTAAAAAAATCCTCTTCCGTCCGACGCAGTCCAAAACGCGATGTCCTCTCTGCTACATCCCCTGTGCATAAATATAGATGTCTGTACACAGGGAATGAGCAGACTGAGAACAATCTCAGCTCTGCTACATCATCTCTGTGCACAGACATTCATGTCTGTACACAGGGAATGAGCAGACTGAGAACAATCTCAGCACTGCTACATCATGTCTGTGAGCAGGCGGGCTCTAGGACCCTGGAGCTGCACAGAGAAGACAGCTGGACTAGGCTCGCAAAGAAACAGCAGTTATCTGCGAGTTTCCCTGCTATCACTGGCACAGTAGCCAGTGATTACTAGCGAGTCTAATGCAAACAATGGCAATCCTAGTTTTGTCAGCGTTTCTGACAAAACTAGGATTGATATTGATTTGCATTGGACTCGTGCGAGTAATCACTGGGAGACTCGCAGAGTACCGAGTCCTGCGAGTCCCTTACTACTCGCCGAGTAACGAGTCCTAGCGAGTAGATTCGCCCATCCCTAGTCAGCAGAGATGAGGGGAGAGGGAGGACGTGCAGGGGGACGGAGTAGAGAGTTGAAGGTTTTCAATAGTTGCTTGGGGTTGTGGGACAGGGAGGTTATTAGAGAAGAGAAGTAGGCTTGTTTTGCGGCAGTGAGTGCAGTCTTGAAGTCGTTGAGAGACTGTACAAGGCGAAGTGCGCTGTGGAGTGGGATTTCTTCCATCTACGCTCAGCCACCCTGGAAGCCCACCATAGTTTTTTAGTGAGGGTGGTGAGCCAGGGTTGTCTGTGTGCACAGGTTTTGTTGTATAAGAGGTGGGGGCAGCCTGGTCAAGGGCTGTGGTGAGTGGGGTGTTATAGAGGGTGGCGGCAGCATCAGCGTCTTGAAAGGAAGCTAAGTCTATGAGAGAGAGGAGGAACTCGGAGAGTAAGTGAAAGTCAATGAGTTAAAGGTTTCTGCGGGGATGAGGTAGTTTCCGGAGAGGGGGGAGCTTGGTAGGAGGGGAGAGGGAGGAAAAGGTCAGCAGGTTATGGTCAGATAGGGGAATGGGTGAGTTTGAGAGGACAGTGAGGGAACAGAGGCGTGTGAAGACAAGGGCTAGCATGTGGCCTTCGTTATGGGTGGCTGAAGAGGTTAGTGATAGGAGTCTAGAGGCAGCGGTGTGGGGGGTGTCAATGAGGATGTTGAAATTGCCCATGATGATGGTGGGAATGTTGAAGGAGAGGAAGTGGAGAATCCAGGTGGTGAAGTGGTCGAGAAAGATGGAGGTGGATCCGGGGGGCGGTAGACGACAGCCAGCTGGAGGTTGCAGGTGGAGAGGATGCTATTAGTAGTATTAATTCCATAGCAATTTTCATACATTTGCAACACTGTCCCCTTTGGGGCTCACAATCTAAACATCCTATCAGTATGTCTTTGAAATGTGGGAGGAAACCCACGCAAACATGGTGAGAATATACATACTCCTTACAGATGTCGTCCTTGGTGAGATTTGAATCCTCCTGGATCCCAACACTGCAAGACTGCAGTGCAAACCACTGAGCCACCATGCCGCCAAGATGTAAGACTTTCATGCTCACTCCTATGTGTGGACGCTGACCAGAATACCAGATATTCAACTACTGCCCCATGCTGCTCATAAATAAAGATGAGCGATGTTCAATTAGAATTGTTTGTCAATTTCAAATTCAACCTGTTTTGGGCTATGTTCGAGTCATTCGACAAATTCAAACAACTTGCTAAAAATCCGGTAATTCGAGGTTATGTTCGATAACACTTCGTTGACCAAAAGCGTTACTGACTTCTCACAGTAATGCTTTTGTTCAATGTAATTATGAGTTTCAGTGTCTATGAATGAATAGTGGGCGGGAGGGGAGCTGGGGAGAGGTCTGTGGTCAAATAATGCAGATCTCCATTTTTTTCTTTGCCGCTCTTACTGTGGTTGGTCCGGTCTGTCAGCCTATCAGCATGCATAGAGCAAAGTGCACTTTTTGCACTCAAGGGTTTGTGTCATTGGCTGGGCATGTCACATGTCCTTGCCATATAAGACCCGGACATTTTACCCTCCTCACCATTTCCTCAGTGCTGCAGCTCAGTGTCAGATGTCGCCACTGCTGCTGTGTGAACTACAGAGAGAGCTAGTTAGATAGCAATTTAATTGCAAGTTAGATAGAGATATAGTTGATAGGTTTAGGGACTACTTCCAAGAACAGCCCTTTTGAGGGCTTAAAAGCAGTTTTTGCCAGGCAGGTTTCTACAGAGAAAGCTAGTTAGATAGCAATTCGATTACAAGTTAGATAGTTGATAGGTTTAGGCACTACTTCCAAGAACAGCCCTTTTGAGGGCTTAAAAGCAGTTTTTGCCAGGCAGGTCTGTTCCAGTGCTGTGCAAGCATTTTTTACAGCATCTGGCCAAATCTAGCCAAGTAAATCCTTTTTTGGCTACTTGCAGTGTGTCCAAGGCATTGGTCTAGCACTGTTGTGAAGAAATCTATACCGCCTGTCTGTTATAGTCATTTTATACTACATCTAGCGCAGAAAATCCTTCTTAGCTAGTTGCAGTGTGTCCAAGGCATTGGTCTAGCACTGTTGTGAAGAAAGCTAGACCGCCTGTCAGTAATAGCCATTTTTTACTGCATCTATCCCAGTAAATCCTTTTTGGCTACTTGCAGTGTGTGCCAGGCATTGGTGTAGCACTGTTGTGAAGAAAGCTACTGTCTGTAGTAGCCATTTTTACTGCATCTAGCCCAGTAAATCTTTTTGGCTAGTAGCAGTGTGTCCAAGGCATTGGTCTATCACTGTTGTAAAGAAAGCTACACGGCCTGTCTGTAATAGCCATTTTTTACTGCATCTAGCCAAGCAAATCCTTTTTGCCTAGCACTACAGTTTTACTAGGCAGCTGTACTTCAGTTTTCTTTTGAAAAGTACCGCCACACAGTGCAGAAAACACTTTTGTATTGCATCAGCCCAAAACTACTTACCAAAGCAATTTAGGCTACTAGCACAGTTTGACTACTTAGCAGTACTTCAATGTTCTTTTGAAAAGTACTGCCACACAGTGCAGAAAACACATTTGTATTGAATCTGCAAAAACCTACTTACCACAATCTATTTAGGCTGTTTGGCCACTCAGCTCTGCTAGTTTAGCATCCATTGTCTTTGTGCTAATAACTACAGAGTTGCCAATTAGTAACCCACCAAAATGAGTGGTAAATGGTCTGCTGATGGTGGAAAGAGGAATAGGCGTGGTGGAAAGGGTAAAAATCTTTGTGTCTGTGTGGTAGGTGCTAAAGTAACAGAAACATCTGCTGAAAAAATACCATCTTCAAGCCAAACTAAAATGTCTACTTCTTTTCGTGGATGATCTGATATCATCCCTTTTTTACGCAGCAGAGCATCGCTAAAACTTGTAGATGAGGCCCAAAAAGAGCAGGTGCTTGAATGGATATCAAGCGCTCCATCAAGTGGGCTCTCCTCCACCTCAACTTCAACATCACAAACACTCCAGTCCTCAGAGGTGTCACCCCAATCGCACTTGCTTCCTCGCAGCTCACAAGTCTCCAGCCGCCCTACTGACTATGGGTTAACACAGATCAATGAGTCTGCAGAGCTGTTCACTCATATTATAGCCTGGGAATCAGAGGTCTGCTCCAAAGCTTCATTGAGTCAAGATGAGGAAATGATCTGTACCGATGCCCAAAATCTTTGTAAGTCGGATCCAGGCACAGATGAAGAAGGGTCTGAGCATAATGTAGACCCTCATTCCCAAACTGTAACCCCTGTTGGTGGAGACAATGAGGCAGATGGTGATGAGACTCAGATACTTGATTGGAGTGACAACTTGACTTTGCGCTCAGGGCAGGAAGAGGTTGGTTCTGAGGTCGACGAATGAGAGAACACACAGGGTGATGATGAGGTTAGAGATCCCACTTACTGTCAACCCACAGGCAGGCAGCTGATGAGCTCATCATAAGAAGTGGAGGAGGATGCTTGTAACTAGGTTAGTTTGCGGCTTCCTGGACAGAGACGGAGTCCTGGAAGCAGGTTAACAACTGCGACCTCAGCCACAACTCTGCCTCTGTGCAGAAGTCGTAGTAGCTCTGCAGGTCGCACGGGCGCTAAGCTTTGCCTAGCTTGGGCATTTTTTCAGATCGCAAAGGATGACCCAACTCATGTTATCTGCCAAATTTGTAAACAATAACTGACAATTCCTATAAAGACAACCCTGGAGTCAGGCCAAAATGATATTCAAAGTGCTCTTTATTAAAAGTTAATACATAAATGCAGCAAATAAAAGTAATGTCCAGGCAGCACACATGACAGGAGACCACATGAAACACATTTTACACAAAGGGTATTTTTTCCTTAAACTACATTTGGTATGAATGGTCTGGTTGTGTGTCACCGGCCGGTGCAGTATGAATGGGTGTTTGTTTCAGTGTGCACGTTGCACTTTATAATTAGGAGTGCTGCATCAGTCCAGAATTATAATATGTAGCAATCCTCCTTAATGATATTTTAGTATATACACCTCCGTGCACATATATATACACATTTGGTATGTTAGGTTGGTAGCAAGCTGTGGTGCTGATTATGCTGCACCATTCACCTAACATTGGTGGTCATGGTACTGCCTGTTTTAAATTGAGTGAAAGACGTGTCAACTTATCACCATGACACTGTTTCCATTGTGTATTGCACAGAGGCGCTGTTACCCGGTGCCTTCCGATCATGTGCCTTGGTCTGATCACATGACAGTGCAGTCATGTGATCAGGCACACTGACGCGAGGGCGGAAGTGACATCTCGCGCTACATACAGATCGCAAGGTGCGATCTGGCGCTTAGCAACCGGGTAAGCCTCGGAGGTGACGTAGCGGGTCCGTCACTTCCGGATTAACAACCGGAAGTGATGATAGACGCCGCGACTCCGGTTCTCGCTATAAAAGCCCCTCATACTCGCTCCATGGTCACCCCCCTCGGAAGAAGCCTAAGCGAAACGCGTTAGGGGGTGGTGGCCACGGACAGGTAAAACTTCTAGACCCATGAATTGAAATTTTGGTGCATTTATTGTGTGCTTGTATGGTTTGTACTTGGAATCTGTAGCACTATTTTCTGGTGCCAGGTATACGATTTATTGTTGCTCACTGCCATACTTGCATCTTGTGTTTCATGTGGTCTCCTGTCATGTGTGCTGCCTGGACATTACTTTTATTTGCTGCATTTATGTATTAACTTTTAATAAAGAGCACTTTGAATATCATTTTGGCCTGACTCCAGGGTTGTCTTTATAGGAATTGGCTGTGATTGGAGGGCCTTTTATTCTCTAAAGGTTTTTTTTTGTAAACAATAACTGAGTAGAGGCCAAAAAATCAATAGTTTGAGTACTTCATGCATGAATCGTCACATGGCCATGAAGCATAAGTCACAGTGGGAAGCTCACTATGCTACAATGCGGCCTAGCGGGCCTGGCCAACCTTGGTCTGCCCCATTAAGGCTGGGTTCACATTGGTGTTCTCCTCTGCAGTGTTCTGCAGAGAGGAACCGCCATGTGAGCGCAGGCACCGCAAGTCCCTATGTTTATAATGTCGCGTTCCTGGTACGGACGACAATGTATGATTTGTACGCAAGCATGCGCATGCGTACAAATCACACAGGGAAATGAATGGGAGCGCACGGTCATGCGCAGTCAAGCGCAGCACTGTACGTCCCCATTATAAACATAGGGGCTTGCGGTGCCTGCGCTCACATGGCGGTTCCCCTCCGCAGAACGCTGCGGAGGAGAACGTTAATGTGAACTCAGCCTTAGTGCATCTGTGGCTTCTTCATCCTCTAAAGGTACTGTCACATGCGGCAGGTTTGCTTGCAATTTCACTGGCAATTTGCTGGTTGAAGTGAAATCATGGACACATTGTTCCATTGTACACGGCAACAAAATAGAACAATGTGTCCATGATTTCACTGCAACCAGCAAATGGCAAATGAAATTGCAAGCAATATTGCCGCGTGTGACGATACCATAAGACTGTGAAGACAGCTGTCAGACAGGCTTTTGGCTGCAGAACTTCCTCCTCTTTATCCCCAACAGCCAGTGTGATTGACAGGTCATCAGCTGTTTTGGAAGTGGAAACACCTGGTGGTGTTGAGCGCTGTTGTGGCGCCCTGCTCACGCAGGTAACCACAGATCTCTCTAATGCACAGTTGGGTTTCCACAGCAGGTACCTACTACATACAACACCTTCCACCACGGCACAGTAGGGAGAGCTCCACTTGCTTACTTTAGGCAAGATCCCCTATATATACTGCTGCTGGGGGAGGAGCTAGTCAGAGTGTGTGCAGACGCTAGAAGAGCTGCAAGGAAGTCCTGGTGGTTGGTGCTGCATTCAGGCCTGAGCCAGTGTCCCGGAGTGGCCTTTCTGCATCCCACAAGCCTAAGTGGGACCGAAGGCAGAGAGCTCAGATCAGAAAAGGGAGCGAGGGGCTTAAGAGAGTTCGTCCCAGGAGAAACGCCAGATATTGGGGATCCGCACCTGTGGGGGACTATAGGCCCACAGAAAACCCCGTTGCACCATGGAAGCTTCAGCTACCCGGTCTCCCAGGTGGGTGAAGAGAGGGAGCCAGGCACGGCAGGCCAGCCGCAGTGTCCATACCGCACAGGAGGAGAGAGAGACAGGCAAAGGAAGAAAGTGGAGGCAAGTCAGGCTACAGCAGGCTGTGTTTCAGAAGCTACACAAAGCAGAGGAGCCTTATATCCACTTGCTGTGGGATCCCACTGTGCAGCCAGTTTACCCGTCAGTGCCCTGGATCATTTACCTGCTCAGCACCAGTAAAAGGTTAAAGAGACTTTCCAGCATGTGCGCATTCTTCCTTTCCACTCTTAGCATCCTGTATAGACTATTCCAACTCTACCTACACAATCTCAGCTCTACTACAACCTGTCCCTCCACACTATCCTGCCCCGGAGGTCCCAGTCCTGCCTGTGGAGGACTACAACATCTCAGCCGCAATACCACCGACCTCCGGAGGACTGTGGCGGCACTGGTGTCATCTCACCAGGTCCTGCAGGTGGCGTCACGACAACTACAAACTTGTAAATAATCCCTTGTAAATAAATCCCCCTTTTGAAGTGTCACCCAGGACACGGGATCAGGCGCGGCCACCATTCCCCGTGACAAAGTTAAACCTCTACCGCCTGATATCCGAGTACCCTACGCCCTGGGGCTCGACACTGTCAGACATCAGGAGCACCACCTTTTTATGAATGCGACATAATAAGTCCGCATGCACCTCCCTCACAGACCAGCAGTTTGTCTGGAACACCCTACTCAACCCTGTCTCAGCACAGCAGCCAGCCCTCGGTCCCTCAGATATGGACAAGAAAAAGACCATTTCCTCCTACCCATACCAAAGCTAAGAGGTTAAGTTTCACCATCTACAAGTTCCTGGCTACGGAAATGCTGCCTTTACGGATGGTGGATACAGGGGATTTTTGAGACCTTATGGCTGTCGCAATGCTCCAGTACCAAATGCCCAGTCGCCGCTACTTCTCGAAGAATGCTGTGCCTGTGCTACACCAGCATGTTGCACACAACATCACCACTTCCTTGAGAAACTCTGTGTGTGACGGGGTGCATTTCACCACAGATACTTGGACGAGTAAGCATGGACAGGGGCGTTGCATGTTGCTGACTGGGCACTGGGTGAGTATGGTGACAGTAGGAGAAGGAGCTGCTGTACAAGTCTTGCCATCCCCAAGTGTTGTGTGTCAAACCTCCAAACCTCTGTATCTAGAAGTTCCTCCACTGCTTCTGCCTCCTCCACCTTTTTTAGGTCCTCCACCTGCGCCCAAAGTCTGTCTGGTAATGCATTGAAACTGCGCAGAAGGAATCTAGCACACCTCCTTACTATGGTGGCAGCAGGGCTCAATGCCATCAGGTGGTGTTTATATTAAAATGTCTGGGAAATGTGAGTTACACAGCTGAGGAGTTGTGGTCAGCTCTGGAGACAGAGTTAAATCATTGGTTGTGTCCACCGAACCTGCAGCCATGGAAGGCCATGTGCGACAATGCTGCAAACCTGTGCGCGGCTCTTCGCCGGGGCAAGATGACACATGTGCCTTGTATGACTCACATCTTGAACCTGGTCGTCCAGCAAATACTAGCCCACTATCCCGGCCTAGATGCACTTCTGCAGAGGGCACGGTCGCTGTGTGCTCACTTCCGCTGTTCGCATCCCGCAGCTCAACGACTTGCATCGCTACAGAAGTCGTTTGGCCTGCCGGTTCACCGCCTGAACTGCTATGTGAAGACACGATGGAATTCCACTCTGTACATGTTGCAGCAACTGTGGCAGCAGCGATGAGCCCAGGTGCAGTATGTTATGATGTATAGCCTGGGCCAAAGCGATCCAGAGATAGGGCAAATCACGCTGCTGGAGTGTTCTCAGATCAGGGACCTCTACACCCTTCTGCAAAGTTTTGAAATGGCTACTAAGATGTTTAGCGCTGACGATGCCTTTATCAGCAAGACTATTTCGGTCATCTACATGCTGGAGCACACTTTAACCAGTATTTGGAGTCAGGTGGTGGGCCAAGAGGAAGGGGAGGAAGTACAGGAGGAGGCGTATGCGGAAGGGATAACAAAATCTCAAAGGTCCAGACGCTCGGCAGCACCAAGGCGGCTGGCATGAGAGGGTGGCGGAGAGGGATTAACGAGGGCGCATGGTAGCAGCCAAACTGTTGATGAAGGTGCAGGAGCCGAGGAAGAAATGGAGGACTAAGAGGCGATGGGCATGGAAGACTCAGCAGATGAGGGAGATCTTGATCACATTTCTGTTATGCGAGGTTGAGAGGAGAGGGCAGAGTAAGGAAGTGTGAATGTTACCTCGCCGCCACCAACACAACAAGGACTTGGTCCTCCTGGATGCGCAAGACACATGAGAGTCTTCTTACTGCACTACCTGCAACATGATCCTCGGATTGTTAGAATTCGAAGTAATGCCAACTATTGCGTTGCCACACTGTTAGATCCCTGGTACAAGAGTAAATTTGGCCAAATGATTCCTGCCCTGGAAAGGGATGCACGCATGCAGGATTATCATCAGAAACGTTTTCATAATCTTAGATCTGCTTTTCCCTAAAACACCAGTGGAGCACATAGTGAATATCGCAGTTCTAACTTTCCAACCCTGGGAACGTCGAGTTGTCATCACTCAAACATTAACAGTAACAGTCTATCTGGTAAAAGCAATTTTGTGGATTCATTTCACCAATTTTTTTGACCATCCTTTGCAACGCCAGAAGAGAGAACAAGTCTAACACATATTGAATGCCTATAGAGGATGGTACGGATGGTACAGGAGTATCTACAGCTGAATATCGATGCCATGACTGGGCAACTGGACCCTTGTTCATTTTTGGCTTCAAAACTGAAAAATGGCCTGAGCTTGCCACTTATACCTTGGACATTTTGTCGTGCCCTTCAGTCAGTGTTTTCTCTGAATGTGTCTTCAGCGCTGCTGACAGATAAGTATTGGGGGTGCTACTGCTATGGACAGTAGAGAAGCGATGCCACTTTAAGAAATCCCTGCCTATGTTGGACAGTAAGAAACACGCTGCCACTTTAAGAGACAGAAAACCCCCCAGGTGAGGGATGATGGTATGTCCTGTTTTTCCCCTTCTGAGAGTGTGTTTGAGAGCAGCCGAAAAATGTGTAAAGAGGAACACACCGTCTGTGTGTCTGAGAAAGGACAGGAGTTTTTCTTGTGAAATGAAAGTGAGACACAGACAAGCCCGGGATCCAGTGAGAGCCTGAAGCAAGGAGAAGATTTGCAGCCCATCGACTCGAGACAGGAGCCGTGTGCATCTTCGGATAGGACTACTGTTGTTGGGGGCCCCCGGGACTGCATCCAAATCCCATCATCACTGTGAGTTGAATATTGTGCACCTTTCAGGGTCTAGAATAGGCTTCAGTAGGTAGAACACGGCAGCCATGTGGCCTGTGTAGCGAGGCCGAAAGGTTATACGTAGAGTAGCATTTTACCTTGCTGTTGTGCATTTACCTATGTGCTTTTAACTTGTGATAGTTGGAGAACCGTACTATTGAGCGGACCCGCTACCGAAAACGCAAATGCGGATGGACTGTCAAGAGTGACGGTGGAGACCCCAGTGTGGGACCTCGATGAACAACTAGAGGAGGAAGAAACGCCAGACTTTAGCAAGTTTGGGCCCCCAGTGGTTGCGTCACAATTAAGTAGGGAGGCTTGCACACTGCCCCGGTCCCTGGGAAGAACCAATGAAGAATGGGGACGTGCTCAAGCTGCAGACGAGGGGCTACAACAGATGAAACACTGGGTAGCTGAGAAGCGGAAGCGCAACAAACAAGAAAGGGCTAACCTGGACGCCGAGATGAAGAGCGTCTTACACCAGTGGGATAGACTAGAAGTTCGAGAATCAGTGCTATATCGTAAGAGACAACAGCCAAAAGAAATAGAAGCAAGATGGCAGGTGGTCATCCCCGGAAAATTGGCTCAAGAGGTAGCTAAGGAAGCACACGAGTTTGGCGCTCACTTCGGACCCGCAAAGACCTACCAATGGTTACAGCGGTACGTGTACTGCCCCCGGTTGGAGTCTGTGGTAGAAGAGGTTTGCCGGCGATGTCGAGTATGCGACCTCATTAAAAGCACCGAACAGAGGGTACCCGTTCAGACCATACAGACCAAAGAACCGCTAGAAATCTTGATGATTGATTATCTCCTCATGGGACACTCAGCTCGGGGACTACAATACTGTTTGGTTATGACTGACGATTTCTCCAAGTTCGCTGTAGTCTCCTCGACTAGAGATCAGACTGCAGAGTCGGCGGCACGGGCTATCTGCCAAGACTTTATCCGGGTGTATGGATGCCCGAAGCGAATCCACTCCGATCAAGGGGCATGTTTCCAAGGCAAGGTGATGGAGGAACTATATCGTATGTATGGCATCGAGCGATCTCGGACTACACCTTACCATCCCCAAGGCAATGGAGCATGTGAACGCTTCAACCGAACCCTACTTCAGATGCTGCGGACATTGGAGGAAGATAAGAAAGCATGTTGGCCGGAGTACCTGGCAGAATTGGTCTGGGCCTACAATAACCGAGTTCACTCCACTACGGGTTACACCCCATATCTGTTGCTCTTTGGAAGAGCTGGGCGAGAAATCATCGAGCTGAATTTGGAGCAGCCAGAGGATTTCATGGAACGAAATGTCACTTCGTGGGTGAAAGAACATCGACAACGATTACAAACGATCCGTCGGTTGGCCGGTCAACAGTTACAGAAGAAAGAACATACGAGCCCAAAACCGATTCAGGAAATACCGCTGCAACCTGGAGATCGAGTGTTAGTCAGAGAGAAGCACCCCAAGGGCAAACTGAGTGAGAGATGGGAAGTACAACCCTACAGAGTAATTGGACGGGTATATGCTGATGGCCCAGTCTACAAGGTGCAAGTTGAGAATGGGGCGTCCGGCCCTAGAGTACTACACAGAAATATGCTGCGGCCATGCCGGTCCGAAGCTTTTCCTACTCCAATACCTCCTACAATCTCTGCCCCGCTCCCTGAACTCACGTCACCTGTGTGTGAAGTCGACGATGACTGGTGGACAGTCCCCAACACAGTGGGGGACCCTCAGTCTTCCAGGAGCGGAGATCCCATGGATGAGCCCCTACCGCTACGTGAAGAAGAGGCTAGTCAAGATTCCACTGTGGCTCCTGCAGCAAGTGTTCCTCCGGGAGCTAGCCAGGCCTGGCCTGATAGTCAAGATCTTAGAAGGTCTCAGAGGTCTACTGCAGGGGTTCCACCAATCCGATATGTTGAACAATGTACTCAGTCTGTTGTATTGCCATTGTTGTCTCCTCCACAGGTGCTGTGTTCACATTGAACATCCCGTCATTACACTGTGGGCCTAAAGCTGTGATGGCCGAGGACGACCATCATTAAGTAGGGAGGCATATTGGGGGTGCTACTGCTATGGACAGTAGAGAAGCGTTGCCACTTTAAGAAATCCCTGCCTGTGTTGGACAGTAAGAAACACACTGCCACTTTAAGAGACAGAAAACCCCCCAGGTGAGGGATGATGGTATGTCCTGTTTTTCCCCTTCTGAGAGTGTGTTTGAGAGCAGCCGAAAAATGTGTAAAGAGGAACACACCGTCTGTGTGTCTGAGAAAGGACAGGAGTTTTTCTTGTGAAATGAAAGTGAGACACAGACAAGCCAGGGATCCAGTGAGAGCCTGAAGCAAGGAGAAGATTTGCAGCCCATCGACTCGAGACAGGAGCCGTGTGCATCTTCGGATAGGACTACTGTTGTTGGGGGCCCCCGGGACTGCATCCAAATCCCATCATCACTGTGAGTTGAATATTGTGCACCTTTCAGGGTCTAGAATAGGCTTCAGTAGGTAGAACACGGCAGCCGTGTGGCCTGTGTAGCGAGGCCAGAAAGGTTATATGTAGAGTAGCATTTTACCTTGCTGTTGTGCATTTACCTATGTGCTTTTAACTTGTGATAGTTGGAGAACCGTACTATTGAGCGGACCAGCTAGAGAAAACGAAAAGTTTGTTAAATCTCGTTTGCCACTGTTTACCCCTGCTTGAACATTCCTTCTTCATATCTTTCCCCGCCTGTTAATAAATTCACCCTTGTGGTTTGCACTCCCATCTTGTGTACCGTACATTATTCTGCACCGCGGTGGTCCTCCCCGCCACCGCTGCATAAGCGCACATGTCTGTCCAATGAAATTGTAGACAAACAAATCAAATGAACAAGTCATGGATCCGCAAGGACTTTGCCACCCTGGTGTCAGCCTGGGGAGACTGAACAGTTGTGTGCTTTATAATGTGCTGCATTAAACTCCACATTTCAATATTTCAAATCTGGGGCAATTGATGCCACTGAAGTAGTGGCTGTGCCTAATTTAAAAAAAAAATGTACACTGTTGTTGGGGTCTCCTTGCTGTTTGTTGCTTGACTTGAATAGGGCCTTCTGAGCTCAATACCTATCCTTGATACTCCTGTCCATGTTTCTGAATATTCAACCTTTTTGTCCATCAAACCAGTGTTTAACAAATTTGCTGTATTCATATCGAACATTTTTGGGTGCTTAAAAGCAATGTTTGGTCAATCGCCCCTGTCCACTAGGGCTAATCAAGTCACTGACCTACCTGACTAGTTCTTCCTGTAATTCTCCACGACACTTATAGTGGTCCCACATGTGTGTGACAGGGCATAACATTGATGGGAATGCTTGCATGAGCTTTGAGTTTATCTGGCCCACTAGGCCCAAACAGATCACTGACCTACCTTTCTATTATTTCCTGTAATATTACATGAAACGTATAATTGTCCCACCTGTGTGTGGCAGGGCATAACATTGATGAGAGTGCTTGCATGAGCTTTGAGTTTATCTAGCCCACTAGGCCCAAACAGGTCTCTGACCTACCTCTCTATTATTTCCTGTAATACTCCGCGATTCTGATGGTGGTCCCACCTGTGTGTGGTGGGGTATAACATTGATGGGAGCGCTTACATTAGCTTTGAGTTTATCTGGCCCACTAGGCCCAAACAGGTCACTGACCTACCTTTCTATTATTTCCTGTAATACTACACGAAACATAGACTTGTCCCACCTGTATGTGGCAGGGCAAAACATTGATGAGTACGATTGCATGAGCTTTGAGTTTATCCGGCCTACTAGGTCCAAACAGGTCACTGACCTACCTGACTAGTTTTTCCAGTAATACTCCTTGACACTGATTGTGGTCCCACCTGTGTGTGGCAGGGCATAACATTGATGAGTGCGATTGCATGAACTTTGAGTTTATCCGACCCAGTAGGTCTAAACAGGTCATTGACCTACCTGACTAGTTTTTCCTGTAATACTCCACGACACTGATAGTGGTTCCACCTGTGTGTGGCAGGGCATAACATTGAATGGAGCGCTTGCATGAGCTTTGAATTTATCTGGCCAACTAGGCCCAAAGAGGTCTTTGACATACCTATCTATTATTTATTGTAATACTCCACAACACAGATAGTGGTCCCCTCTGTGTGTGGCGGGGCATAACATTGATGGGAACGCTTGCATGAGCTTTGAGTTTATCCAGCCTACTAGGTCCAAACAGGTCACTGACCTACCTGACTAATTTTTCCAGTAATACTCTATGACACTGATTGTGGTCCCACCTGTGTGTGGCAGGGCATAACAATGATGAGTGCGATTGCATGAGCTTTGAGTTTATCTGGCCTACTAGGTCTAAACAGGTCACTGACCTACCTGACTAGTTTTTCCTGTAATACTACACGAAACTGATAGTGGTGCCACCTGTGTGTGGCAGGGCATGACATTGAAATGAGCGCTAGCATGAGCTTTGAGTTTATTTAGCCCACTAGTCCCAAAGAGGTCTCTGACCTACCTCTCTATTATTTCTTGTAATACTCCACGAAACTGATGGTGGTCCCACCTGTGTGTGGGGGAGCATATAATTGATGGGAGCACTTGCATGAGCTTTGAGTTTATCCGGCCCAGTAGGCCTAAACAGGTCACTGACATACCTGAGTAGTTTTTCCTGTAATACTCCACGACACTGATAGTGGTCTTACCTGTGTGTGGCAGGGCATAAAATTGATGAGTGCGATTGCATGAGCTTTGAGTTTATCCGGCCTACTGGGCCTAAACAGGTCACTGACCTACCTGACTAGTTTTTCCTTTAATACTCCACGACACTGATAGTGGTCCCACCTGTGGGTGGCAGGGCATAACAATGAACGGAGCACTTGCATGAGCTTTGAGTTTATCCAGCCCAGTAGGCCTAAACAGGTGACTGACCTACCTTTCTATTATTTCCTGTAATACTCCACCAAACTGATGGTGGCCCCATATGGGGCATATCATTGATGAGAGCACTTGCATGAGCTTTGAGTTTATTTGGCCCAGTAGGCCTAAACAGGTCACTGACCTACCTATCTATTATTATTTCCTGTAATACTCCACGAAACCTACACTTGTCCCACCTCTGTGTGGCATGGCATAACATTGATGAATGCGATTGCATGAGCTTTGAGTTTATCTGGCCTACTAGGCGTAAACTGGTCGCTGACCTACCTGACTAGTTTTTCCTGTAATACTCCACAAAATGTATAGTTGCTGAGCAATGTTTAACCTTGAAATGCTAGACCAGGTCCTGTTCCAGACCCTGTGCCATGCATGCAGGCTGGTAAACAAATAAAAGATAAGGAGCGCTAAGTGAAGATCTTTTTGACAATTGTTAAGGATTTCTATCATAAAGTTTCTCACCTGTGTCTGTTGTGCACCGCCCTGAACAACTAAGGTGAGAGACACTGCGCTTCTCTGCTTAACGTCGCTTCCGGGTTCGGGAGTCATCGTCCTGTGATGCGATCGTGTGACCAGATGGGCATATACTTGTCACATCATCGCAGGTCCTCTCTGCCCAGAGCAGCTTCACCACTCACAATGGTTGACTATTCCATATGAAAAAATATATACCGTGGTATTAAGAAGTGCTAAGGCACTGGCTGTTAATAGTAATGCATACCTTTATTAAAGGGAACCTGTCACCTGGAAAGAGGCAGTGGTGTCACCTGCAGACACTGATTGTGGCCCAGACATTTGCCCCACCTAGTACAATGCAGTGATATGGGCCTGAGCATGCTGATGGTGGTCAGGCTGGTAGTGGTCAAACCCCTGCTGATCGTGGTACAAGACAGGTTCCAAATAACCTTTTTTTACTGTCTTCACTTTCTTAAAAAAAAGCGCGAGACTTGGGAACACCTAACCCTTGGTCTGGGAACTTTCCACGTGCCCGTACTCTGGGGAACAGTTTTCCAACTTCTCCTTCTGGCCACCCCACTGCCTCTTCCTGCTTGTTAAGGTGTTGCAGATCCCCCCCTCACTTAGCTGCTGCTCTTGCTCTGCATGACACCTTCCAATGTTGGGTCAGTGTCTTTATTGTGCACCACCTCATTTTCTATTTCAACACTCCTGACTTGTTGACTTATCAGCATCACTTGTTGCCAACTGTGTATCATCATGATCAACCTCTTGAGACAATTATTGCCATTGCCCACTGTTGTCTTCTTTTGACTGTGACAGCTCAAATGTTTGGGCTTCACAACACACAATCTTCTCATATCCTTGTCCTCTCCTGGATCTCCTCCTAACTTTCCAACCGCACATTTAGTGTCTTCCACTCCCACACTACCTCATCCCCTTTCTGTTGGGGTCCCTCAAGGCTCTATCCTGGGACCCCTTCTTTATTCCATCTATACCCTTGACCTAGGACAACTCATAAAGTCCCATGGATTCCAGTGCCACCTGTACGCTGACGACACTCCGATCTACCTCTCTGGCCTAGACATCACCTCTCTGCTGTCCAGCATCCCAGAGTGTCCATCAGCCATATCCTCCTTCTTCTCCTCTCGCTTCCTTAAACTAAATATAGACAAAACCAAACTCATCATCTTTCCCCCATCCCGCGCACCTCTCCTACCTGATCTATCTATCACAATAAACAACATCATACTTTGCCCTGCACCTGAAGTCTGCTGCCTTGGTGTAACCCTTGACTCTACCCTATCCTTCAAACCACACATCCAAGCTCTCGCCACCTCCTGCCGCCTCCAACTCAAAAATATTTCCAGAATCCATCCTTCCTCAACCCTCAATTTACTAAACTACTAGTGCATTTTTCGAGCGAACATCCAAAGAGAATGGTGGAGTCCCTACCTTGGAGTCAAATGTTGAGAGTCCGTAGGATTGTCTCGGATGACTCAATAATTGATAAAAGGTTACAGGAAATGGTCAATAGATTTCTTGGGAGAGGTTATCCTAAAACTGATCTTGTGGGATATAAGGCCAAAGCATTAAATATTTGTCAAAGTGAATTACTGACCCCCAAACCTAGAGAAAAAGCTGCTAAAAGAGTACCGTTTGTAACCACATACTGTGGGGCCAGTAAAAAAATCACGGACGTGATTAGAAGGCACTGGCCTCTCCTCATGAAGGGTCATAGTGAAGTGGAGGACTTCAAGCTGTTTCCCTTAATGTCTTACAGAAGGGGACGCAACTTGAAGGATGACCTAGTCCGTTCGGACATAGGGAGTTCTAAAAAGAGTATTCAAACGACTTTTGCACCCCCCAGCCTTGGGAATTTCCCTTGTCTGGGATGTGCGTGCTGTGGTAATTTGTTAAAGGGCAGGCTCTTCAATCATCCCCGGTCCGGAAGAAAATACTATATCAATAAGAGGTATACGTGCAATAGTAGTTTCGTTATATATACTATTGTCTGTCCATGCGGTCTCCTGTATGTCGGAGAGACAACGATGGAAATAAAAATGAGAATAGGGAAACATAAGAGTACAATCAGGACGGGTATGATTGAATTGCCAGTACCAAGACACTTCCACGACATGGGCCACACGGTCAACCAACTTAGATTTCGGGTCATTGACGATGTCCCCTTGCCTAGGAGGGGTGGAGACCGTGTGGCCATGTTAAAGAAGAAAGAATTAAAATGGATATTCGAACTGGACACCCTGGTCCCTAAAGGGATGAATGTTGATTACGATCAACGGGGCTGTCTACTAGGATCAAGTTGATGCTTGTCTTACTTTCTCATCTGTATGTTGTTTTTATCATTTTAATTATGTCATTTTGATCTAGATGGGAAGATCTGTTACCCTTGGAAACACAATACACTATGGTCATGATCTGAAAAGTGTTCAATTTTATGCATGAGCCTTTTTTTTGGGGGTAAGATAGTAGCATGGAGTAAAATAATATGTCTACATAGTTTTACAACATGGAGAGCTGATGGAGGGGTCTTATGATCCCTGACAGAGTGGTATAAAATGCTTGATATATGGTGAGTCTGCATTGCATACAGCCTGATATGTGGTGATGATATATCTCTATATATAAATATTGGAATAATGCTCCAGCTAGGTAAAATGCATTGTTGTATACCCATATATTATCATACTGTTGCCTCTATTATGACTGTATAATGCTAACTAACATCAATATACGATCCCCGGGTTTTTATCATTGGCTATGCACTTAATAGTTGCCCAGTGGAGAATAAACTTCTCTACTTCCTATATAAAGCGGATGATGTCTTTTCCCCTTGTTAATGCCTAGTATGAGCTGGACACAAATTTGCTGATGATTCGTCAATGTGGGGAGATTTGTGGACATGTAATCTGCATAGATATATTGCGGTCTCTATAGACGCCGGAGGCAGGAAGTACGTCATGGCACTGCCTCAGTCTGGACGTTGAGTGGCAGCCGAAGCGGCGAATCAGCGGGAGACGCCGGCGCATGCGTATTGAGACGCGCATAGAGATCCGGAGGTATGAAGTATGGACAACTGCGATTGGTGTGGACTGCTCTAATTACACTATTGCCATGCCAACGGACCGATGCGGGCCAGTGATTGGGGGATTCTCGCTGCTGTATGAGGATGCGTGTTATGGACAATATTAGACACAGACAGCGGCGATGGGTGTCCCTCAAGTACCGGGAGTTGTACTATGTGTTTCCTTCCAGGTAACATGCCGATAGTTGATCTCTGTCTAGCTTATATGACTGTTTTAACTTTGTTTACCATACACTGTACACTGGTTGGTTAATTGGTATGGTGGGTGGGATTTGATGATATAAATGGCACCTTGTTGTAATGGGATGTATGCACTTGAAAAAGGTCATTGGACCGAAACGTCGTGCTAAGATGACGGAATAAAGCATGGATCTTTGAAATATACCGGCTGGTGAGGCGCTGTCCTTTTACGCTTATGTTATCTATGCCAGGTGGGGCTCCCTGACTGATGACGTGCGCCCATATAAGGAATTCATTGAGTTCCGATTGCTGCATGGTGCTGTGAAATCTATAACCTTGATATCACCTCTCTGCTGTCCAGCATCCCAGAGTGTCCATCAGCCATATCCTCCTTCTTCTCCTCTCGCTTCCTTAAACTAAATATAGACAAAACCAAACTCATCATCTTTCCCCCATCCCGCGCACCTCTCCTACCTGATCTATCTATCACAATAAACAACATCATACTTTGCCCTGCACCTGAAGTCTGCTGCCTTGGTGTAACCCTTGACTCTACCCTATCCTTCAAACCACACATCCAAGCTCTCGCCACCTCCTGCCGCCTCCAACTCAAAAATATTTCCAGAATCCATCCTTCCTCAACCCTCAATTTACTAAACTACTAGTGCATGCCCTCATCATCTCCTGTCTCGACTACTGCAACCTCCTCCTCTGTGGCCTCCCTGCTAACACTCTTGCACCCCTCTAATCTGTCCTTAACTCTGCTGCCTGACTAATCCACCACCCTCTTTGTTGCTCCTCCACTTCTCTCCTCTGCAAATCCGTTCACTGGCTTCCAATTCCCCAGCGCATCCAATTCAAACTACTAACATTGACTTACAAAGCCATCTGCAATCTGTATCCCTAATAAATATATCTCTGAACTAATCTCCCGATATGATCCAACTCATGATCTTCGATCCTTCCAAAACCTCCTCCTCTGCTCCACACTTGTATGTTCCTCATCTAACCGCCTGCAAGTCTTCACCCGAGCATCCCTCATCCTCTGGAATTCTACACCCCAAAACATCTGACTATTCCTTACACTCAGAACCCTCAAGTGGAACCTGAAAACCCATCTATTCAGAACAGCCTGCAATGACCACGGTGCCACTCCACCACCACTGGACCTGGCACTCCACCACCACTGGACCAGGCGCTTCACCACCACCAGAACAGACCCAACCTACTGTCTCTCTCTCTATTGTCCTGTAGAATGTAAGCCCGCAAGGGCAGGGTCCTCTCTCCCCTTTGTACCACTCTGTCACAGTTAGTTTGTTCATGGTATTTTTAACTTGTTTAGATGAAACCTTTTCTCATGTACAGCAACATGGAATCAATAGTGCTCTATAAATAAGTTGTAATAATAATATCCCTCTTGAAACATGCAGGAAGAGAGGTCAGAGTTAATAAATGGAAAAGTAAAAGCTCCTTGGAGTGTATGAGTGTGGTATCACTTGTCTTCTGAGACTCGCCCTGGTGTGAGGAAGGATGACCACGGTGGGGTTTATGTGGTTCAGACTCTTGGTTAGTGAGTTTGAATAGTGTAGAAAACAGGTTGGTTCTGGAAAACATAATGAAAGCATTATCTGCCATCCGACTAACCACTTGTTCACACTCTTCTGGCCTCAAGAGTGGTGTCCCATGCCCCCCTGGAAACTGTGACAGGAAGATAGGTCTCACCAATGAGTGTTTTTTGTGCTCTTGAAGAAGATGCAGTTTCAACTGGCCCATGGTATGTGTACCATGAATAGCATGTCCTCTTCCCCATATTTACCGCATAACTTCTGCAAATTAATTTAGGTAGTTGCCTGCAAACTTTACCATATTAATAGAGAATATAATAGATGTAGCCATAACAAAGGACTTTTGATTTTAGGTTGCGGTAGCAAGGACTGTTAAACTCATTCATTCATTGCTAGAAGCCTCAAATACAAACTTATCACCTGTATGCCACAGCAGCAAGGAATAAGAATACAAAGTATGAAAATTGCAAGATTTTAACTTTTTTTGCCAAATTTCACAATTTTCAGAAATAAACGCAAATCATATTGACCTAAATGTACCAATAACATGAAATACAATGTCTCATAAAAAATTCTCAGAATCAGTGGGATATGTTGAAGCATTTCAGAGTTATTACAGCATAAAGTGAATCTAAAAATGTGACCTGGCCAGGAAGGTGAAAACTATCTTTGGTGTGCAGCAGTTAAAATAAACAGATAGTTGGTGCAGTTGATTATAGACCCTATTCTGTGTTTATAACAGAGCTATTTGAATTTATGATTGGCTTAATGATCCTTCGATAATGAGCCTAGAGGACAGATTATTCATAGATGGACATATTAAGCTTAAAGGGGAACTCCGGTGATAATTTTTTTTAGTATGATCCCCACACTCATAGGCTATAATGCTGAACTATCTGTTAAGGTACCGTCACACCTGGCGACGGCACCGCCGATTTCTTAGGCGATGCAGGGGCGTGGCCTATCGGCACCGATATCGCCCCTGCGTCACCTAATGTATCGCCTCTGAGTGGTCGCCTGGTTTCACATCAGTACTCTGAAACCAGGCGAGCACTCAGGGGCGATGTGAACACATCACCCCATGTAAATGGGGGGCGGCGATCTTACAGACGATGGGAGCCATAGGCTCCCATTGTACTGCATCACCGCTGGTATTTTTAGACACCCCAGCGGCGATGCCGCCTGTCAGATCTCCGGTGCGTCGCCGGAGGTGTCGCCCCATGTAAACGGGGAACGGCGACACTGGCGGGGCGCCAATAACGTGTGCGCTCCCGCCCGTCGCCGCTGTTATCTCCGGCGACGTCGCCACATGTGACGTGGCCCTTACATTTGTATAATGTATAGAGTTAATATAAATCCCTTATTAACTAAATTCTGCTTTCCGGTCGCCACTCCCAGAGGGGTCAATACGTAATGCCTGAGTGAACAGTTCTCCACCTCCTTCCTGTGCAGAGAGCAGTAGTGAGACCAGCGTGTTGATAGGACCTTGTGTGATATCACACTCATGTGATTGAGGGAGGAAGTGTTTATTCTGGGACGCACACTTGCTCACTGCAAGGGGAGGGGGGAGAGCTGCTCACTCAAGCATGACATATGGTCCCCTCTGGGAGTGATGACTACTAATGAGTAGGAAAGGCAAGCATTAAAGAAAACTGAAACCCTGCTATCGGTGAGTGCCGCCTATACACTTTTTCTATTTTTCATATGTTGAATACTGTCTATGTGGTGTGCAACACCTAGAGCACCGGGGGATTGCCCTAAATGGGAAGCAGCTAAACTCGAAGGCAAGCCATAGTGCCCGGACCACACATCTCTGCAATCTGCTACTAATGAGTAGGGATGGGTGAACATCCCGTTTTTCTCTGTGTTCAGGATCAGGGCCGCCCTGCAAAAGCAATGATAGAGTTAGTAATTATACTTACCGGGTATGCATTATATAGACCAGCTGTGCGGCAACGTAGCGACACTTCCGGGTTTCTGAGGATCAGTCATGTGACCGGCTCCAACAGCCAATCACATGCAGCCTGGAAGTGAAGCAGCGTGTGTCACACCAGGAAGACAACGTGGACCCGGTAAGTATAATTACGCTTACTCTATCATTTCTTTTACAGGGCGGCCCCGATCCGGAACACAGAGAAAAATGGGATATTCACCCGTCCCTACTAATGAGCAGTTAGAGGATAACTGATTTATATTAATTCTAAACATTATACAGTTGTAACAGACAGCTCAACATTATAGTATAGGAGTGCAGGGACCATACAAAATTTTTTTATCTTTCCCTTTAAAGGGGTTGAGCACGCTGTGAGAATTCAGATGTCTGCAATCACATAGAGTTAGGCCAGGGTCACACATGCCGGACTGGTTTTCTAAGGGCGCCAATAGTGTCCCTTAAAGGTCCTGGACGTTTTTTGGAAATTTTTAGACTTAGTCATGTATTCTCCAAAAACGCATTTGCGTTAACGCACGCGTCTCCCATAGGGCCCCATGTTAAAAAACGCATGCGATTTTTTACTACACCCCAAAAACGCAGCTATCAGCGTTTTTGGGATGCTGCATAAATACTCGTGTTTTTTGAAAAACGCACACACACATGCGTTAACGCATGTGCGTTTTTGGACTTTGAAAAAAAAATGTCCAAAATATTCACAAAAATGGATTTAAGCCAAAAACGGATGGTATGTGTGACCCTGGCCTTATTGAAAACTTTCATCCCAAACCTTGACAACCCCTTTAAGATGATGCCCAAACCTGGACAAGCCCTTTAAAATGATGCTGGTCTACTTAATATTAGCATTAAGTTCTTTCTTTTCTCCCACACAGGTTAAAGTTAAACTTCAAGACGCTCCATATAACATGACAAATTTCTTTGATTCTACTACAAGTATTTTGACTAATATGGTTCGGTGAGTCACTTTACTTATACTGTGCTTGTATTTTCATTCCTACTTAAACCCATATTCACTCTTAATGATTTTATTAAGTTTTTTAATACATAAAAAAATGCATTCTTCCCATTAAAGCAGTGGTGTGACTCATATAATGCACTTTGTAAATATCAAATATATCTGTAGAAAGAAAAAAGTGGTACTCTTTATTTTTTAATTTTTAGTGCATGTTATAGCAAGTGCAGGGAGGGAGGAGTGGGAGCTTCAGATGACAGATTGCCATTTTGTGCCGTCAAGCACTTCAACGCGTCAGATCTTCTCTTCAGCAGGTAAGCCCTGCCCTATGTCACTGCCCCAATAAAAATGTGTTCATGTTCATTAAAAACAAAAACGACTACTATACAATAGGCATAAAAAATTAATGAACAGTAAAATATATTTCACTGTTGAAAACAGATTAAACATGCTGATAGAATAAACAGGCAACACTAACCACCCCTATCAGTCTGTTTAATCTGTTTTGTACAGTGAGATATCTAGTACTGTTCATTAATTTTTTTATGCCTCTTGTATTACAGTCGTTGCTTTTGTTTTTAATTAAACATTTTTTTAATGGGGCACTGACATAGGGCATGGTTACCTGCTTAAACTCTGCTATATGTAAAATGTTATTATGGGGACAAAGTTTTATGTGCATATTTTTCCTATAAGGTTGCTTTAGATGCTTAAAATCATCAGGTAAAAAATGCACTTGCATTTTTAGTGTATTTCCATTTTGGAATCCAAAACGAATGTAATTTGTACACGACTTTATCATGAATGTTTTGGGAAAGCTAAATAGCAGAAAGTATCAAATATTAAGAATGACATATGAACATGCGATAAAACCTGCAGTGTCAACCACACAATAAAAACACATTGGGAAAAAAGCACAATGAAAAAATGCAACCTAATTTATTATATTCAGATGACTGCAGTTTCCATTGAATTAATAAAAGGACTAAAAGCTACAGCCAAGGCTGAAAATGTCGACAGCTTTGAAATTGTTCCAAAGAATGAAGTATTTCTTGTAGAAAATTATTGCACTTACACATACTTTGTTATACACATGCTTATTTCCATAGTGTGTACTGGAATAACACAAAAAACGACTGAGAAAAAAGTCAAATTTGACATAATTTCATACAAAACTCCTAAAATGAGCCATACAAAATTGTTGCCATCCTCAACTTAATATTTGGTTTCACACCCTTTAGAATAAATAACTGAAATTAATCACTTCCTATGAACCATCAACAAGCTTCTTACACCTCTCACCTGGCATTTTGGACCACTCTTCTTTTCCAAACTGCTCCAGGTCTCTCATTTTTGAAGGGTGCCTTCTCCTAACTGCAATTATAAGATCTCTCTACATGTATTCAATGGAATTTAGATCTGGACACATTGCTGACCACTTTAGAACTCTCCAGCACTTTGTATCCATTCATTTCTGGGTGCTTCTTGAAGTTTGTTTGGGGTCATTGTCCTGCTGGAAAACCAATGACCAACGATACAAACTCTGTTTTCTTAGGCTGGCTTCATACCTCGAGTTTTGTGATCCGGGGCTGTCCAGTGTGAACAGGACAGCCCCAGATCCGATTTCAGCCCCACAGTATTCTCCTTTGAGGCCGGATGGGGCTGGATGGCAGTTTTTTGCCATCTGGTTTTGTGCTGTCTGGGAGGGTCCGGCAGTTTTCGTTTTTTGGATCCTGTTTTGATCGTTTTTTGCCCTGGACACAAAAAATGCTGCATGCTCTGATTTTGTGTCCAGGGCAAAAAACTATCAAAACCAGATCTGGCGCCCCCTAACATGGGAGTCTATGAGGCACGAGATTGCAGCACACCCGACAGAGAATCTGTCCGGTTCCCAGATGCCGGCTGCTGAAGTTCAGCGGCGAGCGCAGCTGAACTTCAGCAGCTGGAGAGCTCCCAGCTGAGATTTCAGAATCTTGGCCAGCTCCCCGCTAGTCGTGATTCTGACATTTCAGCAGGGACAGCTCCCTCAGCTGTGTACTGCCAATTCCGGCAGAAAACAGGACCGGAGGGCATATTAAACCTCCAGTTCTGTTTGTCCGGAGTTGTCAGGCTGTGTCCGATGCCTCCTGCAAAACACCGGACCCAGCCTGACAGCTCCAAAACATTGGTGTGAAGCCAGCCTTACACTGAACACTACGTTGCGACCAAAATTACTTTGGCAATCTTCAGATTTCATTATGCCTTGCAGACAGTCAGAGTACCCAGTGCCAGAGGCAGCAAAACAGCTCCAAAACATTTTTATACCTCCACCATATTTGACTGTAGGTTCTGTGTTTGTTTTCTTTGTATGCCTTATTAACGTGCTTTGCCAAAAAGCTCTATCTTGGTTTCATCTGCGTACAAGATGCTTTCCCAGAAGGATTTTGGTTTACTGATGTACTGCGGTCTTCCTCCTGGGTGTCCTGCCATAGTGATTTGTTTCATTAAAATTTTGATGGCTAGTTCACGCTGACACTGTTGCACAATGAGCACAGGACAGTTTGAATTTCTTTGGAAATTGTTTAGGGCTGCTTACCAAGTATCCGGTCATCCAACGTTGCAACCTTTGATCATTTAATCGCTGCTGTCCACGTCCAGGGAGATTAGCTACAGTGCCATTGGACAAACGAATATCAAGCTCTCTGCAGATGGAAAATAACAACAATATCAACAATCTCAATTTTACAAGTCCAACAGTTTTGTTTGTCAACTCCTCAGAAAAGTCCTCTTCTCCTCTTTCTGTTCTCCATGATTAGTGTGGAACACATAGACCCACAATACAAAGACTGAGTTAATGTCTCCCCTTTTTATCTGGTTTCATGTGTGATATTTATGCTGCCCACACCTGTTACCTTTTGACAGGTGAGATGGAATGAGCATCACATGCATAAAACAAAATTGTTCACCCACATTTTTGGAGATGTGCCAACTATTTTGTCCAGCCTATTTTACTGCTTTTGTGTGAAATACAATATTATGTCCAATTTGCTTTTTTTCCCTATTTATTTTGTTGTGTTGTTTACGCACAGTAGTAATAAATATGGGTATTATGAAAAATGTGTCATTTCGATAACTTTCTAGGAAAAATAGTTCATTTTCTGGAAAAAAAAAATCAAGAGAGACAACAATTTTAGCCTGTCAGTACATGCAGTTAGCACCTATTAGTTGTATCTACATGCAATAAAGTTAAAGAAAACATCTCTATTCTATATACTATAAAATAATCAGCACATAGCCTAAAGGGCTATTTCCGTTTCCAAGATGCTGTTTTAATATATAGTAGGTGTATTAGTACTAATAATATTAGAAAATACCTCCAATTATAAATGTAGTATAGTTCACCTGATTAGCTATGTCTCTTAACTCATGTTCAGGGCATTGCAGCTTACAGTATATATATATATATATATATATATATATATGTGTATATATATCAGCGCTATGGTATATGGTGGTACATTACAGCACTTGTATAGCAGCACTATAGTATATTAGTATATGGTGATACATTACAGTACATGTATAGCAGCAATATAGTATGTGGTGGTACATTACAGCACATGTATAGCAGCACTATAGTATATGGCGGTACATTACAGTACATGTATAGCAACACTATAGTATATAGCGGTACATTGTAGTACATGTATAGCACCACTATAGTATATGGCGGTACATTACAGTACATGTATAGCAGCACTATAGTATATGGCGGTACATTATAGTACATGTATAACATCACTGTAGTATATGGCGGTACATTATAGTACATGTATAGCAGCGCTACAGTGTATGGCGGTACTTTATAGTACATGTATTGCAGCGCTATAGTATATGGCGGTACATTACAGTACATATATAGCAGCACTATAGTATATGGTGGTTCATTAAAGCACATGTATAGCAGCACTATAGTATATAGCGGCACATTATAGTACATGTATAGCATCGGTATAGTATATGGCGGTACATTACAGCACATGTATAGCAGCGCTATAGTATATGGCGGTACATTACAGCACATGTATACAGCAAAGTATATGGCGGGATACGTACTTTACAGTACATGTACAGCAGCGCTATAGTATATGTATATATAAGGATGAAGCCGGGGGGGAGGCAGGATGGAGCCGGCGGGGATGGGTGGGGGGGCAGGATGGAGCCGGCGGGGGGGGGTGCAGGATGGAGCCGGCAGGGGGCAGGATGGAGCGAGCAGGGCAGGATGGAGCCGGCGGGGCAGAATTGAGCCGGGGGGCAGGTTGGAGCCGGGGGGGCTGGATGGAGCCGGCAAGGGGGCAGGATGGAGCAGAGGGGGGGGCAGGATGGAGTGATCAGGGCAGGATGAAGCTGGGAGGGCAGGTTGAAGCCGGCGGGGCAGCATGGAGCCGAGGCGGGGCAGGATGGAGCCGGGAAGGGGGTGGGCAGGATGGAGCCGGCGGGGCAGGGTGGAGCCGGCAGGGCAGGATGGAGCCAGACGGGGGGGTGGATGGAGCGATCATGGCAGGATGGAGCCGATGGGGGGGCAGGATGGAGCCGGGGGGCAGGATGGTGGTGGGGGGGCAGGATGGAGCCGGAGGGGGCAGGATAGCGTGCTTGGTAACCGGGAGCAGTAGCAGGCAGTATTATGCTAGGACCTTGCATGATGTCAGAATGACATCGGCGTTCGGCGCTGTGATTGGACCGCTCGCGTTCATGTGATATGTGATGCGCATATCACATGACCGCGAGTGGGCCAATCACAATGACCGCAAGCGGGCAGGACAGGAGGAGCGGGTGGGGGGAAGCGCGGGCAGGGCAGAGGAGCGGGGTATGGAGCGCAGGCTGGACAGGAGGAGCAGGGGGGGGAAGCGCGGGCAGGGCAGAGGAGTGGGGTGTGGAGCACGGGCAGGCCACCGTCGGCCAGACCCGTGTATCCCGGCGACAGTGGCACTAACGCTCCGCTGTTGCCGGGCTGCAAATTGGCGCGGAATTCAAACTTTTAATTTGCACGCCTATTTGCATAGTCTGCGCTCATTGGTGCCCGCCTCCGGCGGCCACCAATGAGGGGCCTCTGTCTGGAGGGGGATTTCTGTGACCGACAGACGCCTTAGACAAAGTAAAGATAAGCAAAGTATATGCGGGAACTGCATTGCTCAGGATTACACATCCTGAGCAATCCGGTTCCCGCATTGCGGATGCTCAAACAGCTCCGAAAACTGCAGCCTGCATGATTTTTTCTGCAGGCTGCAGAGCCGGAGACGGAAACTGGATTGCTTGTGAAGCAATCCGGTTTTTAGCATTGGCTCCTATGAGGAGCGTTTCTTGATCCGGTTTTGAGCTTTTTGAAAGCTCAAAACCGGATCAGGTTTTTAAAAAAAAAAAACGTAGATGTGACCCTAGTCTTTCTCAAACTAGAAGCAATATTTGTATTTGCTGCCTCAGGATTTTTGGAATAGTTTGACCACATCTTGCTATTAACTGCTTTACCAGGTTTACCGATATGTTTTATCATTTATAAATTTTTACGTGTTTTTCAGGAACAACACTACTGGCAACACGACAGCAACATTTACAGCAAAATTTAATTATATAATGAATGTAACTGTAGTTTTATATCTAAATAACGAACTGGTGCCATATCTTAAAAATTTTTCTTCTCGAACCAAGCGTTCAATAGATGATATAATAATTGTTGACATAAATGATGGTGATAAATGTAAGTTTTTCTTATCATCTGTATATTGTAGGATAAATGCTAATGTATTCTAAAATGTAATCTTTCACTGTTTCATGATTCAGTATTTCCTTTGACTAAGGGCGGTTTCACATTGGCGTTCGGCACCGCAGCATATGTACTGCATACGCATCTGCAGTGCCGAATGCAGACATTTTCATGTGGACGCAGCAGTGATTGTCTGCATGCATTCACATGAAAATGCCCATAGAAGGTATTGCCTGATGAGCCCGGCTGTTGGGAGGGGAGAGAGAGGACCCGAAGCAGCTCCATTCCCTCAGATCCCGGCCGGCATCTGGGGGAGAGAGAGTACCCGAAGCAGCTGATTAGTTTAAATCGCCCCGCCAATCAGCAGGACCACCATATATACCAGGATGGGGACATATATACCAAGATGTGGATCATATTTACCAGGATGGGCACCAGATGAGAACCATAAATACCTGGACAGGGGACATTTATACCAGGATGGGGGACATTATACATAATGAATAGGGGGTCAATTCATAAGTTCTTATAGGATTTAGAATGCTACAAGGTACATTCATCAGACCAACCTGTATGTGTGTGAGGGGTGGAGATCCAAATTTCACACCAGGACCCATCGACCACTGCCTAGAGCATAATACACTAATGAGCGAAGGATGTAAAAAAGGATTACAGATCAGCTGGTTGTCAGTGGAGCACAATTTCTACAGCACAATCATTTTGACCAGTTACTGCGTAAGCTCTTAAGGTCAGAAAGGTCCTCTTCTTCTGTGTAGTGTAATCTCTTACTTTTAGCAGGATTCTCTCTCTCTTTCCTGTAAAGTGTAAGCTTTTATGATCAGTGGGGTCATCTATCTCTATCTTCTGTAGTGAGTAAAGGCCCAGTTACACGGCACGAGATCGTGAACGTTATCGCTCAAACGTCACGGGTTTGGAGTCGTTGAAACTATATCATTAGGACGTCGTTGGGTGTAACACCGTGATACGACTACGAGAAATCGTTGGATCGTCCACGATATGTACACGTGTGACATCAGATGTCAAAAAGATGTCCTAACGACCGAGATCGTTGGTGATATCTAAACGATATTGAAGCATGTAACTGGGCCTTAAGATTTTATAGAAAGCACGGTCTTTTCATTCTCTCTTACTTGCACCTGTAGAGTGTAAGCTCCTACGCCCTGTACCCACGCTACAGATTTTGCAGCATTTTTGGTGCAGATTTTGATGCAGAAATGCAGAGTTGTCTGGAATCCACAAACCAGCAAGGTTTATGGGAATTCTAAGGTGTTGTGCTTATGCAGCATTTTTTTACAGCGTTTTTCACCACTTCAAACCAGTGAGCTTGATGATGAAAAATGCAGGGCACAAACATGCATCTTTTCTGCACCATATACATATACCATATTTGGTGCATTTTTCTGTCACAAGGTGTGGATTCGGTGTAGAAATTTCTGCAACAAAATGCTCGGCATCAGCACATAGTCTTATACCCAGCAGGATCCTCTTTATCTCTTTCATGTAGAGTCTAAGCTCTTATGGCCACTTTACACGCGGCTACATTTCTAGGGTGGCTACAGGTAACTTACTGGCTGCAGTGAAATCATGGAGACATGGTTCTATCTTGTTGCTGTGTACAAATGGAATAATGTCTCCATGATTTCACTGCAGCCAGTAAGTTACCTGTAGATAAGCTAGAAATGTAGCCACGTGTAAAGTGGCCATTATGGTTTGCTAGGTTCTCTCTAGCTATCATCTGCTTTACTTTATGTATATTTTCTGTGAAATTACAAACTTTCCAGTATTAAAATTTGCACAAACCTATTCACAGCAAATCATATTTTAAGATAAGAGTAGTTGAAGCCCTGGAATTCAAATTTCAAAATATCCGCTCATCTCTAGTCTTCAATGATGCATTAACAATTAGTATAGTATTCACTTAATTGTCCTGTAACCAATTCACTTTGGGGCAAATAAAGTGAAAAGCTTTAAACATGTCTTGTTGTTTTCCTACATTCTCACAACACAAGTATAAACCATATGTATGGTAATTTGCAGTATTTGACATTGTTTTTTTCCCCTCAGTGGATATGAAAGCTCTAGCAGAAAATGGATTCTGTGCATATGATGGATATAAAGTGGATCCTATCAGTTTACAGTGTATCCCCTTGTGCTTCAACGATACATACTGTAAGAATGATGCCATCTGTCAGCCTGGTAAAACTAATGTTAGCTGCATGTAAGTAGATACATTATAATTTTATTATATTTCATGTTTAAATCCTTTTTCAAATGCAGAATTAAAATAACTACGGTAAATGCAATTATAATGCTTAGTAGTGGCACAGTCCTATATCACCATCAATTTTACATTTATGCAGAAAACCTAGAGATAAAAGATAATAATAACTAGAGTTACCAAAAGGATTAAATGGGACAAGGTATTAGTAAAGGGGTCTCAGCATAGCATTTGTTAATAACTGTGTATGAGTCTAACAACTACGCTTTTCTCACAATGGAATCAAAGCGCACTCTGCTCCAATCAAATCCTTTTTTAAATTTTAATATGTTCTAGTTTCTAATTATGTTGGACAGTAGGGTGCAGTATCCAATTCAGAGGTATTAGCAAATGTGAGAACTTCAAAGATGTATTCACGCAATAAAAAAAAATAGTGCATTAGATAGCCATATCAGTATCATTGCCTTCTTGGGGCAAAGCAGCATAAACTACATGGCTTTAATAAGATTAATTATAATTGCTGTTTTTAACTCCTTGCTGAAATAAAACATATGGGTATAGCTTATGTTGGATGACAACATATGGAGCAAGCTCCTTTAACAGAAGCATTCAAAGCCATGCCAGGCTGCTGCTAACCCCATAAAGGGGAACTCTAGGGAGATAAATAAAATTTGTATGGTCCCTGCACCACTAGACTTTAATGCTGAGCTGCATGTTACACTTGTATAATGAGTAGAATTCTTATAAATCACTTATTCACTAACTGCTCCCTACCAGTCATCCCTCCTGTAGGGGACAATGCATCATGCCTGATTGAGCAGCTCTTCCCCTCCCTTTAAGAAAACTTCAGCACTGTTCGACACCTCCTCATCCCTCACTGAATCACATGACTGTGACATCATAAAAGGTCCTAGACTAAGGCTACGTTCACACATAGCATAATGGCCGCGTATTCCTGCTTTTACACAGCGCTTTTGAATGCGCGTGTAAAAGCAGTGCAAAACAAAGCTGGATATGCCTTCCAGCAAAAGCTATGGCTTTTGCTGAAAGGCGTGCAGACGTCGCGTTTTGCCGCTTATTTTTGTGTGCACGCTTTTACTGCAAAAGTGCACGCACAAAAAGAATTGACATGACAATTCTTTGCACTTTTTTGCTGTGCTGTCCTCACAGGTTACATGTTAAAATGGCCTCGGGAAAAGCGCGCGGCGTCGGCAAAACGTGCAAAAGTGCGGCACTGCTAAGTGCATGGCAAACTGCACTGCGTGTGAACATAGCCTAAGCTGGAATGTATAGACCTGCTTCTGCACCACAGCCCCCTGAAGAAAGCAGGGAAACATGTGTCGGGGCTTCCCTGACACTCAGTCTGCCTCATTCACTATGGGTATGAATTTGTGATGTGATACATTTACTCAGGAAGTGCTGAAGGCACATAGCGATACTGGTGGGATCTAGTGGCTTATTGCGGCTCTGTTCTTATGAAATACTCATTGTGTAAACAGCTTACGGTATATTGTATTGACTACTGCTCAGCCATGCATTCATAGGTCTGATATTAGTATTGCTTCATTGTACTTTGTAAATACTGAGTTTTACATTTCTACTGCATACTCTGTGAGTTGTATTATTGGCACTGTGTGTCTCCCTCCTCCCTTGTTTCCTGACTTGTCCTCCTTATCTAATTACATTATCAAATCCTGTTTGTTGCATTGCACTTTTTCATTAAAACTTGAATTTTTAACTGCATACAAACCTGTGTTTTGATTCTATATATGGGATGCATTTATACATTTTTTGGGCCGTTGTTTTTAATAAGCTTAGATGTAGCATCCAATTACAACAGAGATCCTGTTGGTTCCCTACCAAGAAATTAACTATGGCCAAGGTTAGTGAAATGCCAGCATGTTACTCCTCTCTCTGCTGCTGCTTCCGTTGCTTGTGTGTAAGATGTCAGCATGGGCCGGAGCTGGATGCAGTGGGTGCCCAGTGCTGCCCCACAGCCTCTAGTCTCATCCTCAATAGAAGCTTCATCAGGGAGTGGTGCTGGTGTTACTCACTGCTTCTAGCACTGCCCTCAAATTAGTACCACTAAACATGTTAGTTCACAGAGCAATACTATCCCCTTGCCCAACTCTATCAACAGAAAAATGAAACATTTTGGATCTCAAAAGTGCAAAACTACGGTATTTTTTTTTTTCTTTTACAAATTTCTGAAATTTGTCACCACTTAAATTGCTTTTTTACAAACTTGGTATAATCATAATTGTATTACCTGAAAAATCATGTTACCAGGTTATTTCTACTACACAAGGATTGCCATAGAAACAAAAAACTAAATGTTATGGCAGAATTGGAAATTTTCTCTTCAGTGAGGAAGAACACGAACTCTGGTGCCACCCTACTTGAAGTAGCAATCCTAAAAGTAAAAATTGCTCCTTTACCGAGCCTTGTCAGATGAATTTATGCCAGATCAAAATCTCAATTTTCAGACATGGTGTTTTGGAATGATTGCCACTTATCAGTGCAGTATGAGATCAGATCTGGTTATATTAGAAACCTAAACATGGTCTAAAGAAAATGCTTTTCTCCTTGTGGAGACTCACCCACCAATCTGGCATGTCAATGGCGAGAAGACTTAAAGGGAACCTGTCACCTCGTTGTAGCCTCCTAACCTTTCACTAGCTGTCCCTGCACCTTCCTAGCTGCTCCCTAACCATCCCTCTCTGCTGTAAATCCACCCTATGAAGATTAAGAAAAATGACCTATAACTTACTGTAGGTAGCTCTGTCAGGAGACTGGAAAGGCGGCTCCAGGCTCCATTCTCCCCTCCTCGCTGCATCACCGCACACCCCGCTGGACATCATTATTGTTTCTTGTTCTCCTCCTCTGTTGGAATCTCTTGCCCTCCTCTCCTCCTATGATGCACTGGCCGATATGTCACATCCGGCCCAGTGCATTGTGGGGGCGCATCACGTGGTACGGCGCCAGCTTCAATATGCGCACTGCGCATTCGCTAGAAGTCTGGGCCATACCACGTGATGTGCCCCTACAATGCACCAGGCCGGATGTGATGTAACGGCCAGTGCATCATAGCAGGAGAGGAGGGCAGGAGGTTCCAACAGAGGAAAAGAACAAGAAACAATAATGACGCCCATTGGAGCATGTGGTGATGCAGTGAGGAGGGAAGAATGGAGCCTGGAGCTGCCTTTCCAGTCTCCTGATAGAGCGACCTCCAGAGAGGGATGGTTAGGGAGCAGCTAGGAAGGTGTAGGGACAGCTTGTGATAGGTCAGGAGGCTACAGTGAGGTGACAAGTTCCCTTTAAAGCCACAATACTCCTCTAGGAAATATGCAAATTTTTCTCTCCAGGAAGTAAGTAGATGAACTACCGTGTTTTTCGGACTATAAGACGCACCCAGGTCTTAGAGGGGGAAAATAGGGAAAAAAAAAGATTTTCAGCAAAAAATGTGATAAAATTTATGAGGGGAAGATGGTGCCGTGGGACCGGAGCGGTGTTGGTGAAGTACTGTATGAAAGCACCACCAGGTGGGTATAAGAGGGGGCTTACATATAAAGCACCACTCTAGTACTGAAGAGCAAACACTGGAGTGCTGCTTTAAGAGCTCATAGGTGCAATTCATATCAAGGGAGAACTAAACTCCCAGCATGACAAAGGATCTGCAGGACATGCTGGGAGTTATAGTTCTCCCTTGATATGAATTGCACCTATGAGATCTTAAAGCAGCACTCCAGTGTTTTCTCTTCAGCACTGGAGTGGTGCTCTAAATGTAAGTATAAGAACCAGAGGAGGAGGCTTACATATAAAGCGCCATTCCAGTGCTGAAAACACTGCAGTGCTGCTTTAAGATCTCATAGGTGCAATAGCTTGGAGTTATAGTCAGTGCCGGGACAAGGCATTTTGGTGCCCTAGGCAGGTAAGGCAAACGGCGCCACCCCACCTCCCCCCCGAAATATGTCTGGGAATAAAAATGTCAGCATACTTTGAAAGTAAATTTAATTTAACGGGGACCTATAAAAGGTTCGTCCAACCACACTACAGAGACATACTGATAGGTTGTTTACATTGTGAGCCCCAATGGGGACAGTGTTCATGATGTATGTAAAGTGCTGTGGAGTTCATAGTGTAATATAAATGCAAAAAGTATTATTCTTAATATTATGTCACAATACCAGGATCTGAGGATCTTCTATTTCGAGGTCAGGGACTCTCTGATGCCATGTTGCTGCTTGTCTCGCTGTTGTCCTCTTTTGACACTGCAGTGCGGTGGACAAGAGAGCATTAACTTGTTAATAACAAGAAGTATGGAGTGTGTACTGAGCCATAAACCCTCCCCTTACCATGAAGTATGGAGTGTACTAACTGAGCCATAAACCTCCTGTCACGGGTGGCACGGATGACAGGGTGGAGGCCACGCGCAGACGATCCCAGCGTTTGGCCCACCAGCCATAATGGTGGAGGATGGTCCGTCTCTTTCAGGGGGCATTCACCTTCTGTGTAGATGGAGAGAAGGTGTGATGAGATCTCTCTATTATAGGGAGACGGCTGTGGAGGTCTTGTGCTCGGTCTGGTTTTATCCACCAATGTTGTAGGTCACTAGGACCCAGCAGATTCCTTCCACCTTTATAAGGAGGTTCATTACCTTTCCTCAGTGCAGGTGATATTTCCTTGTGGACTCTTTATCCTGGCTCCAGCAGAAGCTGAAGATTTGTGGAGGTTGCTGTGTTCTGCTGTCAGATAAGTGTTTCCTTTCCCCAAATGTCTGTCTTCCCTGGTGTTTGTCTTTAGTTAATAGTGGAGGGGTCTAGTGCACCTCTCCATCTGATCCTTAGATAAGGTAGTGCTAGGATCAGAGAGGGACGAGGTTCGTGGTCGGTGACAGTTGCGGAGACTGTATAGGGACGTAAGGGCAGACAGGGTCAGCCCTAGTAAGTCTAGGGGTCACCGTCTCCTTCTTGTGCCCTTAGCAGTAGGGACCCCTTATTCCCCCCCCCCGTCGTTATCCTACGCTGGGTGTCTTCCCCACTCCCAGCGTGACATTATCACCTGCCATAACTGTAAGTGAAGGAAAGGGGAGGATCCGATTTTTCTTCCTTTCCTTATGGATCCTGTGTCGGTTTTGGCCCAGCAGCTGCAGACCTTGTCTTTGGAGGTCGCGGACCTTCGGTCGGCTCTGCAGGGACCACAACCGCAAAATGGTGTCTTGGGGAATCAAGCAGTGGGTCCGGCCAGACCGGAACCTAAGGTTGCCCTCCCTGACAGGTTTTCAGGAGGCAGAGATAAATTTACCGTGTTCAAAGAGGCTTGTAAATTATACTTTAGGCTTAGGCCGTATTCCACTGGTGATGAGCAGCAGCGTGTAGGAATCATTATATCATTGCTGCAGGGGATCCCCAATCCTGGGCTTTCTCTTTGCCACAGGACTCTACTTGTCTCCAGTCTGTGGATGGATTTTTTGACGCCCTAGGCCTCATATATGATGACCCTGACCGTGTCTCTTTGGCTGAATCCAAATTGCGCCATCTCCACCAGGGGACTCGGTCGGCGGAATCATATTGTTCTGAGTTCCGCAGGTGGGCTATGGACACGAAGTGGAACGATCCGGCTCTCAGGAGTCATTTTTGCCAGGGTCTTTCAGAAAGGCTGAAGGATGCCCTGGCAGTGTATGAGACCCCTCCGTCCCTGGAGGCGGCTATGTCGTTGGCTATTCGTATGGGTAGACGCCTCCAGGAGCGGAGGGGTAGACCTCCAGCAACTGGGAGCCCTTCTCGTGGTGGTTCCTTGTTGCCGGGTGGTCACACGGAGGGTGAGTCATTTCTCCCGAGGGGGGAGGAACCTATGCAGCTTGGAGGAGCGGCGGCCTCGAGGCTCTCCTCTGGTGCCTCCCGGGGCAGGGGGAAGGGGTCTGTTTTTTCTGTGGGAAAGGAGACCATTTTATCGGGGCCTGTCCCTACACTCCTAAACGGACTGGGGTGCCTGGACCTCATGTGACTATGGGGGGTGTGGGGGTGGTCGAGCGGGAGGTGTGTGTATCCTCCGTTTGTACTTCCCGTTTTCTCCTGAGTGCAGAGGTGGCGCTAGAGAGCAAAACGGAAGGCATTTCTGTGTTTGTGGATAGTGGTGCGGGGGTCAGCATGGTGGATGCTCGATTTGTACACACTCATGGGCTTAACCGCTGTTTATTGTCTCGCCCCATCCGTATCTATGCCATCGACTCAGCACCTCTTGCTCAGGGTTGTCTCACGCATATCGTACATGACATTAAGTTGACGGTTGGACCCCAACATCAGGAGACGATATCTTGCTATGTTCTGGACGGTCTCCCCGCTCCCATCGTCCTGGGCTTGCCTTGGTTGATTAAACATAATCCCGTAGCGTTTCGTCTTGCGTTGCCTCCTGCTCTTAAGATTCACGATGTGTTTCATAGGTCGCTCCTCAAGCCGTATGTGCCGTCGTCTGACCCATCTCCTTTGCCTCCTGAGCCCATCTGTGTGGCGGGGAATTTGGAATTCGAGATCTCGAGGGTGGTTGATTCTCGCATGTCGCGCCGTTCTCTTCAGTATTTGGTGCACTGGAGGGGGTACGGTCCTGAGGAGCGGATGTGGGTGCCGGCGTCGGAGGTGTCCGCCGCTAGGCTGGTCCGCGCTTTTCACCGTTCCCATCCGGATAAGCCTGGTCCTGAGTGTCCGGGGGCCACTCGTAGAAGGGGGGGTACTGTCACGGGTGGCACGGATGACAGGGTGGAGGCCACGCGCAGACGATCCCAGCGTTTGGCCCACCAGCCATAATGGTGGAGGATGGTCCGTCTCTTTCAGGGGGCATTCACCTTCTGTGTAGATGGAGAGAAGGTGTGATGAGATCTCTCTATTATAGGGAGACGGCTGTGGAGGTCTTGTGCTCGGTCTGGTTTTATCCACCAATGTTGTAGGTCACTAGGACCCAGCAGATTCCTTCCACCTTTATAAGGAGGTTCATTACCTTTCCTCAGTGCAGGTGATATTTCCTTGTGGACTCTTTATCCTGGCTCCAGCAGAAGCTGAAGATTGTGGAGGTTGCTGTGTTCTGCTGTCAGATAAGTGTTTCCTTTCCCCAAATGTCTGTCTTCCCTGGTGTTTGTCTTTAGTTAATAGTGGAGGGGTCTAGTGCACCTCTCCATCTGATCCTTAGATAAGGTAGTGCTAGGATCAGAGAGGGACGAGGTTCGTGGTCGGCGACAGTTGCGGAGACTGTATAGGGACGTAAGGGCAGACAGGGTCAGCCCTAGTAAGTCTAGGGGTCACCGTCTCCTTCTTGTGCCCTTAGCAGTAGGGACCCCTTATTCCCCCCCCCCGTCGTTATCCTACGCTGGGTGTCTTCCCCACTCCCAGCGTGACACCTCCTCATACCATGTCCAGCAGACATTGTAGGATTACTACCCGTATATACTCATGTATAAGCCGACCTGTGTATAAGCCGACCCCCCTACTTTTGCCCCCAAAACCTGGGAAAACCTATTGACTCGTGTATAAGCCGAGGGTGGACCCCAGCACAGGTATACAGCCCCCAGCAGTGTGGTATACAGCAGCCTCCCCAGTGGTATATACAGACCCCAGGGGTAATACAGCAGCCCCAGGGGTAATACAGCAGCCCCAGGAGTAATACAGCAGCCCCAGGGGTTATACAGCAGCCCCAGGGGTTATACAGCAGCCCCAGTGGTATATACAGGCCCCAGCAGTATATACAGCAGCCCCAGTGGTATATACAGGCCCCAGCAGTATATACAGCAGCCCCAGTGGTGGTGTATACAGGGCCCAGTGGTGGTGTATACAGGGCCCAGTGGTGGTATACAGGGCCCAGTGGTGTATACAGGGCCCAGTGGTGGTATACAGGGCCCAGTGGTGTATACAGGGCCCAGTGGTGGTATACAGGGCCCAGTGGTGGTATACAGGGCCCAGTGGTGGTATACAGGGCCCAGTGGTGCTGTATACAGGGCCCAGTGGTGCTGTATACAGGGCCCAGTGGTGCTGTATACAGGGCCCAGTGGTGCTGTATACAGGGCCCAGTGGTGCTGTATACAGGGCCCAGTATGCGGGGGCCGGGGGGGGGAGGCGCGCGCCTTTGCACACTCACCGCGGCCGCCATCACCGTGCGTCTGATGTAAGGAGGAGAGGAGGGGCGACCTCCCTCCTCTCTGGCCGGCGCGGCCGCCGGCGGCCGGCACGGGCCCCCCAGGGGGCGCGGGGCCCTCCAGGGGGTGCGGGGCCCCCCCAGGGGGTGGGCAATTGGCCCCTCATGTGGAAAAAATGCGCCCTCCACAAGAAGGCGCCCTAGGCGATTGCCTAGGGTCGCCTAGCTATCGTCCCGGCCCTGGTTATAGTTCACCACAGGAGTGGTAGAAAGCCTGTATGTACAGTCCTTTATTAACACTAAGAATTCATTCTAAGGTTTTAAACTCACATTAACTACTGCAGTCACTGTGATCCATCATCCTGCAACCACGGTACAGCATTTCTCTGGTACAGGACCTGAAATGAGGTAATGAAGAGAGCGGGCTGGATCATTGCTTGTAATGAAGAGGGGAGAGCTCTGGGCTGTAATGTGATGCTCCGTCACACCCTTTTTATTACTTCATCACAGGTCCTGCATTAAGGGACAAGTGCTGTATCGTGGCTGCAGGATGATGGATCACAGTGACAGCAGCAGTTAATGTGAGCACACGCTGTGCTCCAGAGGTATGCTGGCATGTCTGCAGCAATCTCAGCTCTGCCTGTTCTCCCCAGCGCAACGGTCACACAATCTCCCCAACACTGCTGGAATCCAGCACTAGGGAATCCACGTGGTCCTGATGCTTACAGTGGAGGAATATTCATTAGCCGATTCTCTCCACTGCTCGGCGTTGACAGGTGGGCGGGGGAAGTGGCTAATGAATATTCCTCCACTTTAAGTATCGTCAAAACTGGAAAAGGGAGAGAGGAGCGCAATAGGGTCTCATCATTCATAAAAAGGTGGACTAAATTTAATTAGTCACTCTCCTGGAGGGGTTGTGTATTCACACAACCAGTGTCAGGGACAAAAGGTAATAACTGCTGCAAGGATCCACACCACAATGGTCAACGTAGTTCAAAATTGCAGAGGGTGGACGGTGTAGACGGACCTGCGCAGAAGGAGTTGGGACTAACTCCGAAACGCGTCGGAAATAAACACTATAATGATGAATACCATCTGATTTTTCTGGTCTATGCAGCGCAGGTCCGTATACACCGTCCACCTTCTTCAATTTTGAACTACACTTTAAGTATCGGGCACATGTGGTTTCCCCTGCACCAGATTCCAGCAGCAGGATCATTCTCCTGCCTACCTGTGCTCCCACTCTGCTACTGCCCCCTCCCCACAGCCAGCCACAGCACATTCGGACCATAACACGCACCCCACACTTTGCTCCAGAATATGGAGGAAATAAAGTGCATCTTATGGTCTGAAAAATATGGTATAGTGCCACCTATTAGAAATAGCAATCTTAAACATCAAAATTAACCTTTCAACAGGCCTTGTCATATGATTTAGGATTTATGCCAGACTAGAACCTTGTTTTCCTGTACTTTCTTTTCTAACATGAATGGTGCAATTCAAACCCATTCCAGAAAGAACAAGACATCATATGTCTATGTCAACAGAAAAAAAATTAAGACCTATGAAAGATGGAGAGGAAAATGTGAATTTGCAAAACTTAGGAAATTACCAGACCATGTAGTGGATAAATGAAAGTCAAAATTGTGGTATAGTCATGTTAAAATCTTATGTATTGTCATTCGTTTAATAATGTTGTATAGTAATGTGTCACTCTATCTCATAATGTAATTATGCTAAATGGTCCTAAATGGTCAGTGCAAATGACAGTCAGTGTAATAAAAGTCATCACCCATTAGAGTATACATTGAATTTTATTGAAGAAACCTCCCAATGATAACAGTATAATCTTCAAAATTTAAAAAACTCTAAATGCACTGTTCCAAATTATTAGGCACAGTAAAGTTTCTAAACATTTGATATGTTTTAAAGAACTGAAAATGCTCATTTGTTGAATTTGCAGCATTAGGAGGTCACATTCACTGAAATAAAAAGCTATTTAACTCCAAAACATCCTAACAGGCCAAGTTACCCAAGTTACATGTTAACATAGGAACCCTTCTTTGATCTCACCTTCACAATTCTTGCATCCATTGAACTTGTGAGTTTCTGGAGAGTTTCTGCTTGTATTTCTTTGCATGATGTCAGAATAGCCTCCCAGAGCTGCTATTTTGATGTGAACTGCCTCCCACCCTCATAGATCTTTTGCTTGATTATACTTCAAATGTTCTCTATAGGGTTGAGGTCAGGGGAAGATGGTGGCTACACCATGAGTTTATCTCCTTTTATGCCCATAGCAGCCAATGACACAGGTATTCTTTGCAGCACGAGATGCTGCATTGTCATGCATGAAGATGATTTTGCTCCTGAAGGCACGTTTATGCTTTTTGTGCCATTGAAGAAAGTTCTCAGTCAGAAACTCTATATACTTTGCAGAGATCATTTTCACACCTTCAGGAACCTTAAAGGGGCCTACCAGCTTTTTCCCCATGATTCCAACCCAAAACATTACTCCTCCGCCTCCTTGCTGACGTCGCAGCCTTGTTGGGACATGGTGGCCAACCACCAACCATCCACTACTCCATCCATCTGGACCTTCCAGGGTTGCTCAGCACTCATCAGTAAACAAGACTGGTTGAAAATTAGTCTTCATGTATGTCTGGGCCCACTGCAACCGTTTCTGCTTGTGAGCACTGTTTAGGGGTGGCCAAATAGTAGGTTTATGCACCACAGCAAGCCTTTGAAGGATCCTACACCTTGAGGTTCGAGGGTCTCCAGAGGCACCAGCAGCTTCATATATCTGTTAGCTGGATAGTAAGGCTTTTTAGCAGCTGCTGTCTTAATCTGATGAACTTGCCTGGCAGAAACCTTCCTCATTCTGCCTTTATCTGCACAAACACGTCTGAGCTCAGAATCGGCCACAAATCTCTTCATAGTACGATGATCACGCTTAAGTTTTCGTGAAATATCTAATGTTTTCATCCCTTGGTCAAGGCCGTGCACTATTTGTTGCTTTTTGGCAGCAGAGAGATCCTTTTTCTTTCCCATGTTACTTGAAAACTGTGGCCTGCGTAATATTGTAGAACCCCCAGTTTTCCATTTATTGGGCTCACCTGCCAAACTAATTATCACAGATATCTGAGATCGATTTCAGTGATCCAAAGAACCCTGAGACACAATACCATCAATAAGTTTCATAAAAAAAAACAACAACCCTATGACACTTAAAACCAATTTGCATAATAATTTGGAACACAGTGTGTGTATGTATATATATATATATATATATATATATATATATAGTGCAGGTTTTATAAATATCTGAGGCACCTAAAAATGCTGGCTTTTGTCTAATCCTGTTATTTGTGATTTTACATACGGTAATCCTTTTACATGAAATAGACTATTCTGAATACCTGTCAAAGGCATAATTGGGGAGGAGGGGGGCAATGATGCATTGTAGGAGGCAGCCCTAGCATAACTTCCATTATTTGTAAAAAGTTTCCTTCTTGGACAACACAAATAAGTGACACAATTGTAATTTAATGATTTTTCCTTTTCATCTTTTAGCTGTCAACCATTCACTATTTATTCCACATCTGGACCACAATGTGAACATCTCTCTATGAACCTGGGTGCATTCTTTGGCATATTATTTGGAGCTCTGGCCTTCCTTCTTCTGCTGCTACTGGGAATTTATTTTGCAATACGCTGCTGTAAAAACAGAAAAGAAAATAATGAATGTGTAGATGAGTAAGTGACTACTACTGCAGACTTCTACTGTAAGCTAGCAAAGATGACCTGTCATAAGAAAAGCAATTATAAAAAAAATTAAAAAGTTAAACAACTAAGGGTGGTTTCACACTGGCGTATGCAAATGCAGCGCACCCAACGCAGCCAAACGCTTGCGCACATGCGTTCCTATGTTTAACATGGGAACGCATGTGCCTGCATTTGGCTGCGTTTAGTTGCGTTTGCATTCGGATGCGCATAACTTGTGCACCCTCCAAACGCAGCCTGTTGCATTTTTTGTGCAGTCGCGGGTGCTTGTTTTATCAGCATGCGCCCGCAAGCGCGCAAACCATGCATTGTTGTCAATGGGTCCGCAGTGTCCTCCGCATGACAGCGCAGGAGAACGCTGTGGATCCCATTGAAGTCTCTCCCGGTGGCCACCGGTGATCAGCAGTGGCCACCGGGAGATCAGCTAGAGCTGCCACTGATCTCCCGCCGGTGTCGGCGCGGGAGATTTGAAGAAACAGCTGATCTGACAGCTGTTTAAATCTCCCGCGCCGACACCGAATAGGTTATGTCGGCGCGGGAGATTTGAAACAGCGATCAGCTGTTTCTTATACAGTTGTGGCCAAAAGTATTGACACCCCTGCAATTCTGTCAGATAATACTCAGTTTCTTCCTGAAAATGATTGCAATCGCAAATTCTTTGGTTGGCAATAACTAAATCACACTTGCAGCCAGTTGACATGGATTAAAGTTTACTCAACCTCTGTCGTGTGTCCTTGTGTGTACCACATTGAGCATAGAGAAAAGAAAGAAGATCAAAGAACTGTCTGAGGACTTGAAAACCAAATTGTGAGGAAGCATGCGCAATCTCAAGGCTACAAGTCCATCTCCAAAGACCTGAATGTTCCTGTGTCTTTCGTGCGCAGTGTCATCAAGAAGTTTAAAGCCCATGGCACTGTGGCTAACCTCCCTAGATGTGGACGGAAAGAAAAATTGAGGAAAGATTTCAACTCAAGATTGTGCGGATGGTGGATAAAGAACCTCGACTAGCATCCAAACAAGTTCAAGCTGACTTGCAGTCCAAGGGTGCAACAGTGTCAACCCGTACTATCCGTCGGCGTCTGAATCAAAAGGGACTGTATGGTAGGAGACCCAGGAAGACCCCACTTCTTACCCCGAGACATAAAAAAGCTTGGCTGTAGTTTGCCAAAACTTACATGAAAAAGCTCAAAACGTTTGGAAGAATGTTCTCTGGTCAGATGAGACAAAAGTAGATCTTTTTGGGCAAAGGCATCAACATAGAGTTTACAGGAGAAAAAAAGAGGCATTCAAAGAAAAGAACACCGTCCCTACAGTCAAACATGGCAGTGGGTCCCTGATGTTTTGGGGTTGCTTTGCTGCCTCTGGCACTGGACTGCTTGACCGTGTGCATGGCATTATGAAGTCTGAAGACTACCAACAAATTTTGCAGCATAATATAGGGCCCAGTGTGAGAAAGCTGGGTCTCCCTCAGAGGTCATGGGTCTTCCAGCAGGACAATGACCCAAAACACACTTCAAAAAGCACTAGAAAATGGTTTGAGAGAAAGCACTGTAGACTTCTAAGGTGGCCAGCAATGAGTTCAGATCTGAATCCCATAGAACACCTGTGGAGAGATCTAAAAATGGCAGTTTGGAGAAGGCACCCTTCAAATATCAGGAACCTGGAGCAGTTTGCGAAAGAAGAATGGTCTAAAATTCCAGCAGAGCATTGTAAGAAACGTATTGATGGTTACCGGAAGTGGTTGATCGCAGTTATTTTGGCTAAAGGTTGTGCAACCAAGTATTGGGCTGAGGGTGCCAATACTTTTGTCTGGCCCATTTTCGGAGTTTTATGTGAAATGATCAATGTTTTGCTTTTTACTTCATTCTCTTTTGTGTTTTTTCTTTGAAGACAAATTAAATGAAGATAATAATACCAAAGAATTTGTGATTACAATCATTTTCAGGAAGAAACTGAGTATTATCTGACAGAATTGCAGGGGTGTCAATACTTTTGACCACAACTTTATATAAGATTATCTCAGCACAGGAGATGTAGTATGATCAGACCATGTCCTTGTACAGTTAGAAACATCCATTACACAGTACATAGCAGGGGCACATACAGTGTATAAGATTATCTCAGCACAGGAACATTTTTTTAAACACATCAAATTGTGTAAATTATTATTGTGTCAAAATCTATTGATTAAAATTCCCCCTGTTCATGGGAAAACCCCTTTAAGTGGAGTGGGGATGTCATAATTCTGTCAATAATACACCCGATGTAATCCAAAAGAACAATATTTTGGCTTATGTCTGGTGAATGTGGGACCTATGGATTATTTCGAGACATGTACTGCAGGCTTTCTTTGTTCATATAGCAATCATGCTGTAATACATTATTTTGAAATTAGTATTAACTTCTACATGCTCTTTTTCATTTCATCTAATGCTGTTCTAATGATGTTTATGTGGATTTTTTTAATCAGAACGTACCAAACACGATTTAGCTGGAAAACCTCTCTATTTCCATGTAAGTATAGATCTTATGTTGATGAGATGGGTTGATATTACTATTATTTACAAGGTGTTTTTATTCTATAGTATTTCTCTGTCATCCATGGTTTCTCTATCTTGAGCAATATTGCTGTTGCTGCTCCCAACTTCATACCTACAGTATATCCATTTTGGTTTGAGAACATGGTCTATCCTTGCTCATTATCTTGAGCTGATATATAAAATCATGCATACCTGTGGTGTTAATTTTTTTTTAATAAATTCTGTTTTTCTCGTTTTTCTAGTTTTATTTTTTGTATGGGCAGTCTAATTTTTTCATAAACGTTACTTTCCATCGTTTAAATCTATTAGTATCTCACTTGTTAATGTTATCATTTCTCATGTTTATCAATTTTTTAGCCTTTGACCGTCTTGAAGAATCAGATATTGCATCTTTAGATCAAGACATTAAATCGGCACATTTGGTCAACTGGAAACCTCATCTTGAAAAAGTTAACAGTTTAGCAGAGGTATGATCACTAATATGTTATGCATTCAAAATAACAGTACAAACTAAAGCTTGGTTCGGTTTAGTATTAGGAATTCAATTTTTCCATTCATTTAGACAAACGGAATGCATGCCAAAGATTCATTACATTACAGATACACCAGCAGTTCAGGACAGACCCTAATGATTTATCATGTGATCTGTTATATTTTTGTTATTTTTACCCCCAAAACAGTGTAGTATTTCATATGAGTGTTGATCCAATATGATCAAACATAAGACAAAATGCATATATCACAAGAGTGGTGTGGAAAGAAAAGGTCTTTCAGACTGTGCTCCCGCCTGGATGAATAATCTCAACTCGCGGAGATATATTTAATGTGATTTTTATTTTCTACGTGTTTCGGGATTAACCCTTCATCAGGAAATAAATCACAAGGTTAACAAATTTACCAACCTTTTTACCAACCTTTTTTTTCCTGATGAAGGGTTAATCCTGAAACTCATAGAAAATAAAAATCACAATAAATACTTTATATCTCCGTAAATTCAGATTATTCATCCAGGGAGCACAGTCTGAAAACACTTTTCTTTCCACACCACTCTTTTTACTTATCCAAGGGAGATTGCAGCAGCCCACCATCAGATTATCACTGGATAAACCATGAGTTATTTGGTTTGGTTGTGACCCTCCCACAAACATTATAAGGTGAGCAGTGTTTGCATGAAGATATTAATTCACACACAGGTATACCCTATGTGCGCTTTTTTCTTCCAGCCTTAATTTATAAAATGCATATATACACACACACAAATATTTTATTGAAATACACATCAAAACAATAAAAATAATATTTAAAAGTTAATGATAAAAATAAGGAACAAAGAAAGCATTAGTAGGTCAATAAGCATCAAATGAAAGTACAATTACAAAGCCAAGGGTAGCCACCAGATGGCACAATACTACAAAGGGAACAGATATGTTAAGGCACACACATATACATGTATACACATATATGCATTCATGGCTGAAATTGTTGGCACCCTTGAAATTGTTTTAGGAAATTAAGTATTTCCCTCAGAAAATTATTGCAATTACACATTTCATTAGTGTGTATTGGAACAACACAAAAACACAGAGACAAGATACATTGGACAAAACCCTAAAATGAACATGACAAAGTCATTGGAACCTTTCCAAATTGTGGTTAAACAACTTTGTTTCAAGCATGTGATGCTCATTTAAGCTCTGTGTGTGCCTCACTAAGCATGGCGAACAGAAAAAGGATAAAAAAAACTGTTTAAGGACTTGGGAACCAAATCTGTTGAAAAATATCAACAATCTCGGTTTTACGAAACCATCTCTGGAGATCTTGATGTTTCTTTGTACACTGTGTGCAATATAATCAAGAGGTTTACAAGCTATGGCACTGACGCTAATCTCACTGGACTTGGACAGCAGTGAAAAATGTATATAAAATATTAATAAAAAGTTGCAATGGAGGATAGTCCTAAAAATGGATAAGCAGCACCAATCAAGTTCCAAAGAAATTCAAGCTGTCCTGAAGGCTCAGGTGCATCAGTGTCAGTGTGAACTATCTGCTGTACTTTAAATGGAACTCTGTGGCCGGAGACCCAGGACGGCCGCAGTGCTGAAACAGGTATAAAAAGCTAGAATGTAGTTTGTCAAAGTATACATGATTAAGCCAAAATCTTTCTGGGAAACTGAATGCTTAGTCTGTGCATGCACCGCATCTGGTGCCCTTTTATTGAAGACCTGCTAAGACCCACAGAATGGCAGTGGTTCTGAATTTCAAAGGTGGTTGTCCTTTGTGATGTAAACCTAGATGTCTACTCTGGTACCTATAGTGCCACAAGACTTATTAGGGCATTCCAGGGCCAGGTTTATGGATAGCCAGTGAGAAAGGCAGGTCTGGCTATCCAGATACAGTACAGACCAAAAGTTACTACACACCTTCTCATTCAAAGAGTTTTCTTTATTGTCATGACTATGAAAATTGTAGATTCACACTGAAGGCATCAAAACTATGAATTAACACATGTGGAATTATTTACTTAACAAAAAAGTGTGAACCAACTGAAAATATGTCTTATATTCTAGGTTTTTCAAAGTAGCCACCTTTTGCTTTGATTACTGCTTTGCACACTCTTGGCATTCTCTTGATGAGCTTCAAGAGGTAGTCCCCGGAAATGGTCTTCCAACAGTCTTGGAGGAGTTCCCAGAGATGCTTAGCACTTGTTGGCCCTTTTGCCTTCACTCTGCAGTCCAGCTCACCCCAAACTATCTCGATTGGGTTCAGGTCTGGTGACTGTGGAGGCCAGGTCATCTGGTGTAGCACCCTATCACTCTCCTGCTTGGTCAAATAGCCCTTACAAAGCCTGGAGGTGTGTTTGGGGTCATTATCCTGTTGGTTAATAAATGATGGTCCAACTAAACGCAATCCGGATGGAATAACATGCCGCTGCAAGATGCTGTGGTAGCCATGCTGGTTCACTATGCCTTCAATTTTGAATAAATCACCAACAGTGTCACCAGCAAATCACCCCCACACCATCACACCTCCTTCTCCATGCTTCACGGTGGGAACCAGGCATGTAGAGTCCATCCGTTCAGCTTTTCTATGTCGCACAAAGACACGGTGGTTGGAACAAAAGATCTCAAATTTGGACTCATCAGACCAAAGCACAGATTTACACTGGTCTAATGTTCATTCTTTGTGTTCTTTTGCCCAAACAAGTCTCTTCTGATTGTTGCCTGTCCTTAGCAGTGGTTTCCTAGCAGCTATTTTACCATGAAGGCCTGCTGCACAAAGTCTCCTCTTACCAGTTGTTGTAGAGATGTGTCTGCTGCTAGAACTCTTTGTGGCATTGACCTGGTCTCTAATCTGAGCTGCTGTTAATCTGCGATTTATGAGGCTGGTGACTCGGATGAACTTATCTTCCGCAGCATAGGTGACCCTTGGTTTTCCTTTCCTGGGGCGGTCCTCATGTGAACCAGTTTCTTTGTACCGCTTGATGATTTTTGCAACTGCAGTTGCTGACACTTTCAAAGTTTTCCCAATTTTTCGGACTGACTGACCTTTGTTTCTTAAAGTGATAATGGCCACTAATTTTTCTTTACTTAGAATTTGTATTATGGCAAGAAAAAAAGCAGCTAACAGTCTATTCAGTAGGACTATCAGCTGTGTATCCACCAGACTTCTGCACAACACAAATGATGGTCCCAACCCTATTTATAAGGCAAGAGATCCCACTTATTAAACCTGACAGGGCACACCTATGAAGTGAAAACCATTTCCGGTGACTACCTCTTGAAGCTCATCAAGAGAATGCCAGGAGTGTGCAAAGCAGTAATCAAAGCAAAAGGTGGCTACTTTGAAGAACCTAGAATATAAGACATATTTTCAGTTGTTTCACACTTTTTTGTTAAGTATATAATTCCACATGTGTTAATTCATAGTTTTGATGCCTTTAGTGTGAATCTACTATTTTCATAGTCATGAAAATACAGAAAACTCTTTGAATGAGGTGTGTCCAAACTTTTGGTCTGTACTGTACCTCCAACCATAGGTGTGTCTCAGGTCATATAATGGTGTCTGTTGGTCAGTGTGTTGAGGCTTATCAATAAAGATGAGTGGACCAGATGAAATATGAGGGTTCACCCAGACTTTATAAAAAGTTTTGTTCTGGACCCAAGTTTGACCCAAACTTCATCGGAAGTTACTGACAGGGCAGTTTGGCTCTCCGCCCACATACGCCATAAATAAAGAACTTGCGGAGAGGATAGGGTTTTGTCATTTCTTTTTTGATACACACTGCATCCAATAACTCTGATTTTACCCCCAGTGCAAGCCATTAAAATACTGCAAACAGCATGCACTGGGCCAAGCACTGAGAGTACCCGAGCACAACAGTGCTCACTCCACTGGTTTGCGTACATAAATCACGCAAATTCCAAACCTGACCACTGAAAATTTTGGAAAAGTCTATTCAGTACGAAATCCACACTTTAAAGTTTGGTTTGCTCATCCCTATTTATCATACCTCCAGAAGGAACCTCTAAGAGAGGGGTTGTGTATACCTACTGAGATACTTCCACTGGGATACTTATGCAGAGAATTGGTATCCGAACATGTGCGGGCAAATCCGCAAGTTAAACGGTTTGTGTAGCCATGTGCTTTTCTTTCCTGTGAAGCTAAAGGAAGGCATGTGTTATGTTGCCTGGAGTGCAGTTTATACGAGGCTGAATAAACTAACTGGACTTTTAAATGGAAAGTGTTCCCTGTCATTACCTCCTGCAGCAGGCAGAGTGGGTGGTGTTTTAGGAAGCATATGTGAGGGCTGCAGGCAGGGCTGTAAATCCTAGTGGAGCTGTACATAGCTGTGGGAGCTGAGTGGTTATTAATTGAGCAGTACTTTTAAGTCAAATGGTGGAGCGGTTAAAAAACCTGGTGAAGGCTGATCCGCAGTAGCATCAACAATGGCATGGGACCGTTAGCTGTAGATGCCATGGGTCCAGTGACAGAAGCTGTAGCAGCAACAGTGGTAGTTGTTGGAGCATTTTGATTATGCAGTGATGGACCAGTTTGTGTGATCCCTTGTAGGCTCAGGCCAGAAATGGGATACCCAGGGAGATCCCTGTAGCACTATGAAACTGTGTGGACAGGTGCCTGAATTCTCTGGGACTGGTTGTTAAAAGGGAGTTTTTGCTTAAAGCGGGTGAAGCGTCCTAAGACGAAAGGGGTGGAGGTGGTGGCAGCTATAGATTCACTTGGGGACATAATCTGCTGAAAATATCAGTGTTCAGGAAATTTAGCAGGCTGAGGTTCCCTGATTATTGAACAAATGAACAACGGTGTTTGTTTGGTGCATATCTGGGATGTAGTCTGGACTTTTTTTTTTCTGTTCACTTCCACAGAACATCTCTGTGGTGCCTCATCAAATAAGGAGTGGCTGGACAGTTAGACTGGGGGATCTTTCTGAACCTAGTGAGAGAGACATTCCCAGTCTACCCAATTCCAGGAGGGAAGATAGAAGTAAGCTGTATGCATGGGGGCACTAAAGTGTATCTGATAACCAAAGCAGTTATTAAGAAAGCCAAGAGTATGTTGTACCATGTGTAGGGATTTGCTCTGGTAGGCAGCGGCAGGGACGCAGTAATGAGGCAGCGCATGGGCTTAAAGTCCAAACTTCAGTGTTTTATTCACACTTTAAAACAGCCCGTGGCAGAAGGAAAAAAAAACAACACAAATGTACTCCAACCTGGAGAACCACAGGTCTCAGACTCACCCTTGCACAGGGCAGGCTTAACTAAGCAGCCGTCTGGGTACCACTAGCGACGTGGTTAGTTGCAGCCCATAGGCGACCGCCATGTGACTTTCCCAGGGTTGCATATACAGCTGTATAACCAGACAATGCTGCACATCCAGGCTTACACTAGCCTAGCTCCTCTCTGATGTTTTCCACTAACTCCCTTATCCAGGTCTGATTGCTCCACCTGATCCGGACCCACTCTGACTTGGAAAACCTGGAGCTTTAGGGAAAATCCAGGCCAGGTTGTACCATGCTGGGAGCAATATACCTACCATCCAGCACTAGACCCTTCACTGCACCACACATGACATGGATGTAGATCCGGACTTACAGCATTCCATTATTATAGGTCGGGACTTTGAGTTGTTTTGAGACTTGTTGAAGAAGGGAGATTCCTAGGGAAGCTAAACTACAGCGGGAGGTTTTAAGTATTCCTGTTGATATATTGGTGTGTATGAGGAGGAACTAGTGCCTTTTAATGTTGACAGCCCTGAGTTGGGGTGACCAAAGAAAATTATGGGTCTGCCCAACTTGGGGACCTTACTTTATCAGGAATGAATGGTATTGTGACTTTTGGAAACAGGGTAGCTCCATGAAAAGCTACCGTGACCTGGTTGAGTGGAGACTTGTTGTTCCAAGGCACCAGCCTGAGAGACAATGATTCCAATGCAGACTGTCACTCTAATAAATTGAAAAGAGAGTCGCGCAAAGAAGGCAAATCCTCCACCCATTGCTGGAAACATAAGGAACGCAGAGAGGCTGGATCAGCTACACCCTCTGAGAATCGGAAAAAGGAAGATAGTGTTGCGTTCTTCTGTTCAAACTTTAGATGCTCTTCCAGACTCTGAATGGGCAAGAGAGGAAAATTAATTCATGTTACAAGTAACATCTGCTGGTTTAGAGGCAGACAACAATTTGCTGGAAGAGAAATATGATCAGACCGAAGAAGCAGTATTGGTATCCTGTATAACTTCTGAGCATAACACTGATGATCTGTTGGCCGAGAGCACTATTGGAGATGAAATCCTGGAAAACACTAGTGGAGGGAGAATCCATGAAAGTCACAGAGAGCAGACCTGTGATACACCCATCTCTGGGGTGGCTAAATGTTGAAACAGCGCCAAAACTATGAAAGGGAAAGAGAACCATGCGGAGATTTATGGCAACTTGACTTTTAAAAGAAAAGAGTTTCTGTCTTTACCTCTTGCAGCGGGCAGAGTGAGTAACCCAATCACAAGGAGTCATACATTCTGAGACATTTATGACATATTTCAGTATATGCCTTAACTGTATAACAGGCAAAAATTTCAGGTCTTCATGCTATCAGAAGATAAATATTGCAGAAAAGAAGATACCATTCTTATGGCTCTGTTCAATATGCTCAATATGAGATGCTAAAACAATGCTACTCCAATAAAACTACAATGGCAGCAGCTGCACGCATGCATGGCTAACTGTTCACCACAACCTCTCTTTCCTAGTGTCAGGTCAATTGAACACCAATGATATGCCACACAGTCCACCTTTAGTACTTATCTGTTCCTGTTTCCTAGCACCATTCCTCTTTGACATGGAAAATGTAAGCAGCCATAGACCAAAACAAATGTCTATGACTAGATATCTGGGAGGCCATGCAGAATGACGTCTCGGTCCACTTTGACCTTCTTATCACAGGTTGTGCATTCCTGGTTTAGGGCCAAAAGTGCTCCTGCAGTTTAGCCAGGGGGTAAATGCAAAAAAGAATCCATTTTTTCTGCAGGGTCCATCATAGGATGCTATGTTGTGCTTGTTGTCTAGTTTTGCCTTAGACCGATTAGGATACTGGTAACATCGGCAAGTGATGAAATAACTAGTTTACAGAATCTAATATTTTTAAAACTTTTCACTGACAACTCTTTGCTTGTTTTCTCCCAGGTCAAGATAAAGCGACCAGAAATCAACACCGACTCTCTTAAGCGGGAATAGAAGTCCGAACAAAATGATTTCATATATATGATGTTTTATTTGCATATCTAAAATTGAGATGTATTTTATGTGCAAAGAACAAAGATTGTCTAATGATTGCAATGTATATTTGATTATGACTGTACAGGACACTGAGGTATTGCACTTTGAAAATAAATTAAAAATATTTATTAGAAATGAACCCTGTCCTTACAGGACACAAAGCTGCCTTATTAGAACTGTTCATTTGTGTTTTACCCTAGTAGCAGAATTTCCATAGTTAATGACTCTATACCTCATATAACTTTACTTATTTTAAGTCAAGTAAATGTTTACAACCTGACCCTGCAGAATTTGGACCCAAGATAACATTTTACTGTAGTGATGGGTCAAAAAAGGGAAGTCACAGGTTTTCTTTTTGTATTGGATTCGGTTGCGCTTATTATCTTTAAGAATAAATGTGCCATAAATATGAACAATATCGCATTGATTTCCCCATATTGTAATGTACTGTTTTTCTTTTCTACCTTCATTTATGAGAAGTCTATTTTTGTATCAGATTTTCATAAGTATTGCTTTTAGAGATATTTTATTTTACCTTCTAAGTGTTTAATTTATGAAACAAAGCAACAGTGCTCTTTGTCTTAAATATATAACATCTGTACATTGATATTGTGATTTTACAATAAATTTTTGAATGCACTATTTATACATTTTGTAATTTTAATTAAAAAATATGCATACTGACTTAAATTATTATTAATTTGATATGCTGTACAAGTAAATATTTACATTTATGTGTTGGATCAAATTTATATCAGGGAGCATCTATAGAGGGTTCCAATAAAAGCTGAAAACAGGGCTTCATGCGTGTCTGGTTCACTATATATTACAATTAACCAGTTGGATTAGACTTTTTTTGCATTCCCAACCTCTTTTTTTTATGCTGCGCATGAAAAATGTACGAAATTCTCAAACTAGCTTCTCTTGTCTATAAATGATATCTTCTCATACATATCAGACTGTGTTCACATTTGAAGTAAAGACTCCATTAGGAGCCTCTGTCACACATTACTTAAGGCCACGATACACACACAGATATCTGTTCAGAGATTGGTCACAGATCTCTGGTTGCAGTGAAATCATGGACAGATTGTTCCATTTTGTGGCTGTGTACAAACGGAGCAATGTGTCCATGATTTCACTGCAACCAGAGATCTGTGACCAATATATCTGAACAGATATCTGTGTGTGTAATGTGGCTTTTAGGCTGGCATCACACCACTGATTTTTGCTGTCAGGCTGTGTCCGGTATTTTGCTGGATGCACCGGGGACAGCCTGACAGCTCCAGACATAACAGAACCAGAGGGCAAATATGCCCTCTGATCCTGTTTTCTGCCGGAATCGGCAGTGCGCGGCTGAAATGTCAGAATCGCGGCTAGCGGGGAGCTGGCTGCGGTTCTGAAATTTCAGCTGGGAGCTCTCCAGGTGCTGAAGTTCCTAAGCTGTCTATATGGGCATTTAGGTAATAGGAAGCTGCATAAAATACTACCTTTTTATAAAAATCTGCAATCTGATGTCTTATTCCAAATAAATCCATGGGTCAAAAATGCTCCAAAAACGCTTAAGGAATCGAAATGCTGCAGTTTTGAAATGCATAATACATTTGGTTCAAATACATAAGGACAAGGCCGCCATGAGGAGGTGACAGCCCTGCCTGGAGTCAGGGGCCCCGAGCCCAGGGGGGGCTGGCGGTGACTCTAGGGGGTGTGCCATTTGGAACAGGCTTCTCTGGGCCCAGTCCCCCATGTCTTGCAGGCCCCCCTTCTATTAATCACCACCACTGGGCCCTGGAGTTGCAGGGAGAAACTGCGGGGAGAAGCTGCGGCAGCGAGCGGTGGGCACCGCTATGTTCTTTGTGGCCGGCGCCCACTAACTGTACAGCCGGTCAGTAGAGGTTGAGTCTTCTACACAATGGCCGCGGATCTCCATTTGGCCGCGGCCATTTTGTTGAAGTCTCAACTTCTACCGACCAGCTGTAGTTAGTGAATGCAGCCGGCCACAAAGAACATGGCGGCGCCCACCGCTAGCTGCCACAGGTCCGCAGTTACTGCCCTGTAGGCAGCTCCAGTCCTGCAGATGTGCTCTCCGAGCTCCGGCACCCCCGCTCCGCATCCACAGCTCCTCCCAATGGTAAGATATGGGGGGGAAGTCAGGGAGGGATGGGGCAATGTATACAGAATAGGGGGCCATAATATAGGGAGGGAGGCTGTCGGGATATAGGGAGGGAGGCTGTCAGGATATAGGGAGGCTGTCGGGATATAGGGAGGCTGCCTGTCAGGATATAGGGAGGCTGTCAGGACGGAGGAAGGATGGAGGGATGCAGTCAAGATGGAGGGAGGCTGTCGGTATGGAGGAAGGATGGAGGGAGGCTGTCATGATAGAATAGGCTATTGGGATAGAGGGAGGCTGTCAGGATGGAGGAACGCTGTTGGGATGGAAGTATGGAGGGAGGCTGTCGAGATGGAGGAAGTATGGAAGGAGGCTGTCAGGATGGAGGGAGGCCGTCAGGATGGAGGGAGGCCGTCAGGATGGAGGGAGGCTGTCGGGATGGAGGGAGGCTGTCGGGATGGAGAAACGCTGTTGGGATGGAGGAAGGATGGAGGGAGGCTGTTGGAATGGAGGGAGACTGTCGGGATGGAGGAACGCTGTTGGATGGAGGAAGTATGTAGGGAGGCTGTCAGGATGGAGGGACGTTGTTGGAATGGAGGGAGGCTATCCCGATGGAGGAAGGATGGAGCGAGGCCATCAGGATGGAGGGAGGCTGTCGAGATGGAGGAAGGATGGAGGGAGGCTGTTGTGATGGAGGGAGGCCGTCAGGATAGAGGGAGGCTGTCGGGATGGAGGGAGACTGTCGGGATGGAGGAACGCTGTTGGGATGGAGGAAGTATGTACGGAGGCTGTCAGGATGGAGGGACGTTGTTGGAATGGAGGGAGGCTATCCCGATGGAGGAAGCATGGAGGGAGGCCATCAGGATGGAGGGAGGCTGTCGAGATGGAGGAAGGATGAAGTGATGCTGTTGGGATGGAGGAAGGATGGAAGGAGGCTGTCAGGATGGAGGAAGGCTGAAGTGAGGCTGTCAGGATGGAAGAAGGATGGAAGGAGGCTGTCAGGATGGGGAGAGACTATCAGGATGGAGTGAGGCTGTCGGAATGGAGGGAAGCTGTTGGGATTTTGTCTATATGGCTCGCAGCCATCTCTATTGCGTACGGCCAGCAGCAGTTTCTATTGTGTATTCTCTATTGTATGTATATCCAGCAGCAGTCTCCATTGTGTATACGGTCCGCAGCCATCCCTATTGTGTATACAGGTAGCAGCTGTCTCTATTCTATACTCTCTATTGTATATACAGCTATTGTGTTGAGAGTTATAGAAAAGAAGTTGCAACACAGGATCAGCGGTGTTTATTTACTCTTCGTGGGGTGGCGCTTCAACAGGCATATAGTCAACAGGCATATGGTGGAATATATGCCTGTTGAAGCGCCACTTGCGGTGTGAAACGGCCATCGCCTTTGAGAACCCCCCATCCTCCCACCCGCTCCATGTAAGACCACATGAAGAGTAAATAAACACCGCTGATCCTACGATGTTGCAACTTCATTTCTATAATGCTAACCGGAAGCGATGAACCGCTAACTGGAAGTGTGCACCGGGTTGTTTGAGCGCTCAGCAAGCTGAATGCTGGAGCGCTGGTGATCAGGAAGGGGGCACCCTGAAGCGATCTGTAAGCTACAGCTCTCCAGAAACACCATGGACAGATTGGTGCTGGCACCAAGAATCATCAGAACCGTGACTGATAAAGCTATTGTGTATTCAGCCCACAGCACTTTCAAGTGTGTGTGCGTGTAATATATAATAGAGAGAGTGTAAAAAAAAGGAAAAACAGCACAAAAAAAAAATAGAAAAAAGTGGACTTTATTGCTCAATGTCATGGCCACGCATTGGGCAATAAAGTCCACTTTTTTCTATTTATTTGTGCTGTTTCTTTTTTTTTTTTAATCTATTGTAAGGAACCATCTGGATTGCTAGTTGGGAAAGCTTTGCACATAAATTGAGGTAATTTTTGGTGCGGTTCCAATTTTTCACTATATATGTAATGTATGTTTGGGTGGAGGCGGATCTAGGGTGGAGGTGGAGGCTGGGTGGAGTCTCAGGGGGGCCAAAAATTTTGGCAGTCAGGGGCCCCGAAATTCCTAGTGGCAGCCCTGCATAAGGAAATAAAAAGCAGCATGTACATGACATTTTATAAATATTACTCACTTTAATGGTACTGTAAAACGCACAGGAAAAAAAAAACATTCAGAAGTGCTTCACCTGAACAAGCCCTAATACTCAACTATCTTAATGCAGAGATCTTCCATGATACATAAATCCCTCTTCTTGGGCTAGGTCCACATCACATTTTTGCTGTGTGTTTAACGTATCTGTTAAACGGATGTGTACTAACACATCATATTTTTTCTTGTCTGCGTTTGTGTGTAATCACTAACGGATGCTTTAACGCATTATCACACTTATCTTTTAAATCAGTTTTTGGTATCTGCGTATGTTTAGCATTTGTCAATAAAGTTTTTTATTTGTCTTAAAAAAAGGTCTGTTATAAAAAAAGGGCTCTTTCCTGTTATATCTTGATGCCATTTTGCCTTCAATCTGTTTCGTGTCAGCAAGATGAGTGTGTCTTTGCTAGTAAGCTATCGATTAATGGCCTTACGACGTCGGCAGAATAGAAGTGAAAGAGAAAGGAGACATTGGGTACATGATGTCAATCATGTCCGTGAACAATATGGTGCTGTTACAGGGACAGATGTATGAGAGCGCACTGCCTGGTTATAGTCTGTGGCTAGTGCTGCAACACAGAAGCAAAGAGCTACATATAGGGAGAGAAAAAGAGCCCCTGTATAGAGTGCGCACAGCCAATTTAAAGGTGAAAAAAGTATATCATATATTTATTTGTGAAACCAAAGACAGCAAAAAACCTTGACATAAATATAAAACAATTACCGTATATACTCGTGTATAAGCCGACCCGTGTATAAGCCGACCCCCCTACTTTTGCCCCCAAAAACTGGGAAAACCTATTTACTCGTGTATAAGCTGTGGGTGGACCCCAGCACAGGTATACAGCCCCCAGCAGTGTGGTATACAGCAGCCTCCCCAGTGGTATATACAGCAGCGGCCCCAGTGGTAGTATACAGTAGCCCCAGAGGTATATACAGCAGCCCCAGTGGTAGTATACTGCAGCAGCCCCAGTGGTAGTACACAGCAGCAGCCACAGTGGTATATACAGCAGCAGCCCCAGTGGTAGTATACAGCAGCCCCAGAGGTATATACAGCAGCCCCAGTGGTAGTATACAGCAGCAGCCCCAGTGGTATATACAGCAGCTGCCCCAGTGGTAGTATACAGCAGCCCCAGAGGTATATACAGCAGCCCCAGTGGTAGCATACAGCAGCAGCCCCAGTGGTAGTATACAGCAGCAGCCCCAGTGTTATATACAGCAGCAGCCCCAGTGGTAGTATACAGCAGCCCCAGTGGTAGTATACAGCAGCCCCAGTGGTAGTATACAGCAGCCCTTAGGTAGTATACAGCAGCCCCAGAGGTATATACAGCCCCAGAGGTATATACAGCATCCCCAGTGGTAGTATACAGCAGCCCTTATGTAGTATACAGCAGCCCAGAGGTATATACAGCCCCAGAGGTATATACAGCAGCCCCAGTGGTAGTATACAGCAGCCCTTAGGTAGTATACAGCAGCCCCAGAGGTATATACAGCCCCAGAGGTATATACAGCAGCCCCAGTGGTAGTATACAGCAGCCCTTCGGTAGTATACAGCAGCCCCTGAGGTATATACAGCCCCAGAGGTATATACAGCCCCAGAGGTATATACAGCAGCCCCCCCCCCCATATCAGTATACAGGCCCCCCCCCCTTTGGGTAACAATCCTGTAAAGGAAGAGATTAGTATACTTATCCCTCCGCTGTCCCGCTGCCGCTGTCCCGCCGCCGCCATCACGCTCCTCCATCTTCATCCAGAGTCTTCCGTGATCTTCCGGCTTCCTCCTCTGGCGCGCAGACAATGACGTCATTGCCTGCGCCACACCGGAGGAAGCCAGAAGAAGACGGAAGACGCTGGATGAAGCTGGAGGAGCGTGATGGCAGCGGCGGGACAGCGGCAGCGGGACAGCGGAGGGATTAGTATACTAATCTCTTCCTTTACAGGATTGCTAAACAAGGGGGAGGCCCTGTATACTGATGGGGGGGCACTGTATACTGTATAAATTGTATTCAGTATACAGTGACTCGCGTATAAGCCGAGGGGGGGACTTTTCAGCCCAATTTTTGGGCTGAAAAACTCGGCTTATACGCGAGTATAAACGGTAAAAACAATTGTCCACTGTTGCACATATCATAAACAATTTTATCTAGGGCCCATAGGTTAATCAATGAGAGCATTGGAATGATTTTTCACTGTTATTTGTTTTTTAAATCATTTGGTTTTATTGACTTAAAAGGAGCAGTAACAATAACATGAACACCCACATGAGGGCAAACAGAAACAATAAATTCACAAACTTAACAGGGGGCAAAGAGGCTGGGGAAGGGCGAGGGGGGGGGTACACAAACCATCCAAACAAAGCGTTACAAAAGAGCATTGGCAAGGCATACAAATTTAGTATATATTCGGCAAAATAAAAAAAATAGAAAAACTATACCCAGATGGGTTCTTGATAATTATCGGTCATCTCAAAGTGGCAAGGTCACCGTGTTGTAAAGGGATGATACCCAAGGATCCCACCAATTCAGAACTTTATTTCTGCGATGTAAGTCGTGCGCTAGCATGATCTCATATGAGAAATGTTGGTTCAATCTCGCTACAACCTCACTCAAGGTGGGAGGGGTAAGTGATAGCCAGTGTGAGGCAATGGAGAGGTGAGCTGCGATCAAGACATTGGTTATTATTGGTCTTAAAGTTGCGGGGAGTGAGGTCTGGTTCATTTCTAATAGTGCTAGGGGGCCGTCCAGAAGAATAGACAAACCCGTTAGGGTAGAGAGGAGAGAGCCAACTTCAGCCCAGTACAATGTCAGTCGGGGACAGGTCCACCAAATATGAGACTCAGACCCCAAAGCTTCTCCAGCATGAAGCCGAGGTTGAGACTCTGGCCTTCGAGCCGCCAAATTTAGCAAGTCTGGTGGGGGTGAGATACCACCCAAGCATCAGTTTCTTGGATTGTTCCAAGTGTCCAACATAGGAGGTGAAACGGGCAGCGTGGCCCGAGGCGTCATGCCATTGGTCCAAAGAGGCAGTGAAAGTTAAACTAGACTCCCACCTGGACATATAGGTGAATTTCGTCTGGGATCTGAGGGCTAAAATCTCTCTGTAAATAATAGTTACTCCTCTACGAGTGGAAGAGGTCTGTTTAAATAAGGCCTGGAGGGGTAAGCTAACGGTCGTAAGGTCGCAGGTAGGGAGAGTAGTAATAGAAAGGAAGTGTCGGAGACGGAGGTGGTCGAAGAAACAGGAGGCTGGAAGGGAGAACTTAGTCTGCAAACAAGGAAATGGAAGTATTTCCCCATTGGAGAGGATATCGTACAGCAACACCACACCTCTAGACCTCCACGGCAAAAGGGAAAGGTCAGTTACTAAATTTTCAATCGCCCTGAGGGTTATGTAACGATAGAGGAAGGGGAATGGGAACGCACCAACTTAGACCAGGTGTCAAGCACCATTCGATTGGAAAGGAGAAGGGCAGAAATCAAGTGGTGTTTCAAAAGATTAATCTCAAGCAGAAGTCTGGTGAATCCACAGGGAGCATGATGGGCTTCAATTTGCAGCCACAAAGAGATAGGAGCTTCCGCCCAATAGATTTTGGCAATGTCGAGAGAGATTGCCACGTAGTAGGCCACAATGTCAGGGACTCCAAGGCCTCCTTTATTATACGGGAGGGTGAGTGTAGACATGGCAATCCTATGTAATTTACCGCTCCAAATAAATCTGGCCAGGACCGCTTGGATTAAATTAAGATATTTGCGTGGAACGCGAAAGGGAATGCATCTCATTAGATACAAGATTTAGGCAGGACCATCATCTTCACTGTGTGAATTTTGGCAATCCAGGGTAGTTGCAGGGAGGAGTAGTGAGCGAATAGAGTTTTAAAGTCAGTCAGTAGTGCTTCAAAGTTGGATCTAATCAGTTGCTTCGAAGGTGTGACGTGTATCCCCAAGTATTTGAAGCCCTCAGGAGACCAGAGGAAGGGGAATTTGTCTCATAGTGCATGCTGGGCGGGGAAAGGAACGTTAACGGGAAATATCGAGAATTTAGTTAGGTTCAACTTATAATATGAGGCCGCCGAAAAGTCCCATAGGACTGAGACCAGAAAAGGGATAGTAAATTCTAGGTGGGTACAAGAGAGAAGGACATCATCCGCGTACAACGATATTCTATGATCAACCGGGCCAACCTCCACACCTCTAAAAGTGGGGTGATTGCGAATAATAGCTGCTAGCGGCTCCATCACAAAAGCGAAAATGAGAGGGGAGAGGGGACAACCTTGGCGGGTTCCATTGGAGATGTTAAAGGGGGAGGAGGTAAAACCACCCGCTCTCACCACTGCAGAGGGAGAGGAGTACAGAGCCATAATTGCAGATTTAATGTTGCCAAGGATCGCAAATTTATCCAGAACCGCGGCCAAGTACCCCCAGTGCACCCGATCAAACGCTTTTTTTGCGTCCAAGGAGATGAGCGCACCGGGGGCACCTCTCCCCTCTAAAATCTCGAGGAGGTTCAAGACCCTCCTTGTGGCATCTCTCTCCTGTCTGCCAGGTATGAATCCAACCTGATCCAAGCCGACCAGGGAGGGAAGTACGGTCTTGAGACGTTCCGCTAGGAGTTTCGAGTAAAGCTTGAGATCGCAGTTCAAAAGAGCAATAGGGCGGTAGCTGCCAGGAAGAGTATGAGGCTTGCCCAGTTTGAGAATGGTCGAAATCGACGCGGTGAGGGCTTCAGGTTTGATCTCTCCCTTACGCTGCCAGTGTTGGAACAACCGGAGAAGATAAGGGGTCAGAGCCGGGGCAAAGGAGTGATAGTATTGGTAAGAAAACCCGTCCGGTCCAGGGGCTGAGCACTTCTTAGATGAGCGTATAATGTCAAGTATTTCCTCCTGGGAGAAGGGCTTGGTCAGGAATGCTTGTTGGTCTAGGGTAAGCTTAGGAAGTGAGGTTCTAGAGAGGAAGGAGTGAATTACCTCCGGGGTTTGTTGGGGAGTGGCAGAGTCGGAGTTTAAGTTATAAAGATCGCGGTAGAATTGCTTAAATTGATCTGCGATCATAATAGGGTTTCTGATTGTGTCACTACTGGGAGAGAGGACATGAGAGATTCTATGTTTCATCTCCACTTTGCGGATCCTACGGGCAAGGAGGGTACTCGCCCTGTCTCCCATGGCATAATATCGTGATCTAGTTTTTTTGAGGTGATGCTCAAATCTGGAGAGGAGTAATGTGCGCAGCTGATTTCTGGCCCGCAGGAGCCCAGAGACAGTGGTAGAGCTAGGAGACGATTGCTGTGCCTGTTCCAGCGCTTTAATATCGGTTATGAGCGATTGAACGGAGGAGTCGTACAATCTCTTAGAGTAAGCAGCCATTTTGATCAAATGGCCATGCATGACCACCTTATGGGCGAACCACAGGGAGTCTGGGAGGATGCCATCGACATCATTCAGAGTAAAGTAGTCACTCAAGTAAGTAGAGAGAGTTTCAAAGTTTGCCGCGGAAGCCTAGAGGTGCTCGTTTAGAGTCCATTGGGACGGGGGGAGAAGAGGCGTAGAGTCGTCAGGAGACAGTTGGATAGGAGCGTGGTCAGACCAGGTGATGGTGTCAATGTCAGACGAGAGGGAGAATGGAAGGAGAGAGTCACTAACTAGGATATAATCAAGACTACTAAACGTCTTAAAGCGGGGGGAGAAATAAGTATAGTCTCGCTCTTCACCATGCATTTATCTCCAGATATCGTGGAAATGAAAGCTGGAAATTGTCGGGGCTAGGTCTGTCCTGAATTCAGAGGGGACGAGCAATCCAACAGTTTGTTCAAGGGGGCATTAAAGTCACCCGCTATCAGCCTGTGGCCTGGGAGAGAAGAGAGCGGGCCCTCCAGTAAATTCCGCACATAAGTGATCTGACGTGTATTCGGCACATATATGGATATCAGCGAGTACAACACATTGTTTATTCGGCATGACACTATCACATATCTACCCTCAGAGTCTGCGATCACATTCAAAAACTCGAAAGTTAAGTCGGAGCGGACAAAAACTGCCACTCCCGCCCTCTTACTCGGGGCGTTGGCAAAAAACTGGTGGGGGTAGAAGTGTGATGCTACTCTCTGATTGTCCCCCTCAAGAAGGTGAGTCTCCTGTAAAAAAAACTATATCAGAACGGGTTTTCTTAAGGTGGCTACGAAGGAGAGCACGCTTCTGAGGGGAATTCAATCCATTAACATTCAAAGACAATATTGTTATCGGCATGGATTGGTAATAAAGCACAATAGAAATGCCAATCTTAAGAAAATTAAAAGTACCAAATGGATGCTGTAGTGGAGGGGGGAGAGGGACTGAGGGAGGGGGATAGGGATAAGGGATACAACAGAGATTAATGAAGCCATACTGGCAGAAGCAAAGGGAGTGGTGTCAAACAGGGCCTCAAAGGGAGAAAAGAACTCTAAAAACGGAGGGGGTTCTCACACCGTCAGGGGAGAACTGTGAGCGAGAAAAACACGCTTGATGGGGCAAGATTTCCAAGGTAGGAGGAGAGAGTGCGAAAAGACGTAGAAACGATATAGGTAGTAGGGAGAGAGAAAAAAGGGAAAAAGGATAGCAGGAACGATGCAGAAGTAGGGGAAGAAGGGAGAAGAAAATGAGAGTGAGAGGGAGCGGGAATGAGTGAAAGAGATAGTTCGTTAGTTCTTCCTTTGTTCGATAAACTCCATAGACTGCGTCTTCAGAACCAAAAGCGGGTTTTATTCGGGTAGGAAAAAATACAGAGATATATGGCAAAAGCAATATGACAGGCAGGTTTCAGAATGACAGGCACGGGAGCCACAGGTGTCACACTCAGGATGGATTCAGAATAATGGCTCCCCGTCTCATGAACGGGGGGTTTCTTTATACCAATTTTCCCCATAGAAAGACATTGGTACAATGATTCTCTATGGAAAAAAGGATTACATCATCCTGTCATTAATGATCCCTTCATATTACTTACAACATATATTGACATGAAAAAGCACATTAATTTCATTACTAACTACATACAAATTATCTTATAATAGCCTTTTTGGGACCAAGCACAAATCACAACTTATTGACATTAATTAGCTCTGTTCTTGATTATAAGAAACGTCATATTAGCCTTGAGGGATACAATACACCGTAAAATATCCTTCAGATTTGAGAAATACTTGTAAAAAAGGAGTAAATAGCGAATTGGTTAACTATTATCTTGATGAGCTCTTGGTATATGCTCAGACCAAACCTAATTAGCTCCATGCCTGTTCTTCTTCTAGAGCTTGTTTCCTTTTATTACTTGAGACCTACAACAAAAGTTCTTAAACTGAAACTCTTACACAAGACAAAATGGCTGACAGAGGCCTTGGTACCCATGGCCTCCGTCTAACAAATCCCTCTGTTGTACTTATGGTAATTTGATAATTTACCCTGAAGTACAAATTGGCATATGAGTCTACACTCCTTGGTCAATAGGAGTGTTGGGAGGGACTGAAGGTACCCTTGTAAGAAGGGCCCTAACAATAGGTGTACAACCTACAAGTGAGCATGGTCTGGGAGTAGGTACCCTACCCGCCCCAGGTCTCCGGTATGGTCTGATAAAAGTGGTACTATGTGTTATTACACGGGCCTGAAAGTTATTTAGTTCCTCAACATGAGCCAGATTCTTTTTTGAAAAACTTTTAAACTTTTAGGTTACTACCTATTAAACACATATAGGAAAAAACAAACAAAGTAGCAAAAAAATCTACAGTAAATATCACCAACGTAAGAGTTCTTAAGTATTAATGAGTCCTGTTACAATCTTTGAAAAAAAGAAAAAATTCAAAAAATTTTTTTGTTCCATGGCTCCTAAGGTCTTATTGACAGTTCAGGTGTGGGCAAATAGTCCTAAAAAGAAGCAAAAGCAGAACAAAACAAAAAAATCATCACAGAAGTGAAAAAACATAAAGTGTCCGAGTCCCATAACAGTCTCTGAGTCCTTTGATCCGTGGCTCTCGATCTTGTTCTGTTTCCTCGGAGCTTTCACGGTCTTCCCCCTCGATCACACTGTCCGGGTCCCACTGGATGGTGTGAGATGTCATCTCCAGGGAAACAGGCACGGAGGAAACTTTCAAAGGCTGTCCAGGCCGTGGAAGGCTAACAGTAGTTCCACAAGCCTTCCACTTCCGGATGATGCTCCCAACAGTGGAGACAGGTAGGCCCAACTCCTTGGAAAGGGTTTTGTACCCCTTGCCAGCCTTGTGACACTCCACGATCTTGTCTCTGATGACCTTGGAATGCTCCTTTGTCTTTCCCATGTTGACCATGTATGAGTGCTGTTCACAAGTTTGGGGAGGGTCTTAAATAGTCAGAAAAGGCTGGCAAAAGAGATAATTAATCCACACATGTGAAGCTCATTGTTCTTTGTGCCTGAACTACTTCTTAATACTTTAGGGGGACCAAACAGAATGCTGGTGGTTTGAGGGGTTGAATAATAAATGACCCTCTGAATTAACTTTTAACGCTTTAAAAAAAAAAAAAAAAATGTAAAAATCTTTTTGGCTGCAGTGCATTTCCCACTTCCAGGCTGATCTACAGTCCAAATGTCACAAGGCCAAGTTAATTCCGTATGTGTCAACCACCTAAATCTGCAGGGGGTTGAATACTACTTGTAGGCACTGTATTTAAATATGTATATATACACAGTCATTACAAACAGAGTGATCCATTTTGAGTGTTTGGCAAACAGCCAAGGAAAACCCAAAGATCATTATCTCAGAAAATTAAATTAAAAGGATGAATGGTCTGAGAGATAAAACATGACCTAAATAGGTATCAGAGGCTTCACCTTGTGAAGTTGCGAGAGTCACAACCACTATAAAAGCAGATCACGGCTGCTGCAGTCCCCAGCATGGTGCATATAGAGTAGGGAGGATGAAGGGTTAAAAACCACGCTGCCGTATTTTCTGAAACATAAAAGGATGAATATAATAATGACTTATTAGTCAACACATTTCAGGGATCCTTGACCCCTTCTTCAGTACAAATCAATATCATATTTCCATGTTTCTGGGCATTTCAGGGAGACCTAAAACACGTTGACTAATAAATAATATTATATTCACCTTTTAATGCCTTGTGGAATATGGCAGCGTGTTTTTTAACTCTTCATCCTCTCTACTCTATATGCACCACGCTGGGGACTGCAGCAGCTGTGATATGCATTTATAGTGGTTGTGACTCTCACAACCACACAAGGTGAAGTCTCTGATACCTATTTAGGTAATATTGTATCTCTCAAACCCTTCATCCTCCCTACTTTAATTTTCTGAGATAATGACCTTTGGGTTTGCATTGGCTGTAAGCTACAATCATCAATATTTACAGAAATAAACACTTGAAATAGATCACCCTGTGTGCAATGACTCTATATATTATATGCATTTCACTTTTTGTATTGAATTACTGAAAAAAATTAACTTTTCGATGATATTCTAATTCATTGAAATGCAGCTGTATATTCTAGTGTATAACAGGACTTATTCGGAGAAGAGTGTTACTCTTTCTCATACACACTGTAGAAAGGAAGAAACCAAGCATGTGACTCTCTTCATTGGGGTTAAGATGAGCTGCTAATACTGAGCTACTCTAAACTACAATGCAGCAGCTGCACACATGTATGGCCACCTATCTACCTTATCTATGGCTTCCTGGAGTCATGTCAGAAGATCAATTATTAAATAAGGTCCCAAAAAAAGTGTGAGCACCTAAAAGGCACTGACAAACATGTCTGTGACCAGATGGATTGAGGCCACACAGAATGGCATCACTGTCTGCTTTGGGCACCTGGCCACAGCTCTGGTCTAAGGCAATGTTTGTCAACAGTGCTTCAAGAGCTTTAAAAGGGTTGTCTAGGCTTGGGGTATAAATCAGCAGTGATGCTATGTGACTGTATATCTGTGTATTCTCACAGCACACAGTGTACAATTTTCATACTTCCACCCACAGAATGTGTCCGACTTCTCTCAATGTACTTGTATGGAGCAAGGCATCATATATCTAGTTGACATGTGAGCAAATGTATGCAAATCGCATATGCGCTTGCTCGCTCCAGAGAATCTTGACAACTCTCACATTGCGCATTTTGCGGATTTACAAGTCTTGCCCCCACCAGACTAAACCACCTCTTTAATTAGGAGGCAGGAAAGACCACTTCATGTGCAGGGCCCATTATAAAATTCTCTGATGTCCTAGTTATCTAATCATACCTTGTAAACTCTAAAATAGAGAATATTAGGAAAATTGGCAGCTGTTGGGGATAACTAGTCTAAATTAACTAACATTTGCAAATTGTTTTAATGACAATTCTTTGCATGTTTTCTTTCAGGTCAAGATCAAGCGACCAGAAATCAACAGCGACTCCCTGAAAAGGCAATAGAAGCAAACAAAACAAAATATGAATGTGTTTCTATGGTGCTTTTAGTTGAGTATCTAAAATTCAGATATCTAATATATAATTGCCGTAGGCACTTCCGTGTCGGACCCCGAAAAGACCGTGGCTATGTCACTCTGTGACGTCAGCACGGCGAAGCATTGGCCGCGTAGCGGCCAATGCGAGTCGCTGGCCTGCGCGAGCAATGGCCGCGAGGCCATTGCTCGCGCAGGCTGAGTACGAGCAATGGCCGCGAAGCGGCCATTGCGAGTCGCTGGCCGAAAATCGAACCAGAGGCTCGGCCTCAAAGTTAACGATGTACCGGTCAGGTAGCGCGAGCAATGGCCGCGAGGCCATTGCGAGTCGCTGCCTGAGCCGCGCTTCTAATTGGTCGGCGCCAGTAATCCTCATACAAAGTATAGGGGGACTTGCGGCAGGTGCGGCAGCGAGCCGCTGGCTCAGTGCGAGCACTTGCGGCGCGGTTGCGGTAATCCCCATAAGGATTACCGCAACCGCGCCGCAAGTGCAAGTTGCGGCGCGGTTGCGGTAATCCCCATAGAAAGTATAGGGGGACCTGCGGCAGGTGCGGCAAGTGCGGTTTTGCACTTGCGGCAGGTTTGCCCGCGAAAAAACCCGCGGCTGAGTCTGCTGTTGCTGGGTGGCAACTCTTTTAGCCTACCAATCACTATAGTCCCCTTTGCCTACCAATCACTATACTCCCCCCCCCCCCCCGCAATTTTATAGTGTTTAATTTAACTTTTCCTCACAAATTATTCCTGCCTTGGTGATCCTGTGGGACGGACGTCGGAAAACCAGTGCTGGAACCTCATCCCTACAAGTCATCTTTTTGGGCCAATATAATCGATTATAATTATTATTAATTATTAATATTATTATTATTAGTGTTAATATTAATTATTATTATTAATCAATTATGCGTTGGTGATCCTGTGGGACGGACGTCGGAAAACAAGTGCTGGAACCTCATCTCTACAATATCAGCTAAGATATCTTTTTTGGCCAATATAATTGATTATTAATTATTAATAATTATTAATATTTTTATTATTAGTGTTAATATTAATTATTAGTATTAATCGATTATTAATATTAGTATTATATTGATATATTCATAATTATATATATATATAGAGATATATATACATATATCTATATATAGATATATAGATAGAGATATATAGATATATAGATAGAGATTAATATATATAGATATATAGATGTCATATTATATATATGTATATGATTACTATATATATATGTATTGTATATTAATCTATATATATATATATATATTGTATATTATTCTATATATATATATATATATATATATATATATTGTATATTAATCTATATATATATATATATATATTGTATATTAATCTATATATATATATATATATTGTATATTAATCTATATAATATATATATTGTATATTAATCTATATATATATATATATATATTGTATGTTAATCTATATATATATATAGATATTGTATATTAATCTATATATATATATATATTGTATATTAAACTATATATATATATATATATATATTGTATATTAATCTATATATATATATATATATTTGTATATTAATCTATATATATATATTGTATATTAATCTATATATATATATATATATTGTATATTAATCTATATATATATGTATATATTGTATATTATTCTATATATATATATTGTATATTAATCTATATATATTGTATATTAATCTAATATATATATATAGTATATTAATATAATATATATATACAGATATATATATACACATATATATATATATATATTATATATATATATATATCTTTTTGGGCCAATATAATCGATTATTTATTGATCTATTCATAATTATATATATACTAGCTGTGAGCCGATGCAAATGCATCGGGATTCTAGAACGTGCATTAATTTGATTATAGTAGTTATAGCTGTTAGCCTGATGCAAATGCATCGGGTATCTAAAATATGTTTATTGTTTTTTTAAACATTTTTAAATAATAATCGCATCATCAATAGCAATAATATAAGCCATAGCATTATTATTAGCAGTAATAGCAGTATTAATAGCATTATTAGCAGTATTATGAGCATTAATAACAGTATTAATAGCATTAATAGCATTATTATTAGCATTAATAGCATTATTAATAGCATTATTAGCATTAATAATAGCATTAATAACATTATTAATAGCATTAATAGCATTATTATTAACATTAATAGCATTAATAATAGCATTATTAGCATTAATAATAGCATTAATAACATTATTAATAGCATTAATAGCATTGTTATTAGCATTAATAGCATTAATAATAACATTATTAGCATTAATAATAGCATTAATAACATTAATAATAGCATTAATAGTATTATTATTAGCATTAATAGCATTAATAATAGCATTATTAGCATTAATAATAGGATTAATAACATTATTAATAGCATTAATAGCATTATTATTAGCATTAATAATAGCATTATTAGCATTAATAATAGCATTAATAACATTATTAATAGCATTAATAGCATTATTATTAGCATTAATAGCAATATTAATAGCATTAATAGGATAAATATTAGCATTAATAGCATTAATAGCATAATTAATAGCATTAAAAGCATTATTAATAGCATTAATAGCATTATTATTAGCATTAATAGCATTAATAATAGCATTAATACCATTAATAATAGCATTAATAACATTATTAATAGCATTAATAGCATTATTATTAGCATTAATAGCATTATTATTAGCATTAATAGCATTAATAATGCCATTAATAGGATAAATATTAGCATTAATAGCATTAATATCATAATTAATAGCATTAATAGCATTATTAATAGCATTAATAGCATTATTATTAGCATTAATAGCATTAATAGATAAATATTAGCATTAATAGCATTAATAGCATTATTAATAGCATTATTAATTGCATTAATAGCATTAATAATAGCATTATTAGCATTAATAATAGCATTAATAACATTATTAATAGCATTAATAGCATTATTATTAGCATTAATAGCATTAATAGCATTATTATTAGCTTTAATAGCATTAATAATACCATGAATAGGATAAATATTAGCATTAATAGCAATAATAGCATAATTAATAGCATTAATAGCATTATTAATAGCATTAATAGCATTAATAATAGCATTATTAGCATTAATAATAGCATTAATAAAATTATTAATAGCATTAATAGCATTATTATTAGCATTAATAGCATTAATAGCATTATTATTAGCTTTAATAGCATTAATAATACCATGAATAGGATAAATATTAGCATTAATAGCAATAATAGCATTATAATAGCATTAATAGCATTATTATTAGCATAAATAGCATTAATAATAGCATTATTAGCATTAATAATAGCATTAATAAAATTATTAATAGCATTAATAGCATTATTATTAGCATTAATAGCATTAATAATAGCATTATTAGCATTAATAATAGCATTAATAACATTATTAATAGCATTAATAGCATTATTATTAGCATTAATAGCAATATTAATAGCATTAATAGGATAAATATTAGCATTAATAGCATTAATAGCATAATTATATATAGCATTAATAGCATTATTAATTAGCATTAATAGCATTATTATTAGCATTAATAGCATTAATAATTAGCATTAATAGCATTATTAATAGCATTAATAGCATTAAATTAGCATTAATAGCATTAATAATGCCATTAATAGATAAATATTAGCATTGATAGCATTAATAGCATAATTAATAGCATTAACAGCATTATTAATAGCATTAATAGCATTATTATTAGCATTAATAGCATTAATAGGATAAATATTAGCATTAATAGCATTAATAGCATTATTAATAGCATTATTATTGGCATTAATAGCATTAATAATAGCATTATTAGCATTAATAATAACATTAATAACATTATTAATAGCATTAATAGCATTATTATTAGCATTAATAGCATTAATAATACCATGAATAGGATAAATATTAGCATTAATAGCAATAATAGCATAATTAATAGCATTATATAGCATTATTAATAGCATTAATAGCATTAATAGGATAAATATTAGCATTAATAGCATTATTAATAGCATTAATAATACCATTAATAGGATAAATATTAGCATTAATAGCATAATTAATAGCATTAATAGCATTATTAATAGCATTAATAGCATTATTATTAGCATTAATAGCAATAATAATAGCATTATTAGCATTAATAATAGCATTAATAACATTATTAATAGCATTAATAGCATTATTATTAGCATTAATAGCATTAATAGCATTATTATTAGCATTAATAGCATTAATAATACATTAATAGGATAAATATTAGCATTAATAGCATTAATAGCATAAATAATAGCATTAATAGCATTATTAATAGCATTAATAGCATTATTATTAGCATAAATAGCATTAATAATAGCATTATTAGCATTAATAATAGCATTAATAACATTATTAATAGCATTAATAGCATTATTATTAGCATTAATAGCATTAATAATAGCATTATTAGCATTAATAATAGCATTAATAACATTATTAATAGCATTAATAGCATTATTATGAGCATTAATAGCATTAATAGTATTATTAATAGCAATGAATAGCATTATTAATAGCTATTAATAGGATTAATAGCATTATTAATAGCATTAATAGCATAAATAATAGAATTAATAGCATAAAAAAATAGCATTAATAGCATTAGTATTAGCATAAAGAGCATTAATAGCAATATTATTAGCATGAATAGCATTATTAATAGCATTAATAGCATTAATAGGATAAATATTAGCATTAATAGCATTAATAGCATTATTAATAGCATTAATAGCATTATTATTAGCATTAATAGCATTAATAATAGCATTATTAGCATTAATAATAGCATTAATAACATTATTAATAGCATCATTATTAGCATTAATAGCATTAATAGCATTATTATTAGCATTAATAGCATTAATAATACCATTAATAGGATAAATATTAGCATTAATAGCATTAATAGCATAAATAATAGCATTAATAGCATTATTAATAGCATTAATAGCATTATTATTAGCATAAATAGCATTAATAATAGCATTATTAGCATTAATAATAGCATTAATAACATTATTAATAGCATTAATAGCATTATTATTAGCATTAATAGCATTAATAATAGTATTATTAGCATTAATAATAGCATTAATAACATTATTATTAGCATTAATAGCATAATTATTAGCATTAATAGCATTATTATTAGCAGTAATATCATTATTATTAGAATTTTTTTTTTAATTATTATTTTTTATTTAATTATTTATTATTTTTTATTTATTTTTTTATTATTTTTTAATTATTTTTTTTATTATTAAATTTATTATTTAGGATGAGACCCAGTTCTTATTCAGGTCCGCTGGAAGGGCTGATAATAATTAGCATATATTTATTTTTTTTATTATTATTTTTATTGAATTATTTATTATTTTTTATTTTATTTTTTATTATTTTTTAATTATTTTTTAATTATTTTTTTTTATTATTAAATTTATTATTTAGGCTGAGACCCAGTTCTCATTCAGGTCCGCTGGAAGGGCTGATATAATTAGCATATATTTATTTTTTTTTATTATTATTTTTATTGAATTATTTATTATTTTTTATTTATTTTTTTTATTATTTTTTAATTATTTTTTAATTATTTTTTTATTATTAAATTTATTATTTAGGCTGAGACCCAGTTCTCATTCAGGTCTGCTGGAAGGGCTGATATAATTAGCATATATTTATTTTTTTTATTATTATTTTTATTGAATTATTTATTATTTTTTATTTATTTTTTTATTATTTTTTAATTATTTTTTAATTATTTTTTTTATTATTAAATTTATTATTTAGGCTGAGACCCAGTTCTCATTCAGGTCCGCTGGAAGGGCTGATATAATTAGCATATATTTTTTTTTTTTATTATTAATTTTATTGAATTATTTATTATTTTTTATTTATTTTTTTTATTATTTTTTAATTATTTTTTAATTATTTTTTTTATTATTAAATTTATTATTTAGGCTGAGACCCAGTTCTCATCCAGGTCCGCTGGAAGGGCTGATATAATTAGCATATATTTATTTTTTTTATTATTATTTTTATTGAATTATTTATTATTTTTTATTTATTTTTTTATTATTTTTTAATTATTTTTTAATTATTTTTTTTATTATTAAATTTATTATTTAGGCTGAGACCCAGTTCTCATTCAGGTCCGCTGGAAGGGCTGATATAATTAGCATATATTTATTTTTTTTATTATTATTTTTATTGAATTATTTATATATTTTTATTTATTTTTTTATTTTTTTATTATTTTTTAATTATTTTTTTTATTATTAAATTTATTATTTAGGCTGAGACCCAGTTCTCATTCAGGTCCGCTGGAAGGGCTGATATAATTAGCATATATTTATTTTTTTTATTATTATTTTTATTGAATTATTTATTATTTTTTATTTATTTTTTTATTATTTTTTAATTATTTTTAAATAATTTTTTTTATTATTTATTTATTTATTTTTTTAAGTCAGACTGAGACACAGTTCTCATTCAGGTCAGCATTTTTTTTTTTTTATTATTATTTTTATTTAATTATTTATTATTTTTTAATTATTTTTTTATTATTTTTTTAATTATTTTTTAATTCTTTTTTTTATTATTAAATTTATTTATTTTTTTACTTGCGAGTGAGACCTATTTCTCATTCAGGTCCGCCTTTTTTTTCCCCATTGACATACATTAGCGGTGTGTCGGCGATTTTATGGCCGGCCACCTGGTTCTATTTGTCGGCCCTAAAATCGCGGACACACCGCTAATGCATGTCTATGGGCAGTCAGCTCGAATTCTGATTGGTCGGCGTCCAATCCGAAATCGGGCTGACTGCCCATAGACATGCATTAGCGGTGTGTCCGCGATTTTAGGGCCGACAAATAGAACCAGGTGGCCGGCCATAAAATCGCAGACACACCGCTAATGTATGTCAATGGGGAAAAAAAAATGCGGACCTGAATGAGAACTGCGTCTCAGTCTGAGGGGCTCTTCTGATTGGCTGAGGGCAGTATACAGCGACCAATCAGAAGAGGGCCTCAGATCTCATTGAGATAGAATGGGGGATTTTTCGTCCATTCTATCTTAATGAGAAGGAAGAGGACGTCGGAGGTGGAAGTTAGCGAAAAGAAGACAGAAGATCCCCGGAGCCGGACGAAGAGGCGGAGATGGCGGAAAGAAGAGAGAAGACCCCCGGGGCCGGAGGAAGAGGACGCCTGGCCGGACGGAGGACTTGTGGATCGGACGGACGATCAGATGACTTGAAGGCATGTAAGTGATCGACGGGGACGTTAGGTTAGGGGACGGCGGGGGCTTCGGGTGTAGGGCCTTAGGTGACAGCGGCGTTAGGTTAGGGGACTGCGGGGGCTTAGGGTGTAGGGCTTTAGCGAGAGGGGCAGGGGGTAGGCGGCATGGCTTAGGGGGTATCGGCGGGGGCCTAGGATGCTACGGGTCTTAGGGGGTAGGGGCTTAGGGGCTGCTGCGGGGCTTAGGGGGTAGGGGCTTAGGGGCTGCTGCGGGGCTTAGGGGGTAGGGGCTTAGGGGCTGCTGCGGGGCTTAGGGGGTAGGGGCTTAAGGGCGGCGGTGGCTTAGGGGGTAGACGGCGGGGCTTAGGGGGTATCGGCGGGGGCTTAGGATGCTGCGGGTCGGGGGTTAGGTGGTCGGGGCTGCTGCGGGGCTTAGGGGATAGGGGCTTAGGGGCGGCGGTGGCTTAGGGGGTAGACGGCGGGGCTTAGGATGCTGCGGGTCGGGGGTTAGGTGGTCGGGGCTTAGCGTGTAGGGGTGGGGCGGACTTAGGGGGTAGGGCCTTAGGTGCGGCGGGGTGGTTTTGTTGCGGGGTGGGTGTGCGGACATGGGGGTGGGTGTGCGGACATGGGGGGGCTGTGTGGACATGGGGGTGGGTGTGCGGACATGGGGGGTGGGTGTGCGGACATGGGGGGGCTGTGCGGACATGGGGGGGGGCTGTGCGGACATGGGGGGGGGGCTGTGCGGACATGGCGGTGGGTGTGCGGACATGGGGGTGGCTGTGCGGACATGGGGGTGGCTGTGCGGAGATGGGGGGGCGGCTATGCGGACATGGGGGGCCTGTTTGGACCTGGGTGAGGCTGTGCGGACATTGGGGGGGCGAGTTGTGGGTAGCGGGGAGCGGAGGCGGCTATGCCGCCTCCGCTCCATGGTCCCCGGGGAGCGAGTTGCGGCTCAGGCAGCGACTCGCAATGGCCTCGCGGCCATTGCTCGCGCTACCTGAGCGGTAAGTCGGTAAATTTGTAGCCAAAGCTGTGGATCGATTTTGGGGCAGCGGCTCGCAATGGCCGCTTCGCGGCCATTGCTCGCCCAGGGCCAGCGACTCGCAATGGCCTCGCGGCCATTGCTCGCGCAGCAATGTTAAATTCGTATCCACATGACGACATCGGAAGGTGCGCGCGGAGGGGCGCTTTTCCGATTCGCGATTATATAATAGATAAATATATAGATATATAGATATATAGATATATAGCTATAGATTAATATATATATATATATAGATGCCATATTATATATATGTATATGATTAGTATATATATATATATATATTGTATTTTAATATATATATATATATATATCTAATTATATATAAGTAATATATAATTACAGATATATATATATATATATATATATATATATTAATCTATTATATAATTGCCGTAGGCACTTCCGTGTCGGACCCCGGCAAAGACCGTGGCTATGTCACTCTGTGACGTCACCACGGCGAAGCATTGGCCGCGTAGCGGCCAATGCGAGTCGTTGTCCTGCGCGAGCAATGGCCGCGAGGCCATTGCTCGCGCAGGCTGAGTACGAGCAATGGCCGCGAAGCGGCCATTGCGAGTCGCTGTCCGAAAATAGAACCAGAGGCTCGGCCACAAAACTAGCGATCTCCCGCTCAGGTAGCGCGAGCAATGGCCGCCAGGCCATTGCGAGTCGCTGGCTGAGTGCGAGCACTTGCGGCGCGGTTGCGGTAATCCCCATAAGGATTACCGCAACCGCGCCGCATTGCGAGTCGCTGGCTGAGTGCGAGCACTTGCGGCGCGGTAGCGGTAATCCCCATAAGGATTACCACAACCGCGCCGCAAGTGCAAGTTGCGGCGCGGTTGCGGTAATCCCCATAGAAAGTATAGGGGGACTTGCGGCAGGTGCGGCAAGTGCGGTTTTGCCGCACCTGCCGCAAGTCCCCCTATACTTTGTATGGGGATTACCGCAACCGCGCCGCAGATGCGGTTTTTAAATAAAATAAAATAATTTTAATACAAATAAATTCACTTAAAATAACAAATAATAAATAAATTTAATAATAATAAAAATAGTAAAAAAACAAAACAAAATAAATAATAAAATAAAAAATAGCTATCTACTATAATCAAATTAATGCACGTTCTAGAATCCCGATGCATTTGCATCGGGCTCACAGCTAGTATTTTATAAGCAGAGAACAAAGATTGTGTAATGATTGACAGACGTAATTGATTAGGAATGTATAAGACACTGAACTTCCTGTATAGGTATTGCACTTTGTATGATACATTCAAAATATTTATTAAATATGAACTTAATCCTTAGAGGACACAATGCTGCCTTATCAGACTGTGTGTGTTTTTACAATAGTAGTACAATTTCCATAGTAAATTACCATATACCTCTTATGACTTTACTTATTTTACCCAAATGACATTGTTTACAAGCTGTCCCTGCATATTTTGAACCCTAGATTTTACTATCCTAGACTGTAATAATGGGTCAAAAATAGAATGTCACAGCTTTTCTTTATGCATGGGATTCAGTTCTCTATAATTATATCTAAGAATAAATGTCTCAAAATCGAACAAAATTGCAGGTATGGCAGGTATTTTTTTTATATCATGATGCACTGTTTTCCTTGTCTGCCTTCATAATAAGAAATATATTTTTGTATCACATTTTTATGTTTTGATTTAAAAAATATATTTTGCCATCTAAATGTTTAATTTATAAAACAATGCAATAAAGGTCATTGTCCACAGTATATAGAAATTGTAAAATGATAATGTGATTTTAACATAAATTGTAGAATTAATTATTTAAATATATGTCAATTGTAATAAAAAGTTATGCATAACAGTTTTAGTTTGTCTTGTAAATTGTGTTGATGCAGAGATTAGCGAACCTTTTGTCATTTGGATTCGGTTCAGTTCTCCAAATAGGCATATGTTTGCTGAATAGATCAACAAACAGTTCACTGAACTTCCAAACCCCATTCAAATCAATGGAAAAAAAAAATCAATGGCCTAGAAAAAACCTTCAAAGGGGAAAAAACCTAGCTCAGTATTTCAAGCTTCACCATTGATCAGGAACAGAGAGCTGAGTGACAGATGTAGACATAGTGTTCAGAGAGCCCTTCTAAATTCAGGAAACAGACAAGAAGGAGAACCCTGAGAAGAGTCTCTACATATGAAAAAATTAGGACCATATACAACTAATGTGGCATCAATTGACCAAGAATATAAATTGTATGATGATGCAGCCTACATGTGTGGCACAGGGTCTGGAACAGGACTTGGCCTTGCATTTGAAGGTTAAACATTCATTAATTGACCTGTGTAGGCATTGTACTGACAGTGCCCTGCTAAATTCAGGGAACAGACAAGGACATCAATTGACCCAGAATAAAAATTCTATAATGGTGAGATGAATGCAACGTGCTGAAAAGTACAACATTGCTGTGAAGATCTGTGGGTTGTAATAAGGTAAGTTAACCATGCAAAAAGTTTTATTTGTATCCATACAGGGTATTTCAGCAAGTCCAGGTAGATGACCACAATGTGATGCCCTCAGTCTGTGGGATAATTCCTAACATCCAGAAGGAGGATTTCATGAACGTAGCACATGAATTAAGTTCCAAGTTCTATAGTCCATCCATGGGTTTCAGGATCAGCCTTAGCTCTGATCCTGTGGCTTCCGGATCATAACAACTGACTTCCCCCCAAACACGTCTCTTCTATTTTCCTTCCAGCCCCTAAAAAAGACAAAACACACCCAGCCTCCTTAAGCCTAGGTACATTACATTAAAAAACAGTGAAGTCTCTCTGCCAGTTTGTAGAGGTATGTATCCAGGTAGCACACCTGCCAAGAGAAACAAAGCACAGATTACCCCCACCAGATGTAAGATATTGAATGTAAATGTAGCCCTGATTGAGTTATGATCTATAAACACAGGCTGGAAAGAAACATTCTAGTACATCCCCTTCCCCCTTCAACTTGTAAACTGTAAAATTGAAAAGCATGGGTGACTAGTTACATCAATTTTACAGTTTACAAGTTGAAGGGGGAAGGGGATCCTATGACCGCCCCCCGAGTGGTGTCCCGAACCCTCCGCCTCGCCTCGGGAGACCACCTAGATACAGTGGAGACCCCGGGATGTGCCGCGGCTTCCTCAACCAGTGTCGCTTACACTTTTGACTACTGCCACAGCAGTACCCCACCGATCGGGCCAAAGTGGCTTTCGTGGTGTCCCACCTGGAGGGTGAGGCTCTGGCGTGGGTTAACCCTCTATGGGAGCGTGATGACTCAGAGGTCTCGCACTTGTCAACCTTTCTGGAGACATTCCGGAGGTTCTTCGATGAACCCATTCGGGTCGCGTCTGCTACTGAGTCACTCTTCAACCTCCATCAAGGGACGCTCACCATTGGGCAATACGCCATTCGTTTCCGCATCCTCTCCTCCAAGGTGAGATGGAATAATGAAGCGCTGACCGGAGCTTTCAGGCGTGGCCTGTCCGGCAGGATAAAGGATGAACTCACGGTTCGGGATATCCCAGACGAGCTGGAGGACTTGATCTCACTAGCCACTGGCATGTCTTCAACAAAACGGAGGCAGAGATCCTCCTGCCTCATCGGCCGTATGATTGCCCTATTGATCTGGTTCCTGGTGCTACACCACCCAAGGGTCGAATCTACCCGTTGTCTCCAGCCGAGTCACAAGCCATGTCTGAGTACATCACGAACAGCTTGGCTAGGGGCTTCAATCGAAAATCTACGTCCCCTGCTGGCGTTGGTTTTTTCTTTGTGAAAAAGAAGGAAGGCATCCTTCGACCCTACATAGATTACAGAGGCTTGAATGCCGTCACTGTCAAGAACAAATATCCCCTGCTGCTGATTCCAGAGCTCTTTGACAGGCTCAAATGGGCCGCATCTTCACAAAATTAGACCTCCGAGGAGCATACCACCTGGTTCGCATACGTGCCGGTGACGAATGGAAGACGGCATTCAACACCAGGGACGGCCATTATGAGTATTTGGTCATGCCGTATGGGTTGCGTAACGCTTCCGCAGTGTTTCAGGAGTTCGTCAATGACATCTTTCGTGATCTGTTGTACACGTGTGTGGTGGTATATTTGGACGATATTCTCATCTTCTCCCTGGATTTGTCCTCTCATAGACAGGACGTGCGGCAAGTCCTCCTGCGACTGAGGAGGAATCGGTTGTATGCCAAGATGGAGAAATGTGTCTTTGAGCAGACCTCTTTGCCCTTTCTCGGATACATCATCTCTGACTCCGGATTACGGATGGATCCTGAGAAGCTCTCTGCCGTGCTGAAGTGGCCCGTCCTTTGGGGACTACGGCTATTCAGTGGTTCCTTGGTTTTGCAAATTATTACCAGCAATTCATTCCCCATTTCTCGTCCTTGATCAAGCCCATCACGCCTCTCATCTGTAAGGGAGAAAAAGCCTGCGACTGGACCCCAGAGGCCAAGAACGCCTTTTCCACCTTAAAGCGCTCCTTCTCCGAGGCTGATGCCTTGCACCGACCAGAGGTGAACAGACAGTACATAGTAGAGGTAGACGCCTCCTCCATAGGAGCAGGGGCTGTCCTCTCCCAGAAATCCTCTTCAGGTCGGTTAGTCACCTGCGGGTTTTTCTCCAAAGCCTTTACCTCGTCGGAGCGCAACTACTCTTTTGGGGATTGTGAATTGCTGGCCATCAAACTGGCACTGGAGGAGTGGTGACACATCCTCGAGGGTGCCGTTCACTATCTACATGGATCACAAGAACCTGGCTTATCTCCAGTCCGCCCAGAGGCTCAACCCCCGGCAGTTCCGGTGGTCCCTATTCTATGCCTGTTTCAGCTTTGAACAGCACTTCCGGCGTGGCAGTAAAAACGGCAAGCGTGATGCTCTGTCAAGGTACTTCCAGCAGTCGGATGTGGAAGAGGAGTCCTTCCGTATCATCGATCTAACCAAGATAATTACCGTGGCTCCCTTACGTGTAGCTGGACTTCCACCGGGAAAGACCTTCGTAGCACAGAATCAGAAGAAGGCGATCCTGGCATGGGGACACTCGTCGAGAATTGCCGGTCACGTAAGAGTTAAAAAACACGCTCTCTTTGACCTCTCGTCACTATTGGTGGCCTACTATCCATCAAGATGTCCACTTTGTTGCTTCCTGCCCGTCCTGTGCTTGAAATAGGGTGTCCAGAAAGTTACCGGCTGGATGTCTACTGCCTCTCCCAGTCCCATTGGCTCCTTGGCAACACATAGCTATGGACTTCATTATGGATCTACCCTGCTCCTCCGGCTGTACCGTCGTATGGGTAGTCGTGGACCGTTTCTCTAAAATGTTTCACTTCGTTCCTTTACCCGGTCTACCATCTGCTCCTGAGTTAGCCAAGATATTCATCAAACACATCTTCCGGCTCCACAGATTTCCTCATCACATCATGTCCGATAGGGGAGTTCAGTTCACTTCCCGGTTCTGGAGGGCGCTGTGCAACCATATGGACATCATGTTGGACTTTTCCTCGGCTTATCATCCGCAGTCCAACGGGCAGGTGGAGCGCATTAACCAAGTCCTCACCACCTACCTCCGGCACTTCGCCAATGCTCATCACGATAACTGGACCAGTCTCCTTCCTTGGGTGGAATTCGCTTACAACAATCACTCTAGTGAGTCGCCAGCTAAATCTCCCTTTGTCGTGGTATTCGGACAACATCCTGGTTTACCTCTTCTGTTCTCCACAGCGTCCTGCAACCCGGCGACCGATGTATTGTCCGTGGACCTTTCCAAGATCTGGAGTGAGACCAGAGACGCCATTACACAAGGCTCCGGCAGGATGAAGAAACATGCCGATAAGAAACGCTTAGATGCACCATCTTATCTACCGGGCGATAAAGTGTGGCTTTCTTTCAGATACGTCAGACTGAAGGTGACATCCTACAATTTAGGGCCGCGTTATATCGGTCCTTTCGAAGTCCTTTGATGAATCAACAATGTTGCCTACAAGTTGAGACTGCCTGCCTCACTTCGCATTCCCAATTCCTTTCATGTCTCGTTGTTGAAACCGGTGGTGCTTAATCGCTTCCATCCATCCTCTGGCACCGTGCCATGGCCTCTCAGCTCTGAGAATGTCTATGAGGTCAGGGACATCCTTGCCATGAAGAAAAGTAGAGGCAAGACCCTCTTCTTGATTGACTGGGTTGGCTTCGGTCCTGAGGAGAGGACCTGGGAGCCGCGGGAGAACGTTGATGCGCCACGCATTCTGGCGAGGTTCTTAGCGCGCCTTCGGAGGAGGGGGCATGAGGGAGGGGGTACTGTTAGGTCCCCTGGCACTGCTCTCCAGCTCACCTCTCCCGGGTCGGCATCCTCTGCCCCACTGCCGACCGGGCATCCAGCGTCCAGGTGTACTGTGTCTCGGAGCCGTCGCCTGGTTCCCTTCCTGTCAGCTGACCACCGGGCTCACATATGAGCACATTAAAAAGGTCGTATTCATGTGAACAATCAGCGGCGCACTAGGTGCACTCCTCCCCTGTGACTCTAGGGGCCGGCACGGTCCAACCTGAAACTCCCCTTGACCAATAGCTGCTCTTCCTCTGGTATATCAGGTCACCTCCACTGATGGGAGGTGCGTGATTATTAAGTCAGTTTGCCTCTGCCTTGCTGACTGTTGGTCAGGCCTTCCTTGTACTCTCCTCCGTTAGAGACATTCTTGTTCTTCCAGCCTTGTACTCTGTTTCCTGGAACCCTTGCTGTGTTCTTCCCTGGTAGCACTATTCCTGCTCTCCTAGCTTTGTACACTGTTATCCCGGAATCCTTAGCTGTGCTGTAGCATAGGCTAACCTTATGAGCCGCCCCTAGTACTAGCAGCTGTGGTATTTAGACCCCCTGGGCTTGCCCCTGACAATCCCTGTATAGGGGTTGGTTAAACTAGGACCAGCTCACCCAGGGGAGTTCAGTACCACGGACCAGTGGGTCCACTCTAGGGCGCCTTTCCCCGGAAGCATGACAGTGTCTAGGAATGAATCGTGGGCGGGAGGGGGATGTGGAGACGTGATTGCTGAAATAATGCATCTGCATTTTTTTTTCTTTGCCGCTTACTTACTGTGGGTGGTCCGGTGTGTCAGCCTATCAGCACGCATGAGGAAAGTGCACTTTTTTCACACAAGGATCTGTGTAATTGGCTGGCCATGTCACATGCCCTTGCCATATAAAACCCGGCCATTTTACCCTGCTCGCCGTTTTCTCAGTGCTGCAGCTCAGTGTCAGACAGCACCGCTGCTGGTGCTGCAGTGTGAAATACAGACCAAGCTAATTAGATAGATAGGGATTCAATTGCAATTTAGATAGAGAGAGAGTTTATAGGTTTAGGGACTACTTTGAAGAACAGGCCTTTTGAGGGCTTAAAAAGCAGTTTTTGCCAGGCTGGTCTCCACAGAGAAAGCTAGTTAGACAGCGATTCAATTGCAAGTTAGATAGATAGTTGATGGGTTTAGGGACTACTTCCAAAAGCAGCCCTTTTCAGGGCTTAAAAGCAGTTTTTGCCAGGCAGGTCTGTTCCAGTGCTGTGCAAGCGTTTTTTACAGCATCTGGCCAAATCTAGCTCAGTAAATCAATTTTGGCTAGTAGCAGTATATTCCAGGCATTGTTGTAGCACTGTTGTGAAGGTTTCATCGCCTGTCAGTAATAGCCATTTTTTACTGCATCTAGCCAATCAAATCCATTTTGGCTAGTAGCAGTGTATGCCAGGCATTGGTGTAGCACTGTTGTGAAGAAAGCTACACTGCCTGTCAGTAATAGACATTTTTTACTGCATCTAGCCAAGCAAATCCATTTTGGCTAGTAGCAATGTATGCCATCAGACGGTGTTTACATTAAAATGTCTGGGAAATGTGAGGAGTTGTGGGCAGCTCTGGACACAGAGTTTAATGAATGGTTGTCTCCACTGAACCTGCAGCCAGAGAAGGCTGTGTGCGACAATGCTGCAAACCTGGGCAAGGCCCTTCGATGGGGCAAGGCGACACACGTGCCTTGTAAGACTCACGTCTTGAACCTTGTGGTCCAGCAGTTTGTAGCCCACTATCCCGGCCTAGATGCACTTCTGCACAGGGCACGGTTGCTGTGTGCTGACTTCCGCTGTTCGCATCCCACAGCTCAATGACTTGCATCTCTAAAGAAGTCATTCGGCTTGCCGGTTCACCGAGTGAAATGCGATGTGCTGACATGATGGAATTCCACTCTGCACATGTTGCAGCGCCTGTGGCAGCAGCAACGAGCTCTGGTAGAGTATATTATGACATACAGCCTGGGCCAACGCAATTCAGATGTGGGGCAAATCACGTTGCTGGAGTGGTCTAAGATCAAGGACCTCTGCACCCTTCTGCAGAGTTTTTAAATGGCTACTAAGATGTTTAGCGCTGACGATGCCATTATCAGCATGACAATTCCGGTCATCCACATGCTGGAGCATACTTTAACCAATATTTGGAGTCAGGTGGTGGGCCAAGGGAAAGGGGAGGAAGTACAGGAAGAGACGTATGCAGAAGGGATAACAAGACCTCAAAGGTCCAGATGGTCGGCAGCACCAAGGCGGCTGGCAAGGGAGGGTGGGCGAAGAGGGATTAACGAGGGCACATGGTAGCTGCCAAACTGTTGATGACGGTGCAGGAGCCGAGGAAAAAATGGAATACGAAGAGGCGATCGGCATGGAAGACTCAACAGATGAGGGAGATCTGGATCACATTTCTGTTGTGCGAGGTTGGGGGGAGAGGGCAGAGGAAGAAAGCGTCAATATTACCTCGCCGCCACCAACACAACAAGGACTTGGTCTGGATGCGCAAGACACATGAGCGCCTTCTTGCTGCACTACCTGCAACAGGATCCTAGGATTGTTAGAATACGAAGTAATGCCGACTACTGGGTTGCCACACTCTTACATCCCTGGTACCAGAGTAAACTTGACCAAATGATTCCTGCCCTGGAAAGGGATTCACACATAAAGGAGTATCAACAGAAACTTTTGCTTAATCTTAGATCTGCTTTCACCAAAACACCAGTGGAGCACATAGTGAATATCGCAGTTCTAACTTTCCAACCCTGGGACTTTGAGTCGTCATCACCATTCAAACATTAACAGTAACAGTCTATCTAGTAACAGCAATTTTGTGGAATCGTTTTACCAATTTTTTACACCATCCGATGCAATGCCAGAAGAGAGAACAAGTCTGACACATAGTGAACGCCTAGAGAGGATGGTACAGGAGTATCTACAGCTCAATATCGATGCCATGACTGAGCAACTAGACCCTTGTTCATTTTGGGCTTCCAAACTGGAAAAATGACCTGAGCTTGCCACTCATGCCTTGGAGATTTTGTCGTGCTCTGTAGACAGCGTTCTCTCTGAACGTGTGTTCAGCGCTGCTGGTAGTGTGCTGACGGATAAGCGCATGCACCTTGCTAATGATAGTGTAGACAGACTAACGTTTATCAAAATGAACAAATCATGGATCTGCAAGGACTTTTCCACCCCTATGTCAGCCTTGGGAGACTGAAAGGTTGTGTACTTTAAAATATGTTGCATTAAACTCCACATTTCCATATTTCTACTCTGGGACAATTGATGCCACTTAAGTGGTGGCTGTTTCTAATTTTATAAAAAAAAAATGGACACTGTTGTTGGGGTCTCCTTGCTGTTTGTTGCTTGACTTGAGTAGGGCCCTCTGAGCTCAATACCTGTCCTTGACACTCCTACCCCTGTTTCTGAATATTCAACCTTTTTGTCCATCGAACCAGTGATGAACAAATTTGCTGTATTCACATCCACCATTTTTGGCTGCTTAAAAGAATTGTTTGGTCAATCTCCCCTGTCCACAAGGCCTAATCAAGTCCCTGACCTACCTCACTAATTCTTCCTGTAGTAATCCATGAAACTGATAATGGTCCCACCTGTGTCTTGCCGGGCATATCATTAATGGGAACACTTGCAAGAGCTTTGACTTCATGTGGCCCTCTAGGCCCAAACAGGTGTCTGACCTACCTCTCCATTATTTCCTCTAGTACTCCACAAAACTAATGGTGGTCCCACTTGTGTATAGCGGGGCATATCATTAATAGGAACACTTGCATGAGGTTTGAGTTTATGTGGCCCTCTAGGTCCAAACATGTCTCTGACCTACCTCTCCATTATTTCCTGTTGTATTCCACAAAACTAATGGTGGTCTCACCTGTGTATAGCGGGGCATATCATTAATGGGAACGCTTGCATGAGCTTTGAGTTTATGTGACCCTCTAGGCCCAAACAGGTCACTTATCTACCTCTCTTATTTCCTGTAGTAATCCACGAAACTGATAGTAGTCCCACCTTTGTGTTACGGGGAATATCATTAATGGGAACGCTTGTATGATCTTTGACTTTATGTGGCCCTCTAGGCCCAAACAGGTCTCTGACCTATCTCTCCATTATTTCATGTAGTACTTCACAAAATTAATGGTGGTCCCACCTGTGTGTGGCAGTGCATATCATTGATGGGAATGCTTGCAAGAGCTTTGACTTTATGTGGCCCTATAGGCCCAAACAGGTCTCTGACCTACCTCTCCATTATTTCCTCTAGTACTCCACAAAACTAATGGTGGTCCCAATTGTGTATAGCGGGGCATATCATTAATGGGAACGCTTGCATGAGCTTTGAATTCATGTGGCCCTCTGTGTTTCTTAAATAATCAAACATGGAAATCAATATTTGAGGTAGAGTTGTGCTCAAAGGTTTACATACCTCAGCAGATTTTTTGCTTTCTTGACCTTTTTTCAGAGTATATGAATGATATCACAAAAACATTTTTTCCACCTATGGTTAGTGGTTGGGAGAAGCCATTTAGTGTCAAACTACTGTGTTTTCTCTTTTTAAATCATAATTACAACCTAAAACATCCAAATGACCCTAACCAAAAGTTCACATACCCTGATGATTTTGGCCTGATAACATGCACAGAAGTTGACACAAATGGGTTTGAATGGCTAATAAAGGTAATATCCTCACCTGTGACCTGTTTGCTTGTAATCAGTGTGTGCATAAAAGCTGAGTGAGTTTCTGGGATCCAGTCAGACTCTTGCATATCCCAACCAGCCACTGACGTTTCTGGATTGTGAGTCATGAGGAAAGCAATAGGATTGTCAATGGATCTACTGGAAAAGATAGTTGAACTGTATAAAACAGGAAAGGAATGCAAAAAGATATCTAAGGGATTGATAATGCCAGTCAGCAGTGTTCAAACTGTGATTAACAAATGGAAAATCAGGGGCTCTATAAAAACCAAACCACGATTAGGTAGACCAACAAGAATTTCAGCCACAACTGCCATGAAAATTGTTCAAGATGCAAAGAAAACCCCACAAATAACATCAGCTGAAATACAGGACTCACTGAAAACTAGCGGTGTGGCTGTTTCAAGATGAACAATAAGGAGGCATTTGAAGAAAAATGGACTGCATAGTCAACTCGCCAGAAGAAAGCCATTACTGTGCAAACGCGACACAGTATCTCACCATACAATATGCCAAACAGCACAGAGACAAGCCTCCAAACTTCTGGAACAAGGTAATTTGGAGTGATAAGACCAAAATTGAACTTTTTAACCACAACCATAAACATTACATTTGGAGAAGTGTCAACAAGGCCTATGATGAAAGGAATTCCATTCCTATTGTAAAGCACGGAGGAGGATCGCTGATAATGTGGGGATGTGTGAGCTACCAAAGCATAGAAAATGTGGTCAAAGTTGAAGGAAAGATGAATGCAGCACATTATCAGCACATACTGGAGGCAAATTTGCACTCATCAGCCTGAAACCTGTGCATGGGACATACGTGGACATTCCAACATGAAAACAATCCAAAAGACAAGGGCAAGTCAACCTGTCATTGGCTACAGCAGAACAAAGTGAAGGTTCTGGAGTGGCCATCTCAGTCTCTGACCTCAATATCATTGAGCTACTCTGAGGAGAACTCAAGCGCGCAGTTCATGCAAGAAAGCTTAGAAATTTACAGGAACTGGAGGCTTTTTGCCAAAAAGAATGGGCAGCTTTACCATCTGAGAAAATAAAGAGCCTCATCCACAACTGCCACAAAATCTTTCCATCTATCATTGATGTTAGAGGTATTAAGAACAGGGATATGTTAACTTTTGATTAGGGTCATTTGAATGTTTTTGGTTGTCATTACGATATAAAAAGAGAACACACAGTAGTTTGACAATAAATGGCTTCACCCAACCACTAACCATGTGTGGAAAAAAATATTATATAATCTGAAAAAAGGCCAAGAAAGCAAAAAATCTGCTGGGGTATGTACATTTTTGAGCACAACTGTATCTTCATTAAACTGTGGTATGTCCCATTACCTCAAAGATGTAGGTCCCTCTCTCCTGTTATCCACTATTATCTGCACTGGGGCTGATGAGGGTACGGCTACATGAATATCCAGATATTTGCTTGTCACTGTTGCCCCGCTCTCCTAGTGCAGCCAGCACTCTCCTCAATTTAGTTGGTCAGTTGGTCAATCCTCTGCCATCGAAGGATTGATCGGGGCTGTGGTCCCTCCACAGAGCTGTCCTCTTCCACATCTGAACTGATCTCCTCCTGTGGGTGTTCTGGTCCCACTCGTCCAAGCTTTGTATTAGGGCCATCCCATTGTCCTCCAGCAACCACTGCAGCCTTCTCCCTGAGCAAAGGGCTCTCAGCTGCTCCTTCGTGAGCCTTTTTTGGATGGAGTCTAACAAGTCAGTGCTCAGTAAATCTCCCTGGTATGCTGTTCAGAGATAGGTGATCCCACCGCTGCCACCACTTGAGAAGATCTGCAGTTGTGGGTTGTAATAATCACATAAGCATGTTAACAATGCAATAGGTTTTATTTATATCCATACAGGGTATTTCAGCAAGTCCAGGTAGATAACCACAATATGATGCCTTCTGTCCACAATATCAGAAATAAGCCAGACAAATAGTCCATCGGATAATTCTTAACATCCAGAACATGGATCTCATGACTGCAGCACATGAATTAAGTTCCAAGTTCTATAGTCCATCCATGGGTGTCAGGGTCCTGCATCAGGAGACTCTGATCCTTTGGCTTCCAGATCACAATAACTGTCTTCCCCTCAAAGACGTCTCTTCAACTCTCCATCCAGCCCCCTAACAAAGAAAAAACACACCCTACTCCCTTAAGCCTAAGTACATTGAATTCAAAAACAGTGAAGTCTCCAGCCAGTTTGCAGAGATGTGTTTCAAGGTAGCCCCCCTGCCGAGAGAGAAAGGCACAGATTCCCCCACCAAATGTAAGAGATTGAATTTAAATGAAGGCCTGATTGAGTTATGGTCTATAAACACAGGCTGGAAAGAGATATTCTGGTACATTCCCTTCCCAGCAACGATGGGGGTCGCTGGGACATCGTTATCTGATCGCTGGTGAACTGTCAAGCAGACAGAAGGGTAACTAAGCAGAGCGCTGCGCTTAGTTACCCGATGTTTACCCTGGATACGAGCGTCCCAGCGTCTGCTGTGCGGCGCTGGGAGGTAATTGATCATTGGTTTCCCGCTGTCACACATGCCGATGCTGGCCGTCCAGTGGGAGATCAAAAAATGGCCCTGGCCATTATACCAACAATCAGTGAGCTGATCGCTGATCGTTGCAGGGTGTTACACACAGCGACGTTGCTACAAGGTCGCTGCAACATCACAAGTTGCAGCGACACCATTAACGATGTCAGTATGTGTAAACCCAGCTTTAGGCGGTCTACAATTTCAGGAGACAACTGCTTGCTTGCTTCCAGGTCCGCTCTCCTGCACTCCATCTCCCTATCACTCACTTTTGTTCCTGCCCTTTAACCTTTTTGCATATTCAGTTTACTGACTCTTCAACAGGGAATCACAGATGCTCATGCTCTGTGAAAGCATCTGATTGGCTGTTACAATTAGACTGCATTTTCAAAATCTGGATGGTGTCTGCGCTTGTTTGTTATACACATTAATGTATGGCAACCAACCTGACATCATAGGGTGTAAAATAAATAAATAATGGGGAAAAAATGTGTAGGGCTCCACTGTATTCTTCAGTCTCAGCACAGGTAAAGCAGAGAGCTACGAGCTGCAACCCTAAGCTGCCTATTTCTACCTTGGCTAGCAAAAAAAATGCATAAGTCTCTACTGTATTTTTATTGCCAGCTAAGGTAAAATTAGACAGCTAAGGACTGGTATTCTCACCAGGGTGAGGAGCCAAGATTTTAGCCCCCCATGCTAAAGAATAGCAGCCCGCAACTGTCCCTGAAAATAGTGTATTCATTGTACCACCACTTTCAGATGCTTTACCTGGATCTTCCAGCAGCCCTGGTGGCAGTGGCTGCTTGGTTGTAAGGGTTTAATATCAGCTTTGTATTGACAGCCGGTATTAAGCCCGAAATTCTTAATATCAGGCCAAGTTTGACCCGGCCATTAGGAATTTCAAGTAAATAGTAGCAAAGACATCACACATAGAACATTTTTTTATTAGAAATAAAAACATAGAGTCATTTAGGAACTCCATCTTTACTAACCCCTTGACCCTCATACCCCTCCTCAGATCTTCTGCGATGTTTTCTTGAATGGAGGCTGTGATGAAGAATACAGCGTCCTCATCACAGCCTCCATGCACTGAATGTTTACCTGATTGATGACCTCAGGAGACCTCAATGAGTCACAACACACCGGGACTAAAGGATGCAGAGAGTGATGGGCAAGGTCACCTGATCTGGTCACCATAAAAATCATGATGTATTGCTACTGTGTCCAGATCAGGTGAGTGTTCACATCACTCTCTGTGACCTCTGGGTGACCTGGTCACCATAGCAGTATGTCACAATCAGCTGACACAATCTGGTCACGTGACACATTCTATGGTAACCAGAGCACCCGGAGGTCACAGAGAGTTAAATGTATGGTCACCTGATCCAGTCACCATAGCAACGCGTCACATGACCAAGTCATTTCAGCTGATCATGACACACTGCTATGGTGACCAGATCACCCAGAGGTCACTAAGAGTGACGTGCACGGTCACCTGATCTGGTCATCATAACAACGCAACACAATTGCTATGGTGATCAGATCAGATGACTGTGCACATCACTCTCTGCGATCTCTGGTCACAGTGTGCGGTGACTCGTTGAGGTCTCCTTAGGTCACCGTTCAGGAATCCAACAGAAAATTTATGGAAGGATTGGATGAGTACCGTATATACTCGTGTATAAGCCGAGTTTTTCAGCCCAAAAATTGGGCTGAAAAGTCCCCCCCTCGGCTTATACACGGGTCTATACGGTATGTGCTGTGTGGGGGCTGTGTCCGGGTGCTGGGGAGGCTGGAGGAGGCGTGGGGAGGCTCCTGACAGAGCGGCCCGTCACATGGGGCCGCTCATTAGATATGCACGGCTCCCCCCGCCCATCACAGCGGCAGGGGGAGCCGTGCAATACAGCCCCCATATGTATACAGGCCCCCAGTGGGTTATACAGCAGGCCCCCATATACAGCAGGCCCCCAATGGCACTCGCCCCCCCCCCCCACACTGTGCAGAGCCCCCCCATCCCGATGCATTATATTACCATCCAGCCGCATCACCGCCGGTGCTCCCGTCCATCCTCTCGCGCTGTGTTCGGCTCCCACGTGACCCGGCGCGATGACGTCATCCGACTGCGACCGCCGGGTCACATGAGACCGGGAACGCAGCGCGCGAGGAAGGACGGCAGGACCGGCGGTGATGCGGCTGGATGGTAAGATAATGCATCGGGAGGGGGGAGCTCTGCACAGTGTGGGGGGGGGGCGAGTGCCACTGGGGGCCTGCTGTATAACCCACTGGGGGCCTGTATACTACCACTGGGGGCTGCGTGTATATACCCTGGGGCCTGCTGTATACCCCACTGGGGGCCTGTATACTACCACTGGGGGCTGCGTGTATATACCCTGGGGCCTGCTGTATAACCCACTGGGGGCCTGTATACTACCACTGGGGGCTGCGTGTATATACCCTGGGGCCTGCTGTATACCCCACTGGGGGCCTGTATACTACCACTGGGGGCTGCGTGTATATACCCTGGGGCCTGCTGTATACCCCACTGGGGGCCAGTATACTACCACTGGGGGCTGCGTGTATATACCCTGGGGCCTGCTGTATACCCCACTGGGGGCCTGTATACTACCACTGGGGGCTGCGTGTATATACCCTGGGGCCTGCTGTATACCCCACTGGGGGCCTGTATACTACCACTGGGGGCTGCGTGTATATACCCTGGGGCCTGCTGTATACCCCACTGGGGGCCTGTATACTACCACTGGGGGCTGCGTGTATATACCCTGGGGCCTGCTGTATAACCCACTGGGGGCCTGTATACTACCACTGGGGGCTGCGTGTATATACCCTGGGGCCTGCTGTATACCCCACTGGGGGCCTGTATACTACCACTGGGGGCTGCGTGTATATACCTTGGGGCCTGCTGTATACCCCACTGGGGGCCAGTATACTACCACTGGGGGCTGCGTGTATATACCCTGGGGCCTGCTGTATACCCCACTGGGGGCCTGTATACTACCACTGGGGGCTGCGTGTATATACCCTGGGGCCTGCTGTATACCCCACTGGGGGCCTGTATACTACCACTGGGGGCTGTGTGTATATACCCTGGGGCCTGCTGTATACCCCACTGGGGGCCTGTATACTACCACTGGGGGCTGCGTGTATATACCCTGGGGCCTGCTGTATACCCCACTGGGGGCCTGTATACTACCACTGGGGGCTGCGTGTATATACCCTGGGGCCTGCTGTATACCCCACTGGGCGCCTGCCTGTATATACCTCCTGGGGCCTGCCTGTACATAGCTCCTGGGGCCTGCCTGTATATAGCTCCTGGTGCCTGCCTGTATATAGCTCCTGGGGCCTGCCTGTATATAGCTCCTGGGGCCTGCCTGTATATACCTCTGGGGCCTGCCTGTATATAGCTCCTGCGGCCTGCCTGCTGTATACCTCACTGGGGGCCTGCCTGTATATACCTCCTGGGGCCTGCCTGTATATACCTCTGGGGCCTGCCTGTATATAGCTCCTGGGGCCTGCCTGTATATAGCTCCTGGGGCCTGCCTGTATATAGCTCCTGGGGCCTGCCTGTATATACCTCTGGGGGCCGGCTGTATATACCTCTGGGGGCCTGCTGTATATACCTCTGGGGGCCTGCTGTATATACCTCTGGGGCCTGCTGTATATACCTCTGGGGGCCTGCTGTATATACCTCTGGGGGCCTGCTGTATATACCTCTGGGGGCCTGCTGTATATACCTCTGGGGGCCTGCTGTATATACCGTACCTCTGGGGGCCTGCTGTATATACCGTACCTCTGGGGGCCTGCTGTATATACCGTACCTCTGGGGGCCTGCTGTATATACCTCTGGGGGCCTGCTGTATATACCTCTGGGGGCCTGCTGTATATACCGTACCTCTGGGGGCCTGCTGTATATACCTCTGGGGCTGCTGTATACCACACTGCTGGGGGTTGTATACCTGTGCTGGGGTCCACCCTCGGCTTATACACGAGTCAATAGGTTTTCCCAGGTTTTGGGGGCAAAAGTAGGGGGGTCGGCTTATACACGGGTCGGCTTATACACGAGTATATACGGTATTTGTGTGGAAGAATGGGACAAAATCACACCTGACCAATGCATGTGACTAGGATTTCCATACAGGAGGTACAGTATCTCTACAATAAGCTTTTGTACAAAGTACTAAATAGATTTTTAGTAAAGATTTTCTGTCCTTTTTTTCTGTTATTTCTCATTATTGCACATCACTAGATGTATGAACATCCATGGTTTGATTCTTTGTGTATGTGGATTCAATGGGTTTTGTGAGAAATTCATGCTAACAGCACCTTTTGAAATATATTTACTCAGGAAGTTGGTGACATGTTCAATACTGTACGGTATAGGCTGTATATGATTTCCACATACTCATCTTTCTTAGTTCCACCTGCGAATCTCTGCTTTTGGTCCGGTAATGGGTGCGCTGCTGTTTTCACGTCAATGGTGCTGCTAACTGTCTGCAAACTCAGCAGTTCTACCCTTGTACTTATAACACCATCTCAGAGACACTGAGCTCAGTGATTGGCTCCTGCACTATTGACGTCAGCACCAAAGTCAATGCAGGGTACCAGCAGAAAGGGTGGAGACACACCAGCAGACATGAGAAAGGGGAGTACAGAGTTTTTAAAGATCTGAAGCTGGGCCAGAACATGCTCTGAAACGGGACAACCGATTTAAGGTTTATTAAAACCTTTTAGTAGCAATGCTCAGTGTAAGAATACCAATAAAAAAAATACTTTCACACAAGTAATGTGCCATGTGAAAGACAAATGTTTATTGAGTGTTCCATTTCTTTGACTCTATTTTATGATAATCTAGGCAATTAAGAGTAAAAAAGTAACCTAGAGATGAATACAGTATATGTATTAATATAGGTAATAAACGTTGAGACTAAATGATTTATATTGCTTTACACAGATTACATATTAACTCTCAATTATACAAGATAAATCTGTGGATGAATTTCTGGCAGAATAATTTGCCAAAAACTTCCTTGTTCTCTACTGCACCCTTTATTTATGCACAAATCTATGACATGGAATATTTGTCATCAATTCTGTCCTGCCTCACTCCTTACTATAATATTCAAAAAAGTGCATTATTTCATAAAGATAAAGATTTTTTAAATTTACCTTTTTAAAACTATGTTACAAAAATAAATAATGGCTCTTACTTTTGTTATCTATGTCCATGAGGTCAGGTCAGGTGTTGAGTCTGACATTCTACTTTTTTCACAGCCCAGCTCTCATGTTATGCCTAGGGTCACACTTCAGCCCTGAATCCATTAAAACCATCAGTTTATCAACTTAGAATTTGAGAAAAACTGATGGTTTTAAAGGATCCATAGGGTCCCATGCAAGAAACAGTGTCAAAATGCACTGCTGAAAAACACTATGCGTTTTTTTAATGCACCCTGCTACCAGCATTTTTGGGGTGCAGTAAACAAACACAGCATTTTCTCCTTCGCCTCATTGGGGGACACAGGACCGTGGGTGTTATGCTGCTGTCCACTAGGAGGCGACACTAAGCAATCTGCAAAAGAGTAACAGTGGCTCCTCCTCCGCAGTATACACCCCTGGGGCAGGCACTGCCTCCTCAGTTTTTGCTTAGTGTCGAAGGAGGCACACGACCATTTTTACTCTCTATTTTTTTCTCATCTTTTTTCTTCCAATGAAGAAAAGTGGGTCCGGCGTGGCCCCCGGCATGCTCCCTCCTCGGCCACCCACTGTTGGGGCGCTGGGTTGAGGTTGAGAATCCATACATATGCCGTACTCCTTTCTCGGCCTCCCACTGTTGGGTTGCTGGGTTAAAGTTGAGACAGCCCAGCATAACACCCTCCTTCCTCATTCCCTTCGGTCTGAGGTGAAGTAGAAGCTGACGGCCTGCCAGATGACGCCCCCTAATCACCCCTGGGTGTTTTAGGCAGTGGCACCACAGGTATCAGCAGCCCCTGGCTGCATGGGCTGGAGATTGTATGGCTGCCTGCAGCACAGGCTAGCAGGATATGCAGGAGCCTGCCGCAGACATACAGCTTTCAAGATGCTGAGGCTGCATGGATGGGGCTCTTGCACCAGCGCAGGTTTCAAGTGCTTATGCACAGCCTGCACAGCTGAGGGGCACACAGCACAAGGGCTTGCAGCTGCATCCACTGGAGCAGCTTGCACACACTGTGGAGCATCCCCCTAATATATTGGCGGTTCCCCCGCCAGTACCTTGCTCCATACCCCCGGGACCTTCTTTCCCAGTTTTTCTGAGCCCCCCAGCGCCGTTTTCGCGCCTCTGCACCGGCCCCTCACTATTTCCGTGGGCCTCAACTAATTGAGGCCCCGGCTTGGGCCTAGCGCGGAGGCCGCAACACCTGCACCGCCCCCGCCCCGCCGGATGACGCTGACCGCGCGTCATACTGGGGGCGGAGCCGAGAACGGGCGCGTTTTCCAGCATGGAGCCCGCCCGTTTAGCTCCGCCCATTCCTCCTTCTCCTCCACGGACGCCATTAGCCCTGCACGTGGACCCTGCCTCAGCCATCCGGGGGACACAGGATCCAGGCGGCCTGTCACACAGCGGCGCTGGGGCTGGTAAGACCTCTGCAGGGATCTCCTCTGCAGAGATTCTCTGTCTCCCTCTCTCTCTCTCCTCTGTATCCCCCTGCAGCAGGCACTGTAAGCCCACAGTGACCCTATTCAGCCCCTCAACTAAGGGCCCAGGCACCTAGCTGGACAGCTAGACAGTGCCTGATTACACAGGGGACTCCTGGTTACCTTCTATATTTTTCACTAGCCCATACCACAATGTCTGGCAATAGGAGTAAGAAAAGCTCCAAGGCAGCCAGCACTTACTATGCTACCTGCACTGTTTGTAAGGCTGACCTCCCTGCAGGATGCACCTAGCCACATTGTGAGAGCTGCAGGCAGGCTGCGGATACTGAGACCCCCACTTCCCGGGCTTCTAGCAGTGCCCCTGACCCTACCCCTGCGTGGGCCACGGTCATGTCTCAGAATATGACGCAGTCCATTGACAGATTGTCTGACACACTGCTGCAGTTTATGCAAGCCCGTTCGCCACCTGCATCCGCCGTTCAGGCTTCTGCGTCGCAGCCAGAAGTCCCAGAACCGCGACAGACTGCTGACCCTGCCCCGTCAGCCTCCGACTCTGGCCGGAAGAGACCACCACCATCTCCAGAGTCCACTGCAGGCTCTGCAGCCTCTGCATACCGAAGGCGTCAAGATGACGCGCAGGACTCCGAAGGTCTCTGCTCTTCGGGCTCGGAGGATCACTTAGATGACTCCCTAGATTTGGATGCGACCGATACGGTCGCGTTGGTGGAGGATTTAATTACTTCCATCAACCAGGTTCTGGAGGTGTCAGACCCTCTGGCTGATACTCCAGAGCATAAGGTGTCCTTTAAAAGGGCCAGGAGACCACATAAGCATTTCTCGGACCATCCAGAGTTCCAGGAAATCCTCAAAAAACATAGGTTACACCCTGACAAAAGGTTTGGTAACCGTAAGGCTCTGGAAACGCGTTATCCTTTTCTGCCTAAGGTCACCCAGGATTGGACAGGTCCGCCAGAGGTGGACCCTCATGTTTCTCGTCTCGCTACTAAGACCCTCCTGTCCTTACCGGACAGTTCATCCATAAAGGACGCCACTGACCATCAGGTGGAGCAGATGGCGAAGTCCGTCTTTGAGGCCTAAGGCTCTTCTCTAGGGCCAGCCTTTGCCTCGGTTTGGGCCTCAAAGGCTATTATGACTAGAGCTAATTCTGTACTTCACCTCAGGCCTCTCCAACGGGCAATTCTGACTTCGTGGAACAGGAATCCTTCTGCCCTGGACAGATTATTCCGGTTGTCACCTGCAGCAAGGAGTTCCTTCCATTGGTGGCTCAAACCTCGTTCCCTCACAAGGGGGAGGTCTTTTCTACCGGTTTGCTGGAAGATAGTCACCACCGACGCAAGCCTCAGCGGATGGGGTGCGGTACATCGTCATCACACGGCACAGGGAACATGGTTCCCAGCGGAGTCGGCCAAGCCCATCAATCTCCTGGAAATCCGAGCCATATTTCTAGCTCTGAAGGCCTTTCATTCCATGCTGGCAGGCACACATGTCCGGATTCAGTCGGACAATGCCACGGCCGTGGCATACATAAACCATCAAGGCGGAACCCACAGTCTCCAGGCCATGCACGAAGAGCAACGCATTCTACACTGGGCAGAATCGACGAACTCAACGCTGTCAGCAGTTCATATCCCAGGAGTGGAGAACTGGGAAGCGGATTTTCTCAGTCGCCAGGGCATGGACTCGGGAGAGTGGTCCCTAACACCCCGACGTGTTCCAGCAAATCTGCCGTCGCTGGGGGACCCCGGACGTAGACCTGATGGCATCTCGCCTCAACACGAAGGTTCCCATGTTTATAGCCAGATCTCACGACCCGCGAGCGCTAGGGGCGGATGCCCTAGTTCAGAACTGGTCCCAGTTCCAGCTGCCTTACATCTTCCCTCCTCTGCCTCTCATTCCCAGAGTGGTGTGGAAGATCAAACAAGAGGGCATTCAAGTCATTCTCATAGCCCCAGACTGGCCCAGACGGGCATGGTACGCCGATCTCGTCCAGCTCACGGCGGACGTTTCTTGGCGCCTCCCTTGTCGTCCCGACCTTCTGTCGCAGGGCCCGTTTTACCACCAGAATTCAGACGCCCTGAATTTGATGGCGTGGCCCTTGAGACCTGGGTACTAACCCAAGCGGGTTTCTCCCCTGCCGTTATTCAGACCATGATCAGAGCACGGAAGTCGGCATCGGCAAAAATTTATCATCGCACCTGGAAAGCTTTCTTCGCATGGTGCTCTTCTCGAAATCAACCCCCTCTTCCCTATTCCTTGCCGCTAGTTCTAGGGTTCCTTCAGTCGGGGTTGGAGTCTGGTCTCTCCCTAGGTTCCCTTAAGGGTCAGGTTACGGCTCTTTCAGTACTTTTTCAATGTCGCCTTGCTGTTAAGCCGCAGGTTAAAACTTTTCTCCAAGGAGTTAATCGCATTGTCCCTCCGTACAAACGACCGTTAGATGCATGGGACCTTAACCTGGTACTTACGGCTCTGCAGGAACCTCCCTTTTAACCTCTTCGGGATATCTCCCTCCACTTTCTGGCTCTGATGGTGGTTTTTCTAGTGGCTATCACTTCTCTTCGCCGAGTGTCCGAACTCTCGGCGCTTTCCTGTAAGCCACCCTTCCTGGTGTTCCATCAGGACAAGGTCGTCCTCCGTCCGGTGCCATCATTCCTGCCTAAGGTTGTCTCCTCTTTTCATTTGAATGAGGATATTTCATTGCCTTCCTTTTGCCCTGCTCCGGTTCACAGGTTCGAACGAGCCTTGCATACTCTGGATCTCGTCAGGGCGCTTCGCATTTATGTCTCCAGAACTGCACGTTTCTGTAAGTCAGACGCTCTGTTCATTCTGACGGAAGGCCCTCGTAAGGGTATGCCAGCTTCCAAGGCTACACTGGCTAGGTGGATTAGATCAGCTATCCAAGAGGCCTACAAGATGAAAACTACTCCTCTTCCAGCGGGGATCAAGGCACATTCTACCCGAGCCGTGGGGGCCTCCTGGGCCATTCGGCACCAAGCCTCGGCTCTCCAAGTGTGTAAGGCGGCCACCAAGTCGAGCTTACACACTTTTACCAAGCACTACCGTGTTCATACCCAGTCCTCGGCGGACGCTAGTCTGGGTAGGTGCATCCTTCAGGCGGCGGTTGCCCACCTGTAGGTATTTCTCTGTTCACTGACTTGTTCAGTATCATTAGTTCCATTGTCTTTCCCACCCAGGGACTGCTTTGGGACGTCCCACGGTCCTGTGTCCCCCAATGAGGCGAAGGAGAAAAGGAGAATTTTGTATACTTACCGTAAATTCCTTTTCCCTTAGCCTCTAATTGGGGGACACAGCACCCACCCTGTTGGCTATACGGCCTTGTTTCTAGTGGTTTTTTGTTACTCTTATATTGTTACTTTATGGCCTTGCCAGGCTTTGTTGGTATTGGTTAACCTTGTTAATTCTCCTACTGCTTTAGCACAAAACTGAGGAGGCAGTGCCTGCCCCAGGGGTGTATACTGCGGAGGAGGAGCCACTGTTACTCTTTTGCAGATTGCTTAGTGTCGCCTCCTAGTGGACAGCAGCATAACACCCACGGTCCTGTGTCCCCCAATTAGAGGCTAAGAGAAAAGGAATTTACGGTAAGTATACAAAATTCTCCTTTTTTTAACCTGAGGCCCTATGCAAAATGCATCCTTTAACGCATGGTACATATTGGTACCATGCGTTAACGCATAGCGTTTTTGGGTTGCAAACATAGCAATATCCAAAAACAGAATCAGGTTTTCAAAAGGCAGAAAAACTGACTGCCAAGTGTTACCCTAGTCTATGGCTCACTTGGAAAGGTGAGAACTCAAAACCCTCATTCCATATAATCAGTAATTGTGCAGCATGGAAAGATGACAAACCGACGCAGTGAAAACTGTAATAACTGGAGTACAAGTGGAGATGTAGAGTAGTAGATAACAGTGATGCTGGAAATGGCACTCATTGATGTAGCTGAACCTATAGAAGATTCACTATATACCAATAAAAGGTTATACAGTGTGAAATATACAAAAAAAAACTTTAATTAATACATAGAAGAAAAAGCAGACAATTAACATTTAAAATCCAAACCTAGCAAAAAACAAAAAAGGAAAAACACTGGAGGAGTGTGGTCACAAGAATACACTATAAGAATAAGGTCATACAAGACAATAAGAATTTCATAAATATAACCTCCAAAATATTGACATGCACTATGTAGAGACAGATTAACTACAAATTCATATAATACCATAACAGATAATTACAATCACAAAATATGCATATTACATCAATTAACCATTGATCTATCTGATCCTCTATAAAGTGCATGTGCCTTTAAGGTGCCATGGAGATTTTGCCACTTATCAAACCACACTGACCCCCAATACTGGCCACACTGTCCAGCAATTCGATGTACATTTCACTATTGCTTTATTAGAAGTGATTACCGTATATACTCGTGTATAAGCCGACCCGTGTATAAGCCGACCCCCCTACTTTTGCCCCCAAAACCTGGGAAAACCTATTGACTCATATATAAGCCGAGGGTGGACTCCAGCACAGGTATACAGCCCCCAGCAGTGTGCTATACAGGCCCCCCCAGTGGTATACAGGTCCCAGCAGTATGGTATACAGCAGCCCCAGTGGTATATACAGCATCCCCCAGTATATACAGCAGCATCCCCCAGTATATACAGCAGCATCCCCCTATATACAGCATCCCCCTATATACAGCATCCCCCTATATACAGCATCCCCCATATACAGCATCCCCCTATATACAGCAGCCCCCTATATACAGCAGCCCCCATATACAGCATCCCCCTATATACAGCAGCCCCCATATACAGTATCCCCAGTATATACAGCATCCCCCTATATACAGCATCTCCAGTATATACAGCACCCCCAGTATATACAGCAGCCCTCAGTGGTATATACAGCAGCCCCAGTATATACAGCAACCCCAGTATATACAGCATCCTCCATATACAGCATCCCCCATATACAGCATCCCCAGTATATACAGCATCCCCCTATATACAGCACCCCCAGTATATACAGCAGCCCTCAGTGGTATATACAGCAGCCCCAGTATATACAGCACCCCCAGTATATACAACATCCTCCATATACAGCATCCCCCATATACAGCATCCCCAGTATATACAGCATCCCCCTATATACAGCACCCCCAGTATATACAGCAGCCCTCAGTGGTATATACAGCAGCCCCAGTATATACAGCATCCCCAGTATATACAGCACTATATATGCACTGCTGGGAGAGTGGCCTGGGCTCTAACATGGCTGGTCGCTCCCAGGCAAAGTGCACATAATCCCAGTCTGTTACTTCCAGTGTCCCCACTCTGCCATTCTGTGGGGACACCGGGTTGCACTTACCCCGGTGACGCCAGGAGGACCAAGGGGACCGCAGCGAGGACTCTGGAGCGGCGTGGCCGGGCTCTGCTGGATTCTCCCGCCTTCCCCCCCCCCCCCCCGCTGCAGTAATCAGCTGGGAGCTTCGGGTGCTATCGGGGAGCGGAGGACGGGAGGGCACAGACGGTCCACCTGTCTCCTCTCTCGCCGGTGCATAGAGCTCTGTGGCTGAACCGGACAGGTGATGACCGTTGGGAGAGGTCCGGTTCTGGCTGCCTCTTCCTCCCTTGTGTACAATAGCCTGGCGCCATGTTCCCCACATAGCCCCGCCCACGAAGCCTCAGGAGCGGGACGAGCGCCATTAGCCACAGCTTCTGTTACCGTATTGACCCGTGTATAAGCCGAGGGGGGGACTTTTCAGCCCATTTTTTGGGCTGAAAAACTCGGCTTATACACGAGTATATACGGTAAGTGGCAAAAATTTTCCATGGCACCTTAGAGGCAAATGCACTTTATAGATGACAGAATAAAAACCTTCCCAGAATTCCCGGGGGCTGAACTAACCACTACCAGTCTGCTATAGCCATTTTAAACACTGAGACTGAAAGGAATCCAGATCTCCAGGCAAATTCTTTAGGCTATTATCCCAACTTTATTTAGTAATGCATTAAAAAGTACATAGGATAAGCATATAAAACCATGAACACCTGGAACCTGAAATGTTTCGACCTACAATGTCTTAATCATATGCATACATATGAATAATAACAGGAATACATTTATACAAAATAGAACAATTGTACACCTTAAACACCTGTGCCGTTGATTAGTTGAAGAATTCACCACACTTGGAAACTCGTGGACATGGGGGTGGAAAACCAGGTTAAATAGTTTCTATTTTGATTTGATTTGGATACATTACTACCCAGTAAGAATTCGAGTTCTTTTTCTACAACAGTTTGAAAATTATTCACAAGTGGAACGCGAGAGCCCACTGGATAGTTATAGAGATTGGGAACCCTAGAGGCTTCAGTCTGCCGCTGCCTCCTCCTCCTCCATCACCACGTCCTCCATCCTCCTCCTTGGTTGCCTCCTGTGTCTCCTGTGTCTCTGTGTCTCTGCACCGCCCTTCACTACTTCCTCCCATTTGCATTCCAATGTGGAACACTTATAGGATGCACTGTCATCCTGTATGCATTCCAGGGTGGAATGCACATTGCTGAGGGACAGATACAGCGCACAAGGCCAGAGACAGAGACAGCACAAGAGGTACAGACAGCACTAGGGAAAGAGGGGACAGAGACAGCACAGCGGGGTAGATTCAGCACATGGGCCAGAGACAGCACAGTGGGGCAGACAGTATAGGGGAGGGGGGCAGAGACAGAACAGGGGAACTTAGTCAGCAAAAGAGGCACAGACAGCATAGAGGACAGATCAGCACAGGAGTACAAACAGAGCACAGGGGGGCAGAGACAGCACAGGGTAGCAGAAACAGCACAGGAAGCACAGACAGCACAGGAAGCCAGATACAATGACCAGGGGGAGAGGCAGGGCATGGGGCTAGAGAGAGTACACGTGTCAGAGACAGCACGGGAGACAGAGACAGCACAGAGGGGCACATACATCACAGTGGGCAGAGACAGCACAGGGGGGAAGAAACTGCACCGGGGAGCAGAGAGAATGCACAAGAGGGGAAGAGATAGTGAACGAGGGTGGAAGAGACAGCGCAAAAGGGGGATGGGACAGTGCACAAGTGGAGCAGAGACAGTGCACAAAGGAAAAGAACAGCACACAAGGGAGGTAGAGAGAGCACACATGGGGAAAAGACAGAGCACAGGGTGTAGAGACAGCATACAGGGGGAAGAGACAGTGTACAGGGGACAGAGAGAGCACATTGGGCAGAGACAGCACAGGGGGGAGAGACAACACAGGAGGAAGAGAGAGCACACAGGGGGAAGGGAGACCACACAGGGGGCAGAGACAGCACACACAGGGGCAGAGGCAGCACACAGGGGGCAGAGAGAGCATATAGACAGATGAAGAGTGCACAGGGGGAGAGCACATGGTGGGAGACGTGGTCGATGTCGCCAGCGCCACAAAGCCAGCCCCCATTGTGATGTCAAGTGGTTTATAACAGGTAAACCGCTCAAATAATTGTTAATTTCCATCAGGGATTTAATAGCAATATGGTCACCAAATTCAAATGACAAAGGTATACCCTTACATATTTGTTGAATATTATTATTGCTATTTATCAGAGTATTCTCTGAAGCACCCTCTTGGAAAAATTGTGCTTCACCATTAATGCTATAAGAAATCTATTCACATCCTTAATAGTTTGGAATAGATTTCCCTTACATGTTGGAATAAAGTTTAAGTAGGGATGAGCGAGTATGCTCTGCACTACTCGTTACTCGCACGAGTATCCCGGTACTCGGGATGCTCGGCGAGCACCGAGTACCGGCGAGATGCTCGGACTGCTCGCTAATAATTAGCAATCTGACACACATACACAGCTCCCTTCAGTGCACCCAGTGAGCTGGCACCACACAGGGAGCATTGTTAGGATCCCTCTGGGGGCCACAGCAAGCTGTTATATGTTGCGGCGATTTAAAAAGCCCCCCTCCCGCCCTTTCCCAGAAATACTCGTTTTATAACCGGAAGTCTGTGGGCGGAGCCTGTCACTCATTGACTTACATTGGGCTCGGTACTCTGGCTGAGTACACGAGTATCTTGAGATGCTCGGCCAGAGCACCGAGCACCCAAGCATTTTAGTGCTCGCTCATCACTAAGTTTAAGCTCTTATTTATAACATCCAGCGCTGCCAACGAACAGGAGGTGAGGAGGTGGGGGCGCCCAACCACTGGCACCATCCCCACGGGAGGCTGGCTGCACATTGTCCCCTGATGGCACCTAACCCCCTGGCTGCATATGAACCCCTGGCTACATGTGACCTTTCCAGGCTATATCTGTCTCCCTGGCCGAATCTGGCCCCCTGGCTGCACCTGGCCCCCTGGCTGCATCTGGCCTCCCTGGCTGCTCTGGCCCCTGCACTGCCCCCCCCCCCCGGCTGCATCTGATTTCCCCTGGCTACATCTGACCCCCTGGCTGCATCTGACCCTCCTGGCCGCATCTGACCCCTGGCTGCATCTGACCCCCCCGGCTGCATCTGCCCCCCCTAGCTGAATCTGAATCCCCTGGCTGTATCCGATTCCCTGGCTGCATCTGACTCCCTGGATGCTTCTGACCCCTGGCTGCATCTCATTACTGGCTACATCATCTCATCCCCGGCTGCATCATCTCATCCCCAGCTGCATTATCTCATTCCCGGCCGCATCATCTCATCCCCGACGGCATCATCTCATCCTTAGCTGCACGCATCATCTCATCCCTGGCTGCATCATCTCAACCCCGGCTGCATCATTTCATCCCCGGCTGCATCATTTCATCCCTGGCTGCATCATCTCAACCCCGGCTGCATCATTTCATCCCCGGCTGCATCATTTCATCCCTGGCTGCATCATCTCATCCCCGGCTGCATCATCTCATCCCACACTGCATCATCCCGTCCCTGGCTGCATCATCTCCTCCCCGGCTGCATCATCTCATCCCCGGCTGCATCATCTAACCCCCGGACTGCATCTCATCCCTGGACTGCATCTCTTCCCTGGATTGCATTTCATCCCCAGACTGTATCTCATCCCCGGACTGTACCTCATTTGTGACCACTTGTCCATCACTACAGCTCACCCTCCCGCTGCATCTGATCCCTGACTGGTTCTCAACCCCTGCTCACCGTATACAATATTTCCACTTCTTTTCACTCTCACTCTCATTCTTCTCCACTTTCTACTACCCACACTTATCCCTCCACACAGCAACAAAGTAGTTCTCTATCCCTCCATCCTACCTATCCACCTCACCCACTCCTCTCAACTGTTCCTTGAATTTCAATCCTCTGTCTCCAAACAGGTGCCCCGCCACGTAAACTCTCCTGCTCCCACCTCCTAAACTTCTCCCAGCTCCTCCTTCTTGCTGGCGACATTTACTCTAATCCTGGTCCCCCCACCACATCCCCACAGTCACCTCCACTCCACTCCCATGACCCATCACTAACCCTCGTAACCTCAACAACCTTAGATCCATTCCTCCAGCCCCTGCTCCCCAGTCCCTCTACCTGGCGTGCTCTGGAACCCCCGCTCAGTCTGCAACAAACTCCCATTCATCCACATCACTTTTATCTCATGGCCTCCCCTGCTGCACTCTCTTATGGTGGACTCAGCCTTTCCCACACCCCCCGCCCCTCTGTCAAACATGGTGGAGGTGTTGGCTTACTCCTGTCCAATACCTACTCCTTCACCCCTATTCTACTGCCTCCCTCCGCTACTTTCCCCTTTTTTGAAGCCCACTCTGTCCGCATCTTCTCTCCCTGTAACCTTCAGCTGGCTGTCATCTACTGCCCCCCTGGATCCATCGCCTCCTTCCTTGATCATTTCACCACCTGGCTACTTCACTTCCTTTCTGCAGACATCCCCACTATCAATATGGCGACTTCAATATCACCATTAACACTTCCCACCCAGCCGCCTCCAAACTTCTTTCACTGACTACTTCCTTTGGGATCTCCTAATGGTTGTCCTCTGCCACTCACTAAGATGGCCACATGCTGGAATTCATTTTTACGCGCCTTTGCTTCCCCATAACCTCACAAACTCACCCCACCCCCTGTCTGACCACAATCTATTGACTTTCTTCTCCCTCTCCTCCCCTACTACAATACCCCCACTCCGCAAAGTCCATCACACTCACAGAAACCTAAAACACATTGATCTACACTCATTCTCAGAACCCCTCTTGCTGACATAGCTTCCATACATGACACAGACTCTGCCACCAGCCTATATAACACCACAATAATTATGGCCCTCGACTTAGCTATCCCCTCACATATAATGCTTCTCGCACAAACAGGCAACCCTGGCACACCACCCTCACTGAGACAGGCTTCCAGGATCGCTTAGAGGAGATGGAAGAAATCTCACTCCACTGAGCTCTTCGCATTATTCAAACAGTCCCTCACTGACTTCAAGGCCACACTCGCTGCCACCAAACAAGCCTTCTTCTCATCCCTAATAACCTCCCTGTCCCACAATCCCAAACAGCTTTTTAAAACTTTCAATTCCTTACTCCATCCACCCGATCTCCTCCCTCTCCCCTTATCTCTGCTGAAGACTTTGCCTCCTTCTTCAAGCAGAAGATTGATCAAATCAGAGACAGCTTTGACCCACTGTCCCCACAGCTTCCCCTGTCACCTACACCAGTGGTGTAACTAGGATTGATGGCGCCCGGGGCACAGGTCTATTTTGGCGCCGCTCCCCCCCCCAAGGTAGGTGAGGACCGGGGGGGTAGCCCGCCACCCCTGCAGCCTTGGTTGAGGATGGCGGGGGGCTTTCCTTGGTCATTCACCCCTGCTGCCCCTCCCTCCTCCTCCCCCAGCTCCTCGGTCACTCACCCGTGCTGTCTCCCATCCCGTCCAGGCCGTCTCTCCTCCGTCCTCTGATCACACACTGGCACCGCCGCCACCAGTGACGCAGTTTCCGGGGTCTCCTGCTGTCACCCTGCACCGAACCCGCTGCCACTAAGTCTCCCAGTGGCCCCCGCGGCCCCAGACTGGCGCAGAAGCGGAAGTGCTGCCGGCGCCCCCCACTAAGTGGCGCCCGGTGCAAAAGGTCCGGCTGCACCCCCCTAGATACGCCCCTGACCTACACTGCCCTCTCATTCCATCAGCTGCTTCTCCCCCATAACTGAAGATCAGCTCTCCTCCCTTCTGTCACACCTTACCACCAGCACCCACGATCTGCTCCCATCCTACCTCATTCCCAACCTCACCTCTGTCTTCATCCCAACTCTAACCCATCTCTTCAACTTATCACTCGCTACTGGCATCTTCTCTTCAGCCTTCAAACATGCCTTGATCACACCATCCTCAAAAAACCCTCTCTCGGCCCAACATCTGTTTCTAACTATTGCCCCATATCTCTTCTCCCCTTCGCCTCAAAACTACTTGAAGAGCACATCCATTCAGAACTGTACTCCCATCTCTCCTCCTGCTCCCTCTTTGACTGCCTAAAACCCGGTTTCTGACTCCACAACCCCACCGAAACAGCCCTAACCAAAGTCACCAACGACCTACTGAACGCCAAGACCAAGCGACACTACTCCGTCCTCCTGCTCCTCGACCTATCTGCCACCTTCGACACTGTTGATCATTTCCTTCTACTTTAGATCCTAGAACCTAATGGACCGGACTTTCAGCATCACCCACTCCCACACCTCCTCTTCACCCTACCCGCTCTGTCGGTGTCGCCCAAGGCTCGGTCCTGGGACCACTACTCTTATCCATCTACACTCTCGGTCTAGGGCACCTCATTAAGTCCCATGGCCTTCAGTACCATCTCTATGCCGACGACACTCAGATCTACCTGCCTGACCCCGACATTATGTCTCTACTATCCAAAATGCCTGTCCGCCATCTCATCCTTCTTCTCTGCTTGCTTCCTTAAGCTGAACATGGACAAAACTGAGTTAATCATTTTCCCCCCAAGCCGCACTCCCCCACTATTCGACCTATCCATCCTTGTTAATGACTGCTCACTCTCCCCAGTCCTCCTCACCAAGTGAGTAGTCCTCAACTCTTCCTTCTCCTTCAAGCCCCACATCCAGGCCCTCACTACCTTCTGACGACTGCAGCTCAAAAACATTTCCCAGATTCGCACTTTCCTTGACCACGACACTGCTAAAACACTTATTAGTGCTCTCATCATCTCCCGCCTTGACTACTACAATATCCTGCTTACCGGCCTCCCCGCTACCTCCCTTGAACATCTCCAATCTATTCTAAACTCCGCTGCCCGACTAATCCATCTGTCTTCCCGCTACTCCCCTGTCTCCCCCTCTGCCAAGCCCTTGACTGGCTCCCCACTTCTCAGAGATCCGGGTTTAAACCGCTAACCATGATATACAAAGTCATTCACAACCTGTCCCCTCCATACATCTCTGACATGGTCTCACGATACCTACCCTCATGCAACCTGTGATCCTCCTAACAGCTCCTCTTCTACTCCACTCTCATCTGCTCTTCTCACAACCGTGTAAAGGATTTCTCCCGTGCATCTTCTATACTCTGGAACTCTCTGCCCCAACACATCAGACACTCACGTACCCTGGGAACCTTTAAAAGAAACTTGAAGACCCACCTCTTCCATCAAGCCTACAACCTGCAATAAGACCCTGTCCACCACACCGTCTCATGATCGACACTACCCGCTACTGTATCCCCACCTGTCCCTCTTAGACTGTGAGCCCTCGCGGACAGGGTCCTCTCTCCTCCTGTACCTGTATGACTTGATTGTCCATACATGTTTTACTTGTCCTCGTCTGCCTTTTCAATATGTTAAGCGCCAGGGAAACTAATGGCGCTATATAAATAAATAATAATAAAATAATAATAATATCAACCTGTGCAGAGGCACAATACATGCAGAGAGGTTAATAATAGAAAAATCGTCTTTGGACTCTATTATTATCTCCTACTGTATTGGCGCGTTGGATCGATGATACAAGGTTCTGTCTAGAGATGAGTAAACTTTGCTCAAACACATTTGCCAATTTTAATTTCGGACCGATTTTGGCAATGTTGGTTCGGTTCCTCGAACTTGAATGTTTTGCTTAAAAGTTGGAAATTCAGGATTTATTTGGTAATTGTTCGGATGACTGTGTTAACGGGTATGTCTGAACTCTGAACCCAGAATACCCACTGCACCCTAGAATCCTATGTACTCTTCTTCCTCTGTGTTAAGGGTATGTCTGAACTCTGAACCCAAAATACTCACTGCACCCCAGAATCCTTTGTACTCCTCTTCCTCTGTGTAAACGGGTATATCTGAACTCTGAACCCAGAATACCCACTGCACCCCAGAATCCTATGTACTCCTCTTCCTCTGTGTTAACGGGTACGCTGCTGCTTTTTCCCTGACTATAATTCCATGTATCATACTTTAAATTTACGTAATGCCTATAAATATATCTTGGCTTCTCACACCTTCTCCTTCCATATTATCCAGTTTCTTTCTCCAGCTTTCTCATCCACATAAGCCCCTCTCTCCTTCCCTCTACTGTCTTCAGCTCCCATACTCTCTTCAACATACTAAATAATCTCAGACCACTATGTTCCAGTGTGTGCCATCTGAAACAAAGTCACAACTATTTGCCTTTTCTCTTTTTACTGCTGCTCCTGTCAGGTGATATTTCTCCAAATCCTGGTCCACCTTCCTCCATCTTCAAACCCTCTCCCACCACACATAGAAACCCTACTAACCTTATCAACATTACTTGCACACCTTCATCTCCCTCTTTTAATTGCGATCTCTGGAATCCAACGGTCTGTATGTAACAAGCTACCCTTCATCCACTACCATTTTCTCACTAACTCTCTTAACTTCCTGGCCCTCACATAAACCTCGATCCAGGATTTAGACACAGAGTCTCCTGCTGCTATTTCTTATGGTGGCCTACATTTCTCTCATTCACCGAGACCTGGCAACAGACATTGTGGTGGAGTTGGCTTACTTCTGTCCCTACCATGTACATACCAGGTAATTCCCCCAGCCCTATCACTATCATTTCACTCTTTTGAGGTCCATACAATTAGGCTATTCCATCCCCACCCCCTCAGAGTACTAGTGGTATACCGCCCCCCAGGGTCACCCACCCAATTCCTCGATCACTTCTCCGCATGGCTGCTGCACTTCATGTCCTCAGAATTACCAACCTTTATTCTGGGAGACTTTAACATTCCCATAAACAGCCCCATCTCCTCATCTGCATTCCAGCTTCTATCTCTAACCACCTCTCTTGGCCTCTCACAGCTCTCAACCTCGGAGACACACAAAGACGGTAATACCATTGACCTGCTCTTTGTCTGGCTCTGCTTAACCCCCTCCATAGATCATTCACATCTTCCTCTCTCTGACCATAACATTCTCTTCTTCACGCTCACTAACCCTCGCCCGCCCCTACCTATCACACATCCAGAAATCGACAGGCCATTAACCTTCATACATTCACAGACTCTCTACACTCATCACTGTCCCCAATCTCTTCATTCACCTGTCCCGATCTGGCAGTAAATCATTACAACGACACTCTCAGAAGTACCCTGGACCAAGTCACGCCCCTCACCCTCAGAACCTTCCAACATAGAATAAAACAGCCTTGGCTCACATCGCAAACTTGATTCCTCCAGCGATGCTATAGGAGTGCTGAACCCCTATGGAGGAAAACTCGCTCACCAGAAAACTTTATTCATTATAAATTCATGCTAAAAACCTACAACTCTGCCCTTCACCTCGCCAAACTGACCTACTTCACCACCCTGGTCTCCTCACTATCCAACAATCCAAAAAAACTCTTTGACACCTTTCACTCTCTCCTCAGTCCTAAAGTGCAGGCCCCCATCACTGACCTCTGTGCTGATAATCTGGCTTCTTACTTTATTGATAAAATGCACAACATCCACCAGGAAATCAGCTCCCAGCCTCCAAGCGCTGCTACTCCTACTCTTCCTAACATTTCCTCCTGCTCTCTCTGCCTTTTTGACCCAGTCACAGAAGAAGAAGTCTCTAGTCTCCTCTCTTCCTCTCATCCCACAACATGCACCCCTGACCCCATTCCCTCACAGCTACACCAGTCTCTCTCTCTGGTCGTCACCACTCACCTAACCAAAATCTTCAACCTCTCCCTATCTTCTGGTATCTTCCCCTCCTCCTTCAAACACTCTATCATTACTCCATTATTAAAGAAATCCTCTCTTGACCCATGCTGCACAAATAACTACAGACCAGTCTCTAATCTCCCTTTCACATCTAAACTCTTGGAGCACCTGGTCTACACCCACCTCACCCGCTACCTCTCCGCTCACTCTCTTCTAGATCTATTACAGTCTGGTTTCCGCCCCCTTCACTCTACAGAAGTGACCAATGACCTTCTGACAGCAAAACATAATGGTGACCACTCTCTGCTTATTCTTTTGGACCTGTCTGCAGCTTTTGACACTGTTGACCACCATTTCCTACTCTCCATTCTGCACTCCATTGCCATAAAGGACACCTCTATCTCCTGATTCTCTTCCTATTATGGATGGGCGAGTCTACTCGCTAGGACTTGTTACTCGGCGAGTAGTAAGGGACTCGCAGGACTCGGTACTCTGCGAGTTTCCCAGCGATTACTCGAACAGTAACGAGTCCAATGCAAGTCAATGGCAATCCTAGTTTTGTCAGAGTTTACATTTTCTCACTCGCTAGACTCGCTATATCACATCGCTATGTAGCTTGAATCTCTCCAAATCATTTAAACAATCGCACCGCTTCACGGATACCAGCTGTCAGCAGCGAGTTTGAGCGAGTCTGAGCGAGTCTACGAATCCGAGTCCTGTATACTGTATTCGGGACTCGCGAATACAGAATCTGTTATGTTCCGACAAAGCTTCCCAGACAGCCTAGCGTGTTAGGTCAGAAAACTTGTGAAGATGGACAAGCATGTTAGCCAATCATATTCAGTAATGCCACAGCCAAGTTGGTTGTGGCAGGACTATGATTGGCTTCTGTCCATCGTGATGCCTATGTCATGTATGAGAGGCGAGGCTGTATATAAGCCTTGCCACCGCCATTTCCTCTACATTCCTGTGACGATCTGAGCTAGTGCAGGGTGAGGTAGATGCTGGAGCAGATCATAGGGAGTGTCAGTCAGTGTAGGGAAACTTCCTTATATTTAACCCAAACAGCTCTTCTGAGAGCTACCAGGAGGACAGAGGAGTATTGTGTAGAGGACTGTAGGCAGGCAGGCAGGCAGGGAAGAGCAGCCTTACAGTGCACACAGGACCGACCTCATAGCTTAGCTTACTCACTCAGCTTTCCTAATAGCTGAAGTGCTATCAGGTGCAAAAAAATAAGAATTAGTACCTCAGCTAAGGGTACTTTCACACTAGCGTTTATTTGAAATCGCGGCAGATGCGGTGAAAAAAATGCATCTGCCGCGATTACCGCATACCGGCTGCACTTGCGGCACCGTTGTAGCACAGTTGTGGCAAGCCCCACACAATGTATAGGTGGGCTTGCGGCAGGTGCAGCAAGTGCGGTTTTGGCACTTGCGGCAGGTGCGGCCGCGAAAAAAACGCGGCTGACCGCGGTTTTTTTCGCGGCCGCACCTGCCGCAAGTGCCAAAACCGCACTTGCCGCACCTGCCGCAAGCCCGCCTATACATTGTATGGGGCTTGCCGTAACTGTGCCGCTACCATGCCGCAAGTGCAGCCGGTATGCGGTAATTGTGGCAGATGCGCTTTTTTCACCGCATCTGCCGCGATTTCAAATAAACGCTAGTGTGAAAGTACCCTTAGCTGAGGTACTAATTCTTATTTTTTTGCACCTGATAGATTTTGGGTCATAATAACCCCTTCAGCTTTATTTTCTCTGTGGCAGACCAGTGCGTTTCTGCTCTCCTACCTGCAAATAAGACAAACACATGCGATTTTGGCCTCGGACACAGCAGCAAAAAACTGTTGCGAGTGGGGTTTCCAAAACGGCAATGCGAGCGCTTTCCGAGACACATCTGCAATTTGTAAATCGCACATTACTCGCTATTACTCGCTTCCCCATTCATTAACATTGGACTCGCTAGACTCGCAACGAGTAGCGAGTCCCGGGCTCGGACTCGCTAGAGTCAAGCGATTCCAAGTAATTTAGGACTCGCCCATCACTACTTCCTATCTTTCTGACCTCTCTTTCAGTGTAACATTCGCTGGCTCCACTTCCTTCCCTCTTCCTCTCACTACAGAGGTCCCTCAGGGCTCAGTCCTTGGCCCTCTTCTCTTCTCTCTCTACATGGCCCAAATTGGACACACCATCAGCAGATTTGGCTTCAAGTACCATCTTTATGCTGATAACACACAACTATACACTTCAGCCTCTGACCTTACCCCTGCGGTATTAAAGAACACCAATGACTGTCTAACTGCAGTTTCCAACATCATGTCTGCTCTCTATTTGAAACTTAAGCTTTCCAAAACTGAACTACTTCTGCTCATCCCCTCCACTTACCTCCCTAAATCTGACATTTCTCTCTCAGTGTGAGGCACCACGATAACACCTAGGCAGCAGGCTCTCTGTCTGGGTGTTATGTTTGACACTGATCTCTCCTTCACCTCCTATACACTCTTGTTGCTTGCACCTAAAGAACATCTCTAGAATACGCCCCTTTCTCGCCATGGACACAACTAAAACTCTTACCATGGCTCTGATCCATTCCTGTCTTGACTACTGCAATTCTCTACAAATCGGCCTCCCCCTCTCTAAACTTTCCCCTCTCTAGTCCATCCTTAATGCAGCAGCCAGGATCACCAATCTGGCCAATCATTATTCAGATGCCTCCGCTCTCTGCCAGTCATTGCACTGGCTGCCTATACACTACAGGATCCATTCCAAACTGCTTGTTCTCACCCACAAAGCTCTTCACAGTACAGCACCTCCCTACATCTCCTCCCTCATCTCTGTCTATCAGCCCACAAGTTCTCTACGTTCTACGAATGACCTTCGACTACATCTGCATTAATCCGATCTTCCCACTCCCGGCTCCAAGACATTTCCCAAGCTGTACCAATTCTCTGGAATGCTCTACCCCAAGAAATCAGGACTATACACAACTTGCATAGCTTCAGACGCTCCCTAAAAACACATCTTTTTAAGGCGGCCTATCATTCTCCCTGATAGAAGTCCTTAGTGAATGGGCTATATACAGTACCATCTCTCTGGACATAATCTCTTCTTCAAACTGCACCAAACCCAAAAGCTCTACACAGATGTCTAGTGACCATTCATGTAACTTTATTTCTATCCCCCTCTTCCTCAAGATGCCTGGACCATAACTGCAATAAACCCCTGTACCTTGTGTAACCCCAATCCTTTTCCAGACTGTTAGCTCTTCTGAGCAGGGTCACCTTTATTCTTGCCTTAATTATTGTATTGTATCTATCTACCTCATCTATGTAAATATTCCCATCCTGTCCTTCTCCAAATCTGGCCTCTTGTATCATTCTTCTACGCTCCCATGCATTTTATACCACTTTATCTGTATTTGTACAAATCCTGGCTGGTGAAAGGTTCATGCATCATTATGTGAATCCCCTATTTATTATATTGATAGCTGGACCATATATGACAGCCTTTGTTACTATTATCTTTTGTGTCTCCCCTACTTCCTCTCAGATTGTAAGCTTGCAAGCAGGGACCTCACTCCTAATGGGCTCAGTGATGTATTTATCTATTCTTTGTCTCATATGGTTTGTATTGTATTATATTTGTACTGCTGTATTGCATTTTATGATAGATTATTGTATTGTGTTGTTATGTATAGCCTCTGTATTGTAAAGTGCTGCGGAATATGTTGGCGCTATATAAATAAAAATTATTATTATTATTATGACAAAAATCATTAGTGCATTTGCACTAATGCATCTGTTTTCAGAGTGTCATTGTCTAGCATAGCAGGCAGGAGGGGAGTGGGGGTTAGAGGTCTCTCGGTCTCAGATCAGATAACTTATTGGAGATAAATGCTGATCTCCATTTATTTTTCTTTCCCGCACTTACTGTGGGTGCTCCGATCTGGCAGCCAATCAGTACCCATAAAGCAAATTGGACTTTTTTTACACAAGGCCTTGTGTCATTGGCTGGGTATGACCTTGGTATGTAAGAACCGGCTATTTCCCATAGTTGCCATTTTCTCAGTGTTGGAGCTCAGAGACTGTCTTGCTGCTGTAGTGCCAATGCTGCTGATACTGTGTGCACTATTTAGATAGTTAGCTAGATATTCTATTTCCTTATGGATAGAGAGATAGATTATAAATTTAGTAACTCCTTCCCAAAATAGCCCATTTTAGGGTTTAGTACCAGTGTTTTTGGCAAATCCCCTAAGGTACAGTGATGCTTGTGTGATCATCTGTACCCATCCTGTGCTGAAAGTTATTTACTGTCACATCTGGCAAGGGCAACATCCAGGCAGCATCTTAATTTTTTCCCTAGTACCAGTTTTCGGTAAAACCCCTGTGGTACGATGGTACGTGTGTGATCATCTGCACACATTCTGTGCTGAAAACCATTTAGTGTCACATCTGGCAAGTGAAAATCCAGGCAGTACCAACAGTTTTTGCCTAATACCAGTTTTTGGCAAATCCCTTTTGGTACAGTAGTGTTTGTATGATCATCTGCACCAATCCTGTGCTGAAAACCATTTAGTGCCACATCTGACAAATATAACATCCAGGCAGCACCAACAGTTTTTGCCTAATACCAGTTTTTGGCAAATCCCTTTTGGTACAGTGGAGGTTGTGTGATCGCCTGCACCAAACCTGTGCTGAAAACCATTTAGTGCCACATCTGGCAAGTACAATATCCAGAAAGAATAAATGGTGCAGTGGTTAGAACTGGGTGCTCAGACAGAGAGGCAGGACACAGGTTAGAAATATTACTTCCTTTTACTTAGGTCCTCACAATGCATTTGGCAGAAAGCTCCGCCTTCATCAGTGCAATATCCAGGCAGCGCCCACTCTGTTTGCGTAGTACCATTTTTTGGCAAATTCCCTGTGGTACAGTGGTACTTGTGTGATCATCTTAATCAATCCTGTGCTGAAAACAATTTAGTGCTACATTTGGTAAATGCAACATCCAGGCAGCATCCACACTTTTTGCCTAATACCAGTGTTTGGTAAATAATTCTGCCTGCTGGATTCACACTCCCAGATTGTTTGGGCCTACAACAACTGACTTGCAAATCTGTTACCATCAAATATGAGTTGTCAAAGCCATTGTCGTGGTGAAAAGGGGAATAAAGGGGAATAGACGTGGTGGTAAGCGTGTCCATGGGGTAGGTGGTAAAGTAACCAAATGTTCTGCTCAACAAACACCGGCTTCGAGGCAAAGAAAAATGTCAACTTCTTTTAGTGGACAGTCTGGTGTCAACAGACCTTTGGCTGCACAATATCCACCTCTTTACCTGCAGCAGCCAGTGTGATTGTCAGGCCATCAGTTTTGGAAGTGGATATGTCTGCTGGTGTTGAGCGCTGTCAGACATCGAGAGCACCACCTCTTTCTGAAGGCAACACAATATCTGCACGTGCACCTCCTTCAGTGTCTGGAAGTTTGTCTGGTACACCCTACTCCACCCTGTCTCAGCACAGCAGCCATCACTTGGTTGGTCAGATGGGGGTCAAGTAAAAGACCACTTCCTCTTATGTATTACAAAGTTAAGAGCTTAATTTTCAACATCCAAGCACTTGGCTGTGGAAATGCTGCTTTACCACCTGGTGGATAGAGAGTGTTTTCAGAAGCTCACGGTCGTCGCAGTCACCCAGTACCAGATGATCCGTCGCCACTACTTCTCAAAGAAAGCTGTGCCTGTGCTCAACCAGCATGTCACAGACAATATCACTGTAGGGATGAGCGAGTCCTAAATTACTCGGACTCGCTAGACCCCAACGAGTCCGAGTCAAGGACTCGGGACTCGTTGCGAGTCCAGCGAGTCCAATGTTAATGAATAGGGAATCGAGTAATAGCGAATAATGCGATTTACAAATCGCTGACGAGTCTCTGAAAGTGAGCGAGTCCAAACTCGCTGGTTTTTCTCTTATTTGGAGCCGATGATGCTAGGGGGAAGCGATTCTCCTGTGCACACACAAAGAGGAAACGACTCGCTCTGACAGGCGCACACACAGAGCAATCCATTCCCCAGAGAGATCATGGCCGGCCGTGTCACTGTCAACACGCTTCTTTTGATTCCTCTGGTGGAGGCTCGGCCACTGCTATGGCTCCCAACAGACCCTGACTATGGTGATAACATCATGAGGACTACTGCCTGGAGAGAGATCGCCCAAGTGATGTTCCCTGCGTTCCATCTGAGTGGCCATGATGAGCAGAGCAATATGAGTAAGTTAAATGAGTTCACCCGTTATATATTGGATTTACTGTATATATACTCGTGTATAAGCCGACCTGTGTATAAACCGACCCCCTATTTTTGCCCCCAAAAACTGTGAAAACATATTGACCGCCATCCTGGTATACAGCGGCTATCACTGGTAGACAGCCCCCCAGTAGAGTATACAGCTCCCCCTGCAGAGTATACAGGCCCCCAGATGGGTATACATGCCCCCATATTATGGTATACAGGCAGGGGCGGACTGGCCCAGGTGCCTGGGGGGCAATTGCCTCCCAGGCCGGCGTATTTTCCCCTATTTTGGGCCGCCTGGACCATGAAAAGGGCTTCCGCCCGCACGGGTTATGCGGCTGCAGGAGCATGAAGCAGCGCATGACCCCGAAGCAGCAGGCGGAACCGCAAGCTCCTGGCCGCGCGATGACGTCATCAGCGCGCGGCTGCGGATGGGAGCGAGCCCTAGGAGATTGCGGGAGCTGCGGTGACTGTGAGGCGGCCGCCAGTCATCACTTCCCCCCCACCCCCGTCCTCACCTGTGTCGGACCGGTGAGGGAGGGCTGGCACCCAAACTGTAGGGTGCCAGTCAGTCCCTGTATACAGGGCCCTCAGTGGGTCTACAGCCCCCCAGCAGTGGGTATACAGGGCCCCCAGCAGTGGGTATACAGGGTCCTCGTGGGTATACAGGCCCCCCATAGCAGGGTATACAGGACCCTCAATGTGTTATCATGCGCCGTCGCATAGTTGCCTATATTTGGATGGGGTCACAACAGTACACTTAGTTTAAGGGCTGGTGCTCCTGGCTCTTACGGCCAGGGGGTTGGGTGTATATTAATACCACTAATGAGCAGAGTCTGGTGCCCGCACTATTACCTTCTCGATGCGTCGACATGTGTCCTGCCTCATTTGTGATAGTGTCCACATGAGCTCAATGTCCGTAATGCTGTTGATGATGTTCGACACTGTCGTGTCACTGTGCCTTGTATACACATTACACACACAACATGAATAAAATGTTATTGTTGATTTGTACACAAACCTTTGGTGTTTCAAATATTACACATGTCTAAACCCGGTTTGAAATAATTTCACAGTTGACCATCTTCAAAAACGCTGGAAGAGCTGCCGCGATCAGCATAAGAAACAGCATCGCAAGATCGCAGAGGGGGACCCGGAGATAGCAAATGAGCTGATCTACAAACACTATGACCGGCTGTCCTTCCTTGGACCGGTGGCCCGTATGCCAAGGTATGTGTCTGCAGCACTGTTGTCTACTATTATTATTATTTATTTATATAGCGCCATTAGGTTCCATGGCACTTTACATGAGGATAATGGTTAACTACAAAAAACAGTAAAGTAAGACAATCAGGTCGTACAGGTACAAGAAGAGAGGACCTTGTCCACGAGGGCACACAGTGTACGTATGAAGCTCTATAATGAGTGTGCTGGTTTACATACCCACACTGGGGTTTGTTTCTGCCATGGTGCAACAGATTTCTATTACCTTTGGCAATGATCCAGGACATACACATTTATAGTCACATTGTGACGTTGGGACAAATAAGCAGGGTGGGCAGACACAATGTTCCGTGACCTCACAATTAGCTGTTATTGTTGGCATGTTTGTGGAACAAAGCCATGTTCTTCCCTGCAATGGCCTCTAAGGTGTGTGGCCTTGTCTGGTTTGCCTGTCATAAGCCTCATTTGTATCAGTTCCTAATGGCCTCGACTTGCATAAGGGCCACATACATCCCTACACATTTAGTTGTGGGTGTTTTTTTCGGCTAAATAACGTTGCAAGGATATACCCCTTTTGCACTAAACTGTTTGTACACCATCCCAGATTGTTGACACATTCACACACATTTCAGAACACACCCTGTATCACTACAAATATGTGTGGTTCAGTTTTCCCATGGGTTTATTTGGGGCTGCAAGGTGATGGTGTAGATATTAGGGCCTACATGTCAATTTTAGTTTTTTTGTCGTTAACTCATGGCCACATTACGAATCCTCCGGAAAACATAGTGTATTAATGCTGTATAAAATCAAACTAAAGAGGGCCATATTTTAAGTGCAACAGGCTTTTATGTCCAACGTCCTTTAGGAAACCCGAGGTTTGTCCTTGCTGCTCCCGGTTTTTTGTTCGGCCCCGTTGGAATAATTGTAAAACTGTCCATCTGTGCATACCACCTTGTTTGGCACCAACGATGTGTGACCTGCTGCTCAAAAACAACCCCATACTCTATGTCCATTACAGTCGTTTCAAATCCCAAGCCATCTGTTTGGTGTGTTTTATTTACCAAGATATTCCTGATTAGCATACATGGCAGCAAAAAGAAGTGTAGGCCACTAACGCCAAATGCTCATGTGTCACCTATGCTGCATGACTCCATTTCCTGTCTTGCTCACCTGCCCTATAGATCTGGGTTATGTGCATTGAGACCAAGGCCGTCCACACTGTGTGTTTTTGTGTCCATCTGATGGCAAACAACCCTGAATAATGTGTTAGCCTCACAGTGTCAGGCTATAGCTTTGTCCACATAAAGTTTCCACAAAAAGTCTAAACAATAGTTGTGGCCACTAATATGTCTTCAAGTGACTAAATAGCTGTCCTGCCTAAGGCAGGGCACAGTGTAATAGTGCGGACAAATTTTAAAATTTGTAATGTAATGGCAAAAAATCGTGGAGCAACACTACCCACACATAGAATATAGTTTGAGGCATGAGCCAAAAATGTCATTAATTTATTTGCTGCAATTCCATCTTAAGGGCAACAATGAAAAGACACAGAATACACAGATACACTGAGTCAAAAAAGCGTGCACATGTTATGTTTGGCCTATGGTTTTGTTTCCAAACGCAACCCATTCACCAAATGTTTTTTATATTTACCCACAGAGCTGCTCACTATCGGAGGCGGCGTCGTCACCCGCCAGCAGAGCTGCCTGAGGAGGGGAGGGAGGCCCCTCAACCCCCACCAGATGAGGAGGAGGGAGTAGCACCACCACCTCCGCCACCACCACCGCCACCACCACCACCACCACCACCACCGCCCACCACCACCACCACCACCACCACCACTTTGGGGCCGCAGATACAAGAAGAGGAGGATGAAGGGCCACACCAGCGCCCTCCAGTGCCGACTGCCAGCAGCAGTGTGGGGAGTCACTGGAACCCCAGCAGCCCTGCTCTGATCCCGGGGGCACCACAAGACCGCAGAGGACAGTGTAGTGCTGACTTTGCCCGCAGTCTCATACCGTTCTTGGATGACATTCCATTCGAGAGACGACTGCGGGCATGGTCAGCAATACACATTGTCCTCGATGCGTGTAGGCCCCCAAACAACCCTGGGCAGGTGTTTGCTTTTTTGGAGGAGTGGAGGCTCAGCAGATCAAACATCCTGGAGAGGGCCACACCCCGGGACAGGTATGTGGCGACCCAGAGGTGGTGTCCAACAATGAGGGGCCTACCAAGCCAAGGCCAACCGGCCCAGATGCCCCAGCCTACAGGCTTCCAACCACTGGGTGAGGTACTGCATGGGGCCCTGGACCTCCTCAACGACCAGGGTGATGGTGCCACGTTACAGGCAAGCCCGGAGGATGCGGCAACCTACCACCAGCTGTAGACCCCTTTTTTTTTTTGTTTATTTTTTGTTCCTGTGCATTGCACAATTTCTTTGTTATCTTATTATTTGTTTTTACTAAGTTATAACCAAAAAAAAAAAAAAAAAAATTCTGACATCTTTGCCATTATGGCGGAATAATACCCAGTTTACAAAAACTGCTTTGTGTCTGTCTTTTTTCAGGGAATGGATGTGTAGGTTGTTTTGTGGGTGGGCTTAAAGTCATCATCATTATTATAATTATTATTTATTTATATAGCACCGATAGGTTCCATGGCGCTTTACATGAGGATAACGTACACAAGGACAAGTACAATAAACATAGACAATAAGGTCATACAGGTACAAGAGGAGAGGACACTGTACGCATGGGCTCACATTCTACGAGGGGTGGGTGGGGATACAATAGGGTGGGGAAGGTGTCGGTCGTGGGGCGTGTAGCGGGGTGTCATGGCAGGTTTTAGGCCTCTCGGAAGAGTGAGTCTTTAGGTGTTTCTTGAAGGTTCCCAGGGTAGGCGAGTGACTGATGAGGTGGGGCATCGAGTTCCAGAGCATGGCGGATGCCCGGGAGAAATCCTGTATGCGGTTGTGGGAAGAGGAGATGAGGGGGGAGTGTAGGAGAAGTTCTTGGGATGAACGCAGGTTGCGTGAGAGATGGTATCGGGAGATCATGTCGGAGATGTATGGTGGGGATAGGTTGTGTAAGGCTTTGAATGTCATGGTCAGTGTTTTAAAGTGAGCTCTCTGTGGGGCGGGGACCCAGTGAAGGGCTTGGCAGAGGGGGTAGACAGGGGAGTAGCGTGAGGACAGATGGATTAGTCGGGCAGCAGAGTTTAGTATAGATTGGAGAGGTGAAAGAGAGTTGGCAGGGAGGCCTGTGCGAAGGAGGTTCCAGTAGTCAAGGCGGGAGATGATGAGGGCATTAATGAGTGTTTTAGCAGTGTGAGGGTTGAGTAACGAGCAAAATCTTGAAATATTTTTGAGTTGGAGTCACAGTGACTTGGTTAGGAACTCGAGGTGGGCCTTGAAGGAGAGGGAGGAGTCAAGGATTACCCCGAGACATTTGACGTGGGGGACAGGGGAGAGAGAGCATCATTAGCAAGTACTGTACGGGCCGCATGGAGCATGAAGTCACCTTGGTTACTAAGTGTAAAATCATGACTCCACATACAAATGTTGCTGACAAATAAACAGTGCCTGTGTTTGGGGGGTTACTTAATGCCTCGCTATGGCAACAAGACTAGGAACACACATGTGAGAGGCTGGGACATCTACCTGCTACACATCGCGTCTACGCGTTTTCTACAGAGCGTACAGTGGGACCCTTCACCAGGCTACAGCAGGATGATAGTACAAGCAACGCCGACGATGCAAGCATAGGCTTGTTGACTAAAAAAATTAGCTCAAGGGGCTGTTTCCCATTTTTGTTATAAATGTAGGCCTAAGGGCCATAAAAAGCTTGTTAGCCAGGTTGTCTCCCAAAGCATGATAAGCTTGTTAGCCTGGGTGGCTCAAAAAATTAGCCCAAGGGGCTGTTTCCCATTTTTGTTATAAATGTAGGCCTAAGGGCCATAAAAAGCTTGTTAGCCAGGTTGTCTCCCAAAGCATGATAAGCTTGTTAGCCTGTGTGGCTCGAAAAATTAGCCCAAGGGGCTGTTTTGCATTTTCGGTATAAATGCAGGCCTAAGGGCCATGAGCAGCTTGTTAGCCATGGTGGCTCCAAAAATTAGCCCAAGGGGCTGTTTTGCATTTTTGTTATAAATGTAGGCCTAAGGGCCATAAAAAGCTTGTTAGCCAGGTTGTCTCCCAAAGCATGATAAGCTTGTTAGCCTGTGTGGCTCGACAAATTAGCCCAAGGGGCTGTTTCCAATTTTTGGTATAAATGTAGGTCTAAGGGCCATACAAAGCTTGTTAGCCAGGGTGTCTCCCAAACCATGATAAGCTTGTTAGCCTGGGTGGCTCAAAAAATTAGCCCAAGGGGCTGTTTTGCATTTTCGGTATAAATGCAGGCCTAAGGGCCATGAGCAGCTTGTTAGCCATGGTGGCTCCAAAAATTAGCCCAAGGGGCTGTTTTGCATTTTTGTTATAAATGTAGGCCTAAGGGCCATAAAAAGCTTGTTAGCCAGGTTGTCTCCCAAAGCATGATAAGCTTGTTAGCCTGTGTGGCTCGACAAATTAGCCCAAGGGGCTGTTTCCAATTTTTGGTATAAATGTAGGTCTAAGGGCCATACAAAGCTTGTTAGCCAGGGTGTCTCCCAAACCATGATAAGCTTGTTAGCCTGGGTGGCTCAAAAAATTAGCCCAAGGGGCTGTTTTGCATTTTCGGTATAAATGCAGGCCTAAGGGCCATGAGCAGCTTGTTAGCCATGGTGGCTCCAAAAATTAGCCCAAGGGGCTGTTTTGCATTTTTGTTATAAATGTAGGCCTAAGGGCCATAAAAAGCTTGTTAGCCAGGTTGTCTCCCAAAGCATGATAAGCTTGTTAGCCTGTGTGGCTCGACAAATTAGCCCAAGGGGCTGTTTCCAATTTTTGGTATAAATGTAGGTCTAAGGGCCATACAAAGCTTGTTAGCCAGGGTGTCTCCCAAACCATGATAAGCTTGTTAGCCTGGGTGGCTCAAAAAATTAGCCCAAGGGGCTGTTTTGCATTTTCGGTATAAATGCAGGCCTAAGGGCCATGATCAGCTTGTTAGCCATGGTGGCTCTAAAAATTTGCCCAAGGGGCTGTTTGGCAATTTGGGTATAAGTGCAGGCCTAAGGGCCATGATAAGCCTCTTAGGCTGGGTGTTTCCAAAAATTAGCCCAAGGGGCTGTTTTGCATTTTGGGTATAAATGCAGGCCTAAGGGCCATGAGCAGCTTGTTAGCCATGGTGGCTCCAAAAATTAGCCCAAGGGGCTGTTTTGCATTTTGGGTATAAATGCAGGCCTAAGGGCCATGATCAGCTTGTTAGCCATGGTGGCTCCAAAAATTAGCCCAAGGGGCTGTTTGGCATTTTGAGTGTAAATGCAGGCCTAAGGGCCATGATAAGCCTCTTAGGCTGGGTGTCTCCAAAAATTAGCCCAAGGGGCTGTTTTGCATTTTGGTTATAAATGCAGGCCTAAGGGCCATGATCAGCTTCTTAGCCAGGGTGGCTCAAAAAATTAGCCCAAGGGGCTTTTAAATGTTTGCTAACAGAAAATAAAGGTTGATTACTTGTGAAAAGGTGTTGTGATGGTTAATGAAACCGAAGTTAAGGTGTAGTGTTGGTTTAAGATGAAGCAGCCTCATTACCAGGTTGCAGGAACATGGTTACGCAAATCGTTACTGGTCTTGTACATACTGCTTGTACCAAAAAGACACAATATAATACAATGATTAATTATATCATATTGATGTTGAACGTGGCACTTCAGCTCTGAGTACTGTCGTCTTCAGGGCTCAAGAAGTCTTGTGAAATCCAGTTCCTATTAAACTTTATTAGAGTAAGCCTGTCTGCATTCTCTGGAGTAAGACGTGTCCTGGTATCAGTTATGATACCCCCAGCGGCACTGAAAACCCGCTCTGATGTCACACTAGCTGCAGGGCATGCCAGCACCTCCAAGGCATACAACGAGAGCTCTGTCCAAGTGTGGAGCTTGGAGACCCAGTAATTAAACGGGACTGCGGCATCAGTCAGGAAGCAGGTACTGTCACTTAAGTATTCTTGTACCATGTTGGTAAGTTTCTGTCTCCGAGAGATGGTTACTGGAGCAACATGGCGCTGCAGGTTCGATGGCTTATTGAACATAGCCCACTTTGCGGACATCTTTCCAGCATCTCTTCTGGACAGCGTGGATGATTGTGCCCCGACCAAAGGCTGCTGTTGCACAGAGTTGCTAACCATGGGCAGAGTGTTGTCTGACGGTGATATTCGAAGCATATTATCCACAAGAACCCTCTTGAAATAGTCAATTGTCAAGCCACGTGGTGACTGAAACAGCAGCGAGGTGAATTTATCTTTATAACGTGGGTCCAGAAAGGTGGCCAACCAGTAGAGGTCGTTGTGCAATATGTTAACCACTCGTGGGTCTTCTAGCAGACAAGTCAACATGAAGTGAGCCATGTGTCCTAAGCTGCATAGAGTCATGTCTTCAGTGTCCTCAGAACGATGTTCAATACCCATTGTATCCGCAAAGTCTGTCTCCGCCTCCTCCTCTCCAGGCCACCCATGGTGGACAGACACAAAGCTGGGGTTGTGAGTACCATCTGGGTTGACATCGGCACCAACAAAAAATAAATCCTCTTCATCGTCTTGCTCCTGTTCCTCCTCAGGAGCCATAGTTGCCTGGTCATACTGGCTCTGCTGGCTAGGTACTGCGCTGTTTAAATCTGGCTCCATAGCCATCTGCTGGGCTCTCAATGCTTCATTTTTCTGATTAATGAGGGATTCTTTCAGCAGACACAGCATGGGTATAGTGACACTGATGATGGACTGATCACCGCTCACCAGTTTTGTGCAGTAGTCAAAATTATCAAGAACCTCAGATGTGTCAGCGATCCACACCCACTCCATTGTACTAATATGTCGTGGCTGACTGCCGGTCTGACGGGCATGTTGCAACTGATACTCGGATATTGCCCTCTGCTGCTCATTGATCCTCGATAACATATGGAATGTCGAGTTCCATCGTGTCGGCATGTCACAAATGAGTCTGTGGTTGGGCAAATTCAATTGCTTTTGAAGCAATGAAAGTTTTCCAACCGCTGTTGACGAATGACGAAAATGTGCACAAACTCGACGCACCTTCTCCAGTAGGTCACATAGCTCTGGGTATGTACGCAGGAATTTCTGCACTACTAGATTCAGCACGTGAGCCATGCAAGGCACGTGCACAAGGTTTCCGAGCTTTAGTGCAGCCACTAGGTTACGACCATTGTCGCTCACCACGAGACCGGTCTGGAGTTGGAGTGGGGATAGCCACTCATCTGTCTGTTCCTTCAGACCTTTCAACAGCTCTACTGCAGTGTGCGGTGTGTGACCTAAACAGATCAGCTTCAGCAGAGCCTGTTGGCGTCTTGCTGAAGCACTGCAGCAAACCTCCCAACTTGGCCGTGATGTTGAGGGCAATTGAGGATTGGTCGAGGAAGCGGAAGATGGGGTAGTGGACATATAGGATGATGCAGAGACCCTGAATGAGGTTGTGCCAGCTATCCGTGGCGTGGGTAGGATGTTTGATGTTACACTAACATCGTTTGGCACACTCTCCACAACGTTGATCCAATGCGCGGTGAGCGAGATGTACCGGCCCTGTCCTGAACTGCTTGTCCACGTGTCCGTAGTAAGGTGTACTTTCCCGGTTACAGCGTTGGTGAGGGCACGCTTGAGGTTGTTAATGACATGCTCATGTAACGCGGGGACGGCACAACGTGAAAAGTAGTGGCGGCTTGGAACCGAGTAGCGTGGTACTGCCACAGCCAAAAGCTCACGGAAAGAGTCTGTACCCACAAGCCTAAACGGCAACATCTCGACTGCTAACAACTTAGCTATCTGGGCATTTATTTTTTTGGCTAATGGGTGGGAAGAGTGGTATTTCTGCTTCCTTTCGTACAGCTGTGTCACTGATAACTGTAAGGATGTTGATGACCGAGAACTGTCTGCACTCGTGTTCAGTCTCTCTGCAACCGCTGCTTGTGATGAGTACATATCAGCTGGACCAGCTTCAGCAACACTTGATTGTGACGGACGTATCTGAGTTACCGTCGCAGTCTTTGGGTCAGATGACACTGTTGTGGAAGGCTGCACTTTTGACCACTGAATAGGGTGCTGACCAGCCATGTGCTTCCGCATACTGCTGGTGCTCTGGTTTCCTTTCCCGTGGCCTCTGCTTAGCCTTGCATGGCAGATGGTACAGATGACCACATTTTCTTGAGAAGGCCCATCTTTAAAAAATTTCCACACAGTGGCTGACCGACCTCTAGGCTTGACTGTACTCCCTGAGGGATTACTGAGGCCCACATTTGAAACATTTTGTCCAACAGTTGACAAATTTTGAGCCACAGTGGACACATTTTGGGCAACAGTGGTGACTCTTTCAGTTCTGGTGGGAGGAGTAGGCCTTGGTGCCTTTGTTGGTGGGACATACACACTTTCTTCCTCCGTGCTGCTCTGCTGGCTCTGCATCGCAACATTCCACGTGGGATCAGTTGTCTCATCATCAACCCCTTCCTCTTCTAAATCTTCCCGATAACAAGATAGATTTTGCTCCCCAGATGACAAGTGTGTCACTGTCTCATCATCATCATCCTCCAACTCCTGAGACGGTCTAAGACTTTGCTGAAAGACACGTTCATGTGGCCGGGGTGTCTCTAAAACTTGTCCATGATTGGACAATTCTTCGTCAAGTATCTCATCTACTACGGAGTCTGGCAAACCGGATTCATGTAAAGGATTATATGTACCAAATAAGTCATCTGAGTGACCCATGTCTGTGTCAACATTTTCATGGGGCTGCTGTTGGTCTGAGGAACTGTGAAGAGGTTGTGGATTAGATGACCCAGCATGGTATGTACCAACAGTAGACACAGTGCTCAAGGAACCTTGAGTGCTGCAAGAACCTGTTGTTGAGGTCTTGTCTGCCAGCCAAGACGTTAGATGCTGTTCGTCTTCCGGCCTCAATACTCGTTTACTTTCCTGACGGGGAAAGTTAGACAGGAGGAACGATCGATCAATCCTCGTCTGTCTGCCCGAACTGGTGGATAGTTGGCCACGACTACCAATGCCTGTACCTCTTCCCTGTCCCTTAGCAAGACTTTTTTTGGGATTTGGTTTTTTGTGTGACATTTTATAATTTCTGGTGGCTTTCTGGGGGCTTGTAAAACAAGTAGCAGGTACTATTTCGTGAAAGGTACACACTAGAGGCTAAGATATATTAAGACAGATGGAAGGTAACGTGCGAGCTGCAGGCAGGACACCGTACAGCAACGCACTGTCACAGGAAAAAATTGTTTAGTACGCACAACCAGGCACACTTAGGCTGCGGTGCTGGCTGCGTGCAAGTTTACAAGTACCGTGCGAGCTGCAGGCAGGACACCGTACAGCTACGCACTGGCACAGGAAAAAATTGTTTAGTACGCACAACCAGGCACACTTAGGCTGCGGTGCTGGCTGCGTGCAAGTTTACAAGTACCGTGCGAGCTGCAGGCAGGACACCGTACAGCTACGCACTGGCACAGGAAAAAATTGTTTAGTACGCACAACCAGGCACACTTAGGCTGCGGTGCTGGCTGCGTGCAAGTTTACAAGTACCGTGCGAGCTGCAGGCAGGACACCGTACAGCAACGCACTGGCACAGGAAAAAATTGTTTAGTACGCACAACCAGGCACACTTAGGCTGCGGTGCTGGCTGCGTGCAAGTTTACAAGTACCGTGCGAGCTGCAGGCAGGACACCGTACAGCTACGCACTGGCACAGGAAAAAATTGTTTAGTACGCACAACCAGGCACACTTAGGCTGCGGTGCTGGCTGCGTGCAAGTTTACAAGTACCGTGCGAGCTGCAGGCAGGACACCGTACAGCTACGCACTGGCACAGGAAAAAATTGTTTAGTACGCACAACCAGGCACACTTAGGCTGCGGTGCTGGCTGCGTGCAAGTTTACAAGTACCGTGCGAGCTGCAGGCAGGACACCGTACAGCAACGCACTGGCACAGGAAAAAATTGTTTAGTACGCAGAACCAGGCACACTTAGGCTGCGGTGCTGGCTGCGTGCAAGTTTACAAGTACCGTGCGAGCTGCAGGCAGGACACCGTACAGCAACGCACTGGCACAGGAAAAAATTGTTTAGTACGCACAACCAGGCACACTTAGGCTGCGGTGCTGGCTGCGTGCAAGTTTACAAGTACCGTGCGAGCTGCAGGCAGGACACCGTACAGCAACGCACTGGCACAGGAAAAAATTGTTTAGTACGCACAACCAGGCACACTTAGGCTGCGGTGCTGGCTGCGTGCAAGTTTACAAGTACCGTGCGAGCTGCAGGCAGGACACCGTACAGCAACGCACTGGCACAGGAAAAAATTGTTTAGTACGCAGAACAAGGCACACTTAGGCTGCGGTGCTGGCTGCGTGCAAGTTTACAAGTACCGTGCGAGCTGCAGGCAGGACACCGTACAGCTACGCACTGGCACAGGAAATTTTTTGTGGAAAAATGGCACCAAAATTATTTGGTAGACTAGTGCCAAAAATAAGAAAAAGCTTAGGATTACAGCTCTGCGGAAAGCTGGGTGAACTAAGCTCTGAGGATGGTGCTGGATTCACTGTAAGGCTGCTCCTATCTCCCTTCCTTACAGTCCTGTACAGCAATCCTCCGTCCTGGTAGTTCTGAAAAGAACTTTTGGGTTATGTGTGAGGAATCTTGACTCCTACACTCCGTCCTGTTAGTTCTGAAAAGAACTTTTGGGTTATATGTGAGTCCTACACTGCCTAACTGTCCCTAGATCTGCTCCAAGTCTCCCTGCACTAGGTCAGCTCTTCTCAGCAATGTGCCCAAAATGGCGGGGGCAAGCCTTATATACTGCCTTGCCTGTCATACATCACGATGGACAGCAGCCAATCATAGTCCTGACACAACCAAAGCTGCTATGCCATTACTGACTATGATTGGCTATCTTCACAAGTTTTCTGACCTAACACGCAATGCTGACTAGTAACATAAAAGATTCTGGATTCGCGAGTCCCGAATAGAGAATACAGGACTCGGAATCGCAGACTCGCTAGGATTCGGACTCGTAGACTCGCTCAGACTCGCTGCTGTTTGGGGAGATTCAAGCTATATAGCGATGTGATAGAGCGAGTCTAGCGAGTCTAGCGAGTGAGAGAAAGTAAACTATGACAAAACTAAGATTGCCATTCACTTGCATTGGACTCGTTACTGAGCGAGTATTCGCTAAAAGACTCGCCGATTCCCGAGTCCAGCGAGTCCCTTAAGAATCGCCGAGTAACGAGTCCTAGCGAGTAGACTCGCTCATCCCTATATCACTGCTCTTTGAGAAAATCTGTGTGTGACAGGGTTCATTTCACCACAGACACCTGGATAAGTAAGCATGGACAGGGGCATTACATGTCGTTTACCGGGAACTGGGTGACTGGTTGCTGCTGTACAAGTCTTGGCATCTCCATGGTCTATCAATAAAACCTCTGTATGTAACACATTCTCCACTGATTCTGCCTCCTCCATCTCCTCTAGGGCCTCCACCTGCACCCAAAACCTCTCTGGTAATGTGATTCATGTTCCAACTATGCAGAAGGAATCCAGCACACCTACTTACTACACTGCCAGCAGGGCTCAGCACCAGCAAGCTACAGTTAGGGCCAGAAATATTTGGACAGTGACACAAGTTTTGTTATTTTAGCTGTTTACAAAAACATGTTCAGAAATACAATTATATATATAATATGGGCTGAAAGTGCACACTCCCAGCTGCAATATGAGAGTTTCCACATCCAAATCGGAGAAAGGGTTTAGGAATCATAGCTCTGTAATTCATAGCCTCCTCTTTTTCAAGGGACCAAAAGTAATTGGACAATGGACTCTAAGGGCTGCAATTAACTATGAAGGCGTCTCCCTCGTTAACCTGTCATCAATGAAGTAGTTAAAAGGTCAGGGGTGGATTCCAGGTGTGTGGTTTTGCATTTGGAAGCTGTTGCTGTGACCAGACAACATGCGGTCAAAGGAACTCTCAATTGAGGTGAAGCAGAACATCCTGAGGCTGAAAAAAAAGAAAAAATCCATCAGAGAGATAGCAGACATGCTTGGAGTAGCAAAATCAACAGTTGGGTACATTCTGAGAAAAAAGGAATTGACTGGTGAGCTTGGGAACTCTAAAAGGCCTGGGCGTCCACGGATGACAACAGTGGTGGATGATCGCCGCATATTTTATTTGGTGAAGAAGAACCCGTTCACAACATCAACTGAAGTCCAGAACACTCTCAGTGAAGTAGGTGTATCTGTCTCTAAGTCAACAGTAAAGAGAAGACTCCATGACAGTAAATACAAAGGGTTCACATCTAGATGCAAACCATTCATCAATTCCAAAAATAGACAGGCCAGAGTTAAATTTGCTGAAAAACACCTCAAGAAGCCAGCTCAGTTCTGGAAAAGTATTCTATGGACAGATGAGACAAAGATCAACCTGTACCAGAATCATGGGAAGAAAAAAGTTTGGAGAAGAAAGGGAACGGCACATGATCCAAGGCACACCACATCCTCTGTAAAACATGGTGGAGGCAACGTGATGGCATGGGCATGCATGGCTTTCAATGGCACTGGGTCACTTGTGTTTATTGATGACATAACAGCAGACAAGAGTAGCCGGATGAATTCTGAAGTGTACCGGGATATACTTTCAGCCCAGATTCAGCCAAATGCTGTAAAGTTGATTGGACGGCGCTTCATAGTACAGATGGACAATGACCCCAAGCATACAGCCAAAGCTACCCAGGAGTTCATGAGTGCAAAAAAGTGGAACATTCTGCAATGGCCAAGTCAATCACCAGATCTTAACCCAATTGAGCATGCATTTCACTTGCTCAAATCCAGACTTAAGACGGAAAGACCCACAAACAAGCAAGACCTGAAGGCTGCGGCTGTAAAGGCCTGGCAAAGCATTAAGAAGGAGGAAACCCAGCGTTTGGTGATGTCCATGGGTTCCAGACTTAAGGCAGTGATTGCCTCCAAAGGATTCGCAACAAAATATTGAAAATAAAAATATTTTGTTTGGGTTATGTTTATTTGTCCAATTACTTTTGACCTCCTAAAATGTGGAGTGTTTGTAAAGAAATGTGTACAATTTCTACATTTTCTATCAGATATTTTTGTTCAACCCTTCAAATTAAACGTTACAATCTGCACTTGAATTCTGTTGTAGAGGTTTCATTTCAAATCCAATGTGGTGGCATGCAGAGCCCAACTCGCGAAAATTGTGTCACTGTCCAAATATTTCTGGCCCTAACTGTATGTTAATGTTAAAATGCCTGGGAAATGTAATTCACACAACTGAGGAGTTGTGGTTAGCTTCGGAGACCGAGTTACATCAATAGATGTGTCCACTGAATTTGCAGCCAGGGAAGGCTGTTTGCGACAACACTGTGAACCTGGGTGTGGCTCTATGCTGGGGCAAGGTGACATATGTGCCTTGCATGGCTTAGGTCCTGAACCTAATCTTGCAGCTATTTCTAGGCCAATATTGTGACCTTGATTTGCTCCTGCAGAGAGCATGGTCACTGTGTGCTCACTTCCACCATTCTCACCCCGCGGCTCAATGACTTGCAGAAGTCTTTCAACATACCGGTTAACCGCCTGATATATGATGTGCTGACACAATGGAATTCCACTCTGCACATGTTGCAGTGAATGTGGCAGCAGCAATGAGCCCTGATGCTCTATGTCATGATGTATAACCTGGACCAACACAATCCTGAGGGTAGGGCAAATCACGTTGCTGGAGTGGTCACAGATCAAGGACCTCTGCACCCTTTCACTCAGTTTTGAAATGGCGACTAAGGATGGGTTCACAGTTGGCATGAGTTTTTTTTAGTGATTTAACAAAACTCATGCGTTTTTTCATGTCATCATGAGTTTTTTAAGGTGTGTGATGGCTCCCTGCGTTTTTGGCTGCGTTTTTAAATCTGCACCAAAAAATATTGCATGTACTATTTTTTGGTGCGTTTTGAAAAACGCATGCGTTTTTGTAGAAAACGCATGCGTTTTTATAACATGGGCCCCTATGGAAAACGCTTGCAAAAACGCATGTACAATTAGTACCATTTAGTGCCATTCAAAAACGCATGCGTTTTCCATAGGAGCCCATGTTAAGAAAACGCATGCTTTTTCTAAAACGCTTGCGTTTTTTTAACATGGGCTCCTATGGAAAACGCATGCGTTTTTGAATGGCACTAATTGTACATGCGTTTTTGCATGCGTTTCCCATAAGGCCCCATATTAAAAAATGCATGCGTTTTTGGAAATGCACCAAAAACGCATGGTACTGTCACACATGCTTTTTTGCTATTAGGGCATGCGTTTTTTAACATGTGGGCCTATGGGTGCGTTTTTTACATGCATTTTTGAAAACGCAGGTCTCCAAAAACGCATGTGAAAAATGCAACTGTGACCCCAGCCTAAGATGTTTAGTGCTGACGATGCCATTATCATTATCACTATTCCAGTCATTTCCATGCTGGAGAACACTTTGATTAGCAAGGGGAGTTAGATGGTGGTCCAAGAGGATGCAGAGGAAGTAGTGAAGGAGGATGGGTGTAATGGGAGGGTGGAGGAATCGAGAGGGCTCATGGTAGCAGCCAAACAGTTGATGAAATTGCAGGAGGTGAGAAAGAAATGGAGGAGATAGAGGTGATATTCATAGAAGACTCAGCAGATTAGGATATTTTGGTCATGTTTCTGATGTGCGAGGTCGGGAGAGGATGAAGAAAGCATGTGGGAATGTTACTCCACCGCCACCAACATAACAAGGACGTGGGCCTCATGGATACAGAAGACACATGAGTGCCTTCTTGCTGCACTATCTGCAACATGAACCGCAGATTGCTAGGAGTTGAAGTAATGCTAACTACTGAGTTTCCACACTGTCAGTTCGCCGGTACAAAAGTAAGTTTGCCCAAATGATTCCTGCCCTGGAAATGGAGACATGCATGCAGGAGTATCAAACGAAGATTTTAGACAATCTGAGGACTGCTTTACCCCAAAACACCAGTGGGAGACATATTGCACATCACAGTTCTACTCTTCTAACCCAGGGAACGTCGAGTCGTCATCACAGAAATGTTACCAGCAGCTGTATCTGTTACCAGCAATTTCTATGAGTCATTTTACAATTTTTTTTTACACCAGCCTTTGCAATGCCAGAAAAAAGAACAAGTCTGACTCTTAGAAGCAGAGAGGGGCGTGCATAATTACAAGGCAGCAACACACAGGCCCCGCCTATTTGCGGCTTGCACAGAAACAGAGAACTCACACAGGACAAAGTAATATAACTTTTTCTTTTACTTTACAAAAGCGATTTTTTTCTGCATAAGGGATGGCTAGAAATGATAAGAGGGGGTGCAGGGACAGGTCTAAAGATACGGGGGGGTCAGTTTATGGGTTTAGGATCACTTTAAGGATTTTGTCATGGCCGGCAGCCAGCATTCTCTCAGAACATGTCTTCAGTGCTACTGGTGGAGTCCTGACTGATAAGCGCATATGGCTTATCACAGACAGTGTTGATTGCCTAACTTTTATCAAGATGAACAAGTCATGGATCTCCAAGGACATTTCCACCCCAATGTCAGAATGGGCAGAATAAGCGTTGGTATACTTTCCAGTGAGCTGCATTAAGCTCCCAATTACAATATTTCAACTCTGCCACTTTAATGCTGGCTGTTCCTACGTTTTAGAAAAGTGGGGATTTTTCTTTGGTTCTCTTTGCTGTGTGGTGCGTTCCTTGAGCAGGGCTCTTTGAGCATTATTCCAGCTCATGACACTTGTGCACCACTCTCTAAATACTCAAACTTAAAATGCTGGGCCTTGGCCACCAGCCTTGCTGCTATTGTGGCCCAATACAAAATGTTTTAATTGATACATACCACTTTGCTGTGGTGTGACCCTAATTTTTAGAAAAGTAGGGACTCTTGTTATGGTGTCCCTGCTGTGTGGTGCATTCTTTGAGCAGGGTTCTCTGAGCACAGTACCTGTTCATGACACTTGTGCATGACTTCCTAAATACTCAACCTCAAAAGGTTGGGCCCAAGCCTCCAGCCTTGCTGTTAAAGTGACCCAATACAAACTGTTTTATTGGATATATACCACTTTGATGTGGTGTGACCCTAACTTTTGGAATAGTAGGAAATCTTGTTAGGGTCTTTTTGCTTTGCCTCATCCATCTGTCAATTAAAACTAAGTTTCACCTACTTTGAACTGATTCTGAAGATTGTGCAGGCTGGCACAGACCGTGTCTCGCGAATACATGTTATGCCTTGAGACTATTTGTACACTAGGTAGATTGTATTTTTCTGGTGTATGGCACTAATATAAACTGTTTGGCAGCTTTAGGACACATTTGAAGGTTTTTTCTATGTGTTTCACGTTGCCAGTCATTGATTTCAATGGAGTTTAGAACGTTTGACAGAGGAAGAAGTGAAGTGCTTAGAAGAATCAGGAGATGAGGAAGAAATGATTACTCTTTCTGTTGTCGGAGGATGGCAGGAAAGGATGGAGAAGGCAAGGGGATTGTTATCTCGCCGCCACCAACACAACAAGGACTTGGGCCTCATGTATGCGTCAGACACATGGGCGCCTTCTTGCTGCACTATCTGCAATATGATGCCTGTATTGTTAGGATTCAAATTAGTGGGTTGCCACACTGTTGGTTAGATCAGTGATGAGTGAGTACCGTAATATTCGTAATCGCTATACTCGGAACGAGAACTCTGCTATAATTGTGTATTTGTGGCGCTCAAGCGGAACGGTCGCCACTAGTGGAGTAAAGACCAGTCAGGAGAAGGAGAGGCATTAACACCACCAGACTGGACTGAGAGTACACGGACCCTTTGGCCTGAGCTACTATGAGGCTTGTCCGGGTCCTGGGCTGCAGACACTAGCCACAGAAAGAAGGAGTCCAGGTGTGTTTGAATTAGCGATGACATTGTGGCACTGGGCCAGAACCAGAGTGCCGGCTCTGCTGAAGTGGCCAGGACGCTGTATACTCCAACCACGAACCCAGCCGGGGTGCGGGGTCTTTACGTCCCGCAACCCAACCTCCGGTGCAGTGAAAAGAAGGCCGTCATACTAGGGCTAGGGGACCCAGTAGGTCGCCCTCTGAGAGCCCGTGACCAGTGGTCCATAGCTAGCGTGCAGACAGACCAAAAAGGTCCGAAAGAGACACGTAAGGGGGGGATGCAGACGAGCCATCACGGCTGCTTAGACCACACCAAAGCTGCTACTGAACTGTTGTAAACTGTGCCATCTGTGAGGAAATAGTAAACCTTGTTAAAGCTCTGTGCTGTCAGCGACTGTGTTTCTTGCACCTGAGAGGAGATAGACTGATTTGGGGATCCGGCAGCAGGAGACTGCCTGTGACTGTGAATACTGCACCCCTGCACTACACTAGACTATACAGTTGCCCTGGGGATCGGCTCATCCCATGGAAGGCTCAACATCCTCGCTGCTACTCCCATCATCCCCAGAGGACCCGACTGCAGCAGCGGCTATCCCGGCTGCATTCCACGAGTGGTGTCACATTTATTCCTAAAAATTGTTCCACTTTTATTGACTGCCCAGGGCCACGGAGCCAGTTCTCGACCCCCATGACTCCCCCAGCAGAGCTGCCGCCCAATTCCGAGTACCCCACGGCCCTGTGGGTGAGTCAACTTGGCGTCACAAACAGGATCTACTGACCCGGTAGAACCGAGTCTTGTGCGCATTACAGACTTTGTATTTTTTATTGGACCTCAGCAGTGGCAGCCCTGAAGGACTGAGACCATGTACTGGCAGAGGGGCATGCCATGGCCCCTCATCGTGGGCCAGGCAAACAACGGGTGCATAAAACTGCCCATACCCTTTCCATTCTCCGACAATTGGTAGGGCGGCTCTAAAGACTGCATAATCCCGCCCAAGGGTGTGACTGCCGCCGGTGACTAAGAACGTAGACACCCACGAAGGGAGGGAGGAGAAAGAGACAGAAAGAACAGCACAAGGAGCCATCTTTTTAAGTTGACTAATGTCGACCGCAGAAGCCAGTCTCTGATCCCCAAAACAATGGGGAAAATGGGCTGGTGTGTGCTTGATATCAGGCAGTAGGAAATGTTTGGACTACTGCTTTGCCTAGGGCATTAACCGACTTTTTACATGTAGTAATGTGGACTGCAGAAGCCAGGCTCTGACCCCAAAAACCACAGGGAAAATAGGCTGGTGCATGCTTGGCAGCAGGCAGTAGGAATTGCTTGGACTACTGCTTTGTAGAGGGCACTAACCGCCTTTTTTTCCATTCTTTATTTAGTTTTGAAAGTTAACAAAACATGGTACATATAACATATTTCTGTATATGTTACTGATAGCTGATAGTACCTACATTTTCCTTATACATTTCTGTAACAAAATAAACTTATTCTACAACATAAACAGTAGGTTTCTCAATGTTTTCCTATGTATTATGACGGCACAGTATCTATATTGCCTTCGTAAAGATTATTCGGTTATAGAATTATAGAGTAATGTGATAATACAATTATAAAACTATAGAGATATGACACTCCCATGGCTGTTGACCGGTTAAGCACAATTTTCGCCTCCAAGGAACCTCGCACAAGCTCCCAGAAGACGGGAAAATGATAAAGCATGTTTTTCTTGGGGGGATTTCTTACGGTCATCGCGATCCCTCAGTTAATTACTAATATCACCACCTTCCGCCCTTACCTTCCATGGCTGCCACGTTTTAAGAAAGGAGTCGTAGGAGTTCATTTCCCAACTGGAAAGTTCTTCTAGTCTATATAGTTCGGATATCTTGGCTAGCCATTCCTTTACTGTGGGTGCATGTTGTTGCTTCCATTTCTGAACTATTAGGTGCTTTGCAGCTCCCATCATAATTGAGGCTAGCCCATGTTTTTTGGGATTGTAGTTGTTTGATGGGAGCGATAGAAGAGCTTCCACTGCAGTTAAATCAGATTCTATGAGATTCATGGATTTTAAAATCGTGTTTACTCCTAACCAAAATTTTTTTCATTTCTGACATGTCCAAAATTTGTGGGTTAGATTTCCTCTCGATCTCTCGCATCTCCAGCATTTCGGGGACTCTGTAAACCCTAAGTGAAACAATCTCTCAGGGGTGTAATACCACCTCGATAGGAGCTTGTAGGACGTCTCCTGTAGTAGAACACATCTAGAGAAGCCATGTGAGTTCTGGCAGAGTTTTGTTTTGTCATCTCTAGTGAGCACGACACCGAGTTCAATCTCCCAAGAGTGTATAAAGAGTGGGAAAGTGGGCTGTGTGTTATCAAGTAAATTATTATATATCTTAGAGATAATATTAGGGATCGGTGGATTCACTTTTACCAATATCTCTAGCCACTTCCACCTTGTGGAGATCGTCATTGGGCTTTTGATCTTTTTCATGTAGTGGGCCACATGTAGTTCTTGTAAGAATGTCTGTGGTTGTTTTTTGGCTTCCATCGGCCACATGTTCCTACATGGGACGTCTTTTCGCAGTAACCAGGAGATGGGTTTAATCGGGAGAGTCTTCCATAGATTATATGGGTCTGAAAAATCTACGTCTATTAGATATGGTATAAGCTTCATCGGGAATTTATCTAGGAAGCCACATTCGGGGAAACGAATCGGGACCAACTTTCATCTTATAGCTAGTGTAGTGGCAAGAATCTCATCAAAATTATTACTATCTGGTATGCTGTCTGTCCACAACAAACTGTGTATCCTACTGTGTAGTAGTTGAATTTCTATGTGTTGTTTATTATCTTGAGAGGCCATATGAGTAAGTTTCAGCCATCTCGCTAAATAAATATGATAAGATATGAGATCTGGTAGTCCCAGGCCCCCCCTGTCTTTTAGGAAGCATAAGAATTCTAAATGAGATCCTAGCTCTCTTGTGTTTCCATACGAACTTGGAGATTATTCGATTTAGAGCCTGAATCTAACCGCCTTTTTAAGTGTAGTAATGTGAACAGCAGAAGCCAGGCTCTGACCCCAAAAACAACAGGGAAAATGAGCTGATGCATGCTTGGTAGCAGGTAGTAGGAAATGTTTGGACTACTGCTTTGCCTAAGGCAATTAACGCCTTTTTAAGTGTAGTAATGTGGACTGCAGAAGCCAAGAACTGACCCCAAAAACATCTGAGAAAATAGACCGGTACTTTAAAAAAAAGGCAGCACAAAATGCTAGTACTCTGTGGGCTGGAAAAATATAGCTTTGCCTCTAACAAGAGCTGTTTGAAGATAGACACTGGAAGAATACTTTAACCTCTCCCTACCTAATACACAATATCTCCCTCCCTGTACTTTGACTTTGTTGTTTGTCTTCAGCTCTGAAAAGAGCTATTTTTGGTGGTATTATGGAGCTAGTAACCGGCTTCTTTAAACTGTCCTTGCTTGAGTATCTCTCCCTCCCTACTTTACACTGAGCTAGTATACACTGCAGGTAGCCTTGAAAATAGCTTTTGTGTTATCAAGCGACCTAAACACTCTCCCTGGCAGTTCAGTGATCTCTCTGTATGCTTGTAGAATGCAGGTTCCGGATGCAATGTGCTCACAATGACGACGGCAGGGCTTAAATAGACCCTATAAGGCTGGGCAGCCAAACAATCAGAGTAACGCCAAAACCAAGATGTCTGCTGCATTACTGTGGTTGGTTAAGAAGCCCAGCATGTTTAGAGGCTGCAAAGGAGGCACCAAAACTGCAGGGCGGGACATCCGATTATAGCGAGGCTGCAAAGGAGGCACAAAAACTCGCAATATAATGAGTAACCTGAATACCATACTATTTCTGTGAATAGCAAATAGTAACGAGTACACTCACCCATCACTAAGCTTCCCACCCTGAACAGGGTCACATGCATGCTGGATTATCAAAAAAAAGCTGCTAGACAAGTTTAGGACTGTTTTTTCTCAACACATTAGTGAGGGACACATTATACATGGCAGATCTACACTGACAATTCAGGGAATGTCGAGTCATCATCATCATTAGCTTCATTTTATAAGCTAGGACTGGCCCTGTTCAAGACCCTGTGCCATGCATGCAGGCTGGGTTATTCTCCAATTTTGTGGGCCAATTGATGCCACTTTGGTGGTGTCTGGCCCTAATTTTTTTAAATGTATAGGTGTAGACTGGAGACTCATTTTGGGGTCTCCTTGTCTGTTTCCTGAATTAAGCAGTTCTATGTGAGTACAATGCCTACACATGTCACTCACCCCCTCTTACTGTAATGAATGTTTAACCTTGAAATGCTAGGCCAGGCCCTGTTCCAGACCCTGTGCCATGCATGCAGGCTGCGTCATTCTCCAATTTTTATTGTGGGCCAATTGATGCCATTTTGGTGGTATCTGGCCCTAATTATTTTAAATAGGAAGACTCTTTTTTGGGGTCTCCTTCTGGTTTGTTTCCTGCATTTAGCAAGGTTATGCGAGTACAATGCCTACATATGTCACTCACCCCTATTACAGTAGTAAATGTCTAACCTTGAAATGCTAAGCCAGGCCCTCTGCCAGACCCTATGCCATGCATGCAGCCTGTGCCATTCTCCAATATTTACTATGGGCCAATTAATGCCACTTTGGTGGTATCTGGCCCTAATTTTTGGAAACACGGATATTCTTTTGTGGTCGTATTGTCTGTTCCCTGAATTTAGCAGGGTTCTCTGAGCACCATGCCTACACCTGAAGCTTGAAATACTGGGCCAGACCTTGTCTCATGCATCCATATCGCATAATGCTGAAAATTTTAACATTGGGAAATAGATGGCACTTTTCCTGGGGTCTGTCCCTAATTTGAGCTGTGTTTGGCAGCTTTCATGCACCTCTTAAGGTGTTTTGTAGGCCCATAATTTTGCTTCCCATTGTTTTCAATGGGGTTTGTATGTTTGATGAACTGTTCGACGAACTGTTCATCAAGCAATGCAAGTTCGACGAACCGAACCAAATTCAAACTATCGGAGGTTCTCTCATCTCTAATAATAAGAAAAATTATAACGAATACCATATATGTTTAATTTAATAGCTACACTATAAGGAAATGGCCAGGAGACTAGGAAGAAAATAAACAAAACTGGGAAAAAGACGGAAAATGCTCATGGATTAGAATGGACTCTAGCTCATGTGTACTATAAGCAGGCGTGTATTGGAAAACCATGCACTAATGAAATGTGCTATTAGAGAGACATTGAGAAATATGTATTCACTAGCTGGGTGCCCGATGCACATGCATCGGGATTCTAGAAGAGCGAGTCTCTGACTCGCAATTGCCGCTTCGCGGCCAATGCTTCGCGCTGCTAAGGCGACTCGCCATGCCCGCTGCGCGGGCATAGCGAGTCGCCTTAGAACTGCTCGCAATGGCCGCTGCGCGGCCAATGCTTCGGGTGTATCCACATGACCACGCAGACTCGCATTGCGAGTGGACTCAGAAGGGGCAAAAAACCCATTCGCAATTATATAATAGATATAAAAATTAAGGAATATGTAGTACTGTTGTCATAGCTGATGAAATTTATGTTCCATAGTGTTAAGAGTGTTGTCCTATTAATAAGAATAAATTATTTTGAAGGTGCTATAAAAAATATATATATATATAAATAAATATTAAATTAAAGCTTTAAGTGAGGAATGTAGTGTGTGGATTGTAATTGGAGCTATCACAAAAAATGACATGCTACACAAAGGAGATGCCAGAAAAATGTGAATTGCTTTTGTCTAAAAATATACACATACATGTGCATCTCAATAAATTAGAATAGCATCTAAAAGATAATTTAATTTAAAAAATTGGATACATAAAGTGAAACTCATATATTATATTGAGTCATTACAGAGTGCCCTATTTCAAGTGTTTATTTCTGTAAATGTTAATGATTATGGCTTACAGCCAATGAGGAAAAAAATCATTGTCTCAGAAAATTAGAATATTATATAAGGCCAATTGAAAAAAATATTTTTAACTCATAAATCTTGTCCTAATCAAAAATATGTACAGTAAGTGCACTCATTACTTGGTTGCAGCTTCTTTTGCATGAATTACTGCATCAATACGGTGTGACATGGAGGCAATCAGCCTGTGGCAATGATGAGATGTTATGGAAGCCCAGGTTGCTTTCATAGCAGCCTTCAGCTCATCTGCATTGTTGGGTCTGGTGTTCTTCATCTTCTTCTTGACAATACCCCATAAATTCACTATGGGATTTAAGTCAGACTAGTTTGCTGGCCAATCAAATATAGTGATACTATGTTTATTAAAGCAGCTATTGGTACTTTTGCCAGTGTGTCATGTCCTTCTGATAAATTAAATTTCATCTTCAAAAAACTTGTCAGCAGAGGAAAGTATGAAGTGCTCTAAAATGTCATGGTAGATGTCAGCGTTGACTTTGGTCCTGATAAAATACAGTGGACCTACACCAGCAGATGACATGGCTCCCCAGACCATCACTGATTGTGGAAACTTCACACTAGACCTCAAGCAGCTTGTATTGTGGCCTCTCCACTCTACCCCCAGGCTCTGGGACCTTGATTTCCAAATGAAATGCCAGATTTACTTTCACCTGAAAACAACATTTTGGACCACTGAGGAACAGTCCAGTTATTTTTCTCCTTGGCCAAGGTGAGACCCTTCTTGCGTTGTATATTGGTCAGGAGTTGCTTGATACAAGGAATGTGACAGTAGTATCCCATGTCCTGGATACATCTGTGTGTGGTGGCTCTTGAAGCACTGACTCAAGCAGCAGTCCACTTCTTGTGAAGGTCCCCCAAATTTTTGAATGACCTTTTCTTAACAATCCTTTCAAGGCTGTGGCTATCCCGGTTGCTTGTGCACCTTTTTCTACCACATTTTTTCCTTTAACTCAACTGTCCATTATTATGCTTGGATACAGCACTCTGTAAACAGCAAGCTCCTTTATCAATTACCTTGTGGCTTACTTTCACTCTGCAGTGTGTCAATTACTACCTTCTGAACATCTGTCAAGTCATCAGTCTTCCTCATGATTGTGTAGTCTACTGAACCAGACTAAGGCTAGGGTCACACATAGCAATCCGTTTTTGGAAGTGATTTCCATGACCAATCCATTTTTTTTGGGTGCTTTTTGAGCCTCCTGTACCTCTGAACGTTTATGGACTTAGTCATTTTTTGACCAAAATTCTTGAAAAAATGGATCTGTTTTTTAAGGCACCCAAAAAAAACGGATCTGTTTTTCCATAGGGCCCATGTTAAAATTTTTTTTTTTTTGAAAAACGGACCCCAAAAACGTTGCTAGCAAAAGTTTTGGCTCAAAAACGTACCTAGCAATGTTTTCAGGTGCAAAAAAAAAACGGATAGGGTGTTTATTACATCCAATCCGTTTTCTATCAGGTTTTGGACTTAGAAAAAAAAAATCCTAATTCTGATGCCAAAAATGGACCAAGGGCTTATGTGTGACCCTAGCCTAATGGACGAATTCAAAGAGACTTGGTCAGGCCATTTTTCAGTATGATACTAATATTACCCTTGCCTAGTGCCTGGGCATACCTTTTACAAACATGTAAAATCATTATTGTACCCTTGGTAGTTTCCTTCCTATAAGAATGTTCACACTCTGCAGGCAGCTGGTGCATTAGTCCAGCTCCATTACTTTCACAGCCGATTTGTCCAGCTGTGTAAATGTTATTTAAACATCCACAGCTATCCAAGCTGGCAGGGCCGGCGTCAGCACCCGGCGTACCCGGGCAAGTGCCGGGGCCCGACGGCTTGGAGGGGGCCCACCGGGCCCCTGAGGGCTAGGGTCACACTTGTGTTGTGACCCTAGCCTGACGCAAGTATTGTCTGCTGCAGCGCAGAGCGTTTAACGCTATGCGCTGCCAGCAACTGAGCCCATAGAAACCCGCAGTTTACATTGACAACGAGTGGTTGTCACGGTAAACGTCGGGTTTCTATGGGCTGCCTCCAGCGCATAGCAGCGTTGCAACATACAATACTTGCATAAGGCTAGGGTCACAATGCAAGTGTGACCCTAGCCTCAGGGCAGGGCCGGCGTCAGCACCCGGCGTACCCGGGCAAGTGCCGGGGCCCGACGGCTTGGAGGGGGCCCACCGGGCCCCTGAGGGCTAGGGTCACACTTGTGTTGTGACCCTAGCCTGACGCAAGTATTGTCTGCTGCAGCGCAGAGCGTTTAACGCTATGCGCTGCCAGCAACTGAGCCCATAGAAACCCGCAGTTTACATTGACAACGAGTGGTTGTCACGGTAAACGTCGGGTTTCTATGGGCTGCCTCCAGCGCATAGCAGCGTTGCAACATACAATACTTGCATAAGGCTAGGGTCACAATGCAAGTGTGACCCTAGCCTCAGGGGCCCCTGAGCACTGCCCCCACAGCCAGAGCCATATCCAGGGGGCAGCTGGGGGGTCATTTTCAGGCTCCTGCAGGCTGCAGCACCGGAGGTCTCCCTCCTCCCCCCTCCACGGGAGCCGACAGAGCTGCACACACTCTGTGCTTACAGGACCTGCGATGATGTCACATGGAGGGGAGGAGTCAGGGGTCTCATGATCAGCTCCTCAGTGTATCCAGGACTCTGCTGGCCATCAATGATGCTCAAATAAGGTGAAGTTTGTGTGTGGTCAGGAGGCATTTACAGTGTGAATGTAGCAGAGGTGAGTGTGTACTAGGTGTATGGCAATTAGGTGAAGGTTATGTGTGGGGTCAGGAGGGATTTACAGTGTGAATGTAGCAGAGGTGAGTGTGTACTAGGTGTATGGCAATTAGGTGAAGGTTATGTGTGGGGTCAGGAGGGATTTACAGTGTGAATGTAGCAGAGGCGAGTGTGTACGAGGTGTACGGAGCAGAGCCGTGTGTGTACGAGGTGTACGGAGCAGAGCCGTGTGTGTACGAGGTGTACGGAGCAGAGCCCAGTGTGTACGAGGTGTACGGAGCAGAGCCACGTGTGTACGAGGTGTACGGAGCAGAGCCGTGTGTGTACGAGGTGTACGGAGCAGAGCCCTGTGTGTACGAGGTGTACGGAGCAGAGCCCTGTGTGTACGAGGTGTACGGAGCAGAGCAGTGTGTGACGAGGTGTACGGAGCAGAGCCACGTGTGTACGAGGTGTACGGAGCAGAGCCACGTGTGTACGAGGTGTACGGAGCAGAGCCACGTGTGTACGAGGTGTACGGAGCAGAGCCACGTGTGTACGAGGTGTACGGAGCAGAGCCACGTGTGTACGAGGTGTACGGAGCAGAGCCGTGTGTGTACGAGGTGTACGGAGCAGAGCCCTGTGTGTACGAGGTGTACGGAGCAGAGCCGTGTGTGTACGAGGTGTACGGAGCAGAGCCGTGTGTGTACGAGGTGTACGGAGCAGAGCCGTGTGTGTACGAGGTGTACGGAGCAGAGCCGTGTGTGTACGAGGTGTACGGAGCAGAGCCACGTGTGTACGAGGTGTACGGAGCAGAGCCACGTGTGTACGAGGTGTACGGAGCAGAGCCGTGTGTGTACGAGGTGTACTGAGCAGAGCCGTGTGTGTACGAGGTGTACGGAGCAGAGCCGTGTGTGTACGAGGTGTACGGAGCAGAGCCCTGTGTGTACGAGGTGTACGGAGCAGAGCCGCGTGCGTACGAGGTGTATGGAGCAGAGCCGCGTGTGTATGAGGTGTACGTAGCAGAGCCGCGTGTGTACGAAGTATGTGTACCAGTGGTAGCCCCCCGCGGATTCCGCTCCTATAGTCTCAGCCACCTTTGCCAGCAGCATTCTTCTCCATAGTCTCTTCTGCCGCTGTCTGCATTGTGCAGCTCAGCATAGGGGGCACGATGTTGTCATGACTGCTGATATGTGCAGAGCGACCGGAGGAGACCAGAGCAGCGAGAAGAAAGGTGAGGAGAGAGAGAGATCTGGACGGCCAGACACTCCGCTTGGCTGCGGTGCCACCATATGGCAGTGCGGCTCCATTGAGCTGCTTGCATTATTTGTGTGCTTCAGGATGCTTGTGTATATACCAAGCATCCTCAGACGCACAAAAATGCAACATTTTGCATTTGAAGGGTATTTTTAAAAGGCGCAAGGGAATGCAATCGCATTTTAGCCCGCTCCTAACAATGTGTAATATACTCACTGTCAGGAGCAGCTCTTGCTGGATTCGGCAGTCACTGTTCCTGTAAGGCTGCCTTCACATAGGAGTTTTTTTTAAAATGTGGCAGTTGCGGTAAAAAAAACCTGCATCTGCCGCATTTTCCGCCTAGCGGCTGCACTTGCTGCACTTTTGCGGCAAGCCCCATGCATTGTCTATGGGGCTTGCGGTAAGTGTGCGGCAATATATATATATACATATATATACATATATATATATATATATATATATATATATATATATATATATAGTCCGCGATATGTACTTAAAGGGGGCCCACTGAGACCTTTTCGCCCGGGGCCCACAGAAACCTGGAGCCGGCCCTGCCTCAGGGGCCCCTGAGCACTGCCCCCACAGCCAGAGCCATATCCAGGGGGCAGCTGGGGGGTCATTTTCAGGCTCCTGCAGGCTGCAGCACCGGAGGTCTCCCTCCTCCCCCCTCCACGGGAGCCGACAGAGCTGCACACACTCTGTGCTTACAGGACCTGCGATGATGTCACATGGAGGGGAGGAGTCAGGGGTCTCATGATCAGCTCCTCAGTGTATCCAGGACTCTGCTGGCCATCAATGATGCTCAAATAAGGTGAAGTTTGTGTGTGGTCAGGAGGCATTTACAGTGTGAATGTAGCAGAGGTGAGTGTGTACTAGGTGTATGGCAATTAGGTGAAGGTTATGTGTGGGGTCAGGAGGGATTTACAGTGTGAATGTAGCAGAGGTGAGTGTGTACTAGGTGTATGGCAATTAGGTGAAGGTTATGTGTGGGGTCAGGAGGGATTTACAGTGTGAATGTAGCAGAGGCGAGTGTGTACGAGGTGTACGGAGCAGAGCCGTGTGTGTACGAGGTGTACGGAGCAGAGCCGTGTGTGTACGAGGTGTACGGAGCAGAGCCCAGTGTGTACGAGGTGTACGGAGCAGAGCCACGTGTGTACGAGGTGTACGGAGCAGAGCCGTGTGTGTACGAGGTGTACGGAGCAGAGCCCTGTGTGTACGAGGTGTACGGAGCAGAGCCCTGTGTGTACGAGGTGTACGGAGCAGAGCAGTGTGTGACGAGGTGTACGGAGCAGAGCCACGTGTGTACGAGGTGTACGGAGCAGAGCCACGTGTGTACGAGGTGTACGGAGCAGAGCCACGTGTGTACGAGGTGTACGGAGCAGAGCCACGTGTGTACGAGGTGTACGGAGCAGAGCCACGTGTGTACGAGGTGTACGGAGCAGAGCCGTGTGTGTACGAGGTGTACGGAGCAGAGCCCTGTGTGTACGAGGTGTACGGAGCAGAGCCGTGTGTGTACGAGGTGTACGGAGCAGAGCCGTGTGTGTACGAGGTGTACGGAGCAGAGCCGTGTGTGTACGAGGTGTACGGAGCAGAGCCTGTGTGTACGAGGTGTACGGAGCAGAGCCACGTGTGTACGAGGTGTACGGAGCAGAGCCACGTGTGTACGAGGTGTACGGAGCAGAGCCGTGTGTGTACGAGGTGTACTGAGCAGAGCCGTGTGTGTACGAGGTGTACGGAGCAGAGCCGTGTGTGTACGAGGTGTACGGAGCAGAGCCCTGTGTGTACGAGGTGTACGGAGCAGAGCCGCGTGCGTACGAGGTGTATGGAGCAGAGCCGCGTGTGTATGAGGTGTACGTAGCAGAGCCGCGTGTGTACGAAGTATGTGTACCAGTGGTAGCCCCCGCGGATTCCGCTCCTATAGTCTCAGCCACCTTTGCCAGCAGCATTCTTCTCCATAGTCTCTTCTGCCGCTGTCTGCATTGTGCAGCTCAGCATAGGGGGCACGATGTTGTCATGACTGCTGATATGTGCAGAGCGACCGGAGGAGACCAGAGCAGCGAGAAGAAAGGTGAGGAGAGAGAGAGATCTGGACGGCCAGACACTCCGCTTGGCTGCGGTGCCACCATATGGCAGTGCGGCTCCATTGAGCTGCTTGCATTATTTGTGTGCTTCAGGATGCTTGTGTATATACCAAGCATCCTCAGACGCACAAAAATGCAACATTTTGCATTTGAAGGGTATTTTTAAAAGGCGCAAGGGAATGCAATCGCATTTTAGCCCGCTCCTAACAATGTGTAATATACTCACTGTCAGGAGCAGCTCTTGCTGGATTCGGCAGTCACTGTTCCTGTAAGGCTGCCTTCACATAGGAGTTTTTTTTAAAATGTGGCAGTTGCGGTAAAAAAAACCTGCATCTGCCGCATTTTCCGCCTAGCGGCTGCACTTGCTGCACTTTTGCGGCAAGCCCCATGCATTGTCTATGGGGCTTGCGGTAAGTGTGCGGCAATATATATATATACATATATATACATATATATATATATATATATATATATATATATATAATATAGTCCGCGATATGTACTTAAAGGGGGCCCACTGAGACCTTTTCGCCCGGGGCCCACAGAAACCTGGAGCCGGCCCTGCCTCAGGGGCCCCTGAGCACTGCCCCCACAGCCAGAGCCATATCCAGGGGGCAGCTGGGGGGTCATTTTCAGGCTCCTGCAGGCTGCAGCACCGGAGGTCTCCCTCCTCCCCCCTCCACGGGAGCCGACAGAGCTGCACACACTCTGTGCTTACAGGACCTGCGATGATGTCACATGGAGGGGAGGAGTCAGGGGTCTCATGATCAGCTCCTCAGTGTATCCAGGACTCTGCTGGCCATCAATGATGCTCAAATAAGGTGAAGTTTGTGTGTGGTCAGGAGGCATTTACAGTGTGAATGTAGCAGAGGTGAGTGTGTACTAGGTGTATGGCAATTAGGTGAAGGTTATGTGTGGGGTCAGGAGGGATTTACAGTGTGAATGTAGCAGAGGTGAGTGTGTACTAGGTGTATGGCAATTAGGTGAAGGTTATGTGTGGGGTCAGGAGGGATTTACAGTGTGAATGTAGCAGAGGCGAGTGTGTACGAGGTGTACGGAGCAGAGCCGTGTGTGTACGAGGTGTACGGAGCAGAGCCGTGTGTGTACGAGGTGTACGGAGCAGAGCCCAGTGTGTACGAGGTGTACGGAGCAGAGCCACGTGTGTACGAGGTGTACGGAGCAGAGCCGTGTGTGTACGAGGTGTACGGAGCAGAGCCCTGTGTGTACGAGGTGTACGGAGCAGAGCCCTGTGTGTACGAGGTGTACGGAGCAGAGCAGTGTGTGACGAGGTGTACGGAGCAGAGCCACGTGTGTACGAGGTGTACGGAGCAGAGCCACGTGTGTACGAGGTGTACGGAGCAGAGCCACGTGTGTACGAGGTGTACGGAGCAGAGCCACGTGTGTACGAGGTGTACGGAGCAGAGCCACGTGTGTACGAGGTGTACGGAGCAGAGCCGTGTGTGTACGAGGTGTACGGAGCAGAGCCCTGTGTGTACGAGGTGTACGGAGCAGAGCCGTGTGTGTACGAGGTGTACGGAGCAGAGCCGTGTGTGTACGAGGTGTACGGAGCAGAGCCGTGTGTGTACGAGGTGTACGGAGCAGAGCCGTGTGTGTACGAGGTGTACGGAGCAGAGCCACGTGTGTACGAGGTGTACGGAGCAGAGCCACGTGTGTACGAGGTGTACGGAGCAGAGCCGTGTGTGTACGAGGTGTACTGAGCAGAGCCGTGTGTGTACGAGGTGTACGGAGCAGAGCCGTGTGTGTACGAGGTGTACGGAGCAGAGCCCTGTGTGTACGAGGTGTACGGAGCAGAGCCGCGTGCGTACGAGGTGTATGGAGCAGAGCCGCGTGTGTATGAGGTGTACGTAGCAGAGCCGCGTGTGTACGAAGTATGTGTACCAGTGGTAGCCCCCCGCGGATTCCGCTCCTATAGTCTCAGCCACCTTTGCCAGCAGCATTCTTCTCCATAGTCTCTTCTGCCGCTGTCTGCATTGTGCAGCTCAGCATAGGGGGCACGATGTTGTCATGACTGCTGATATGTGCAGAGCGACCGGAGGAGACCAGAGCAGCGAGAAGAAAGGTGAGGAGAGAGAGAGATCTGGACGGCCAGACACTCCGCTTGGCTGCGGTGCCACCATATGGCAGTGCGGCTCCATTGAGCTGCTTGCATTATTTGTGTGCTTCAGGATGCTTGTGTATATACCAAGCATCCTCAGACGCACAAAAATGCAACATTTTGCATTTGAAGGGTATTTTTAAAAGGCGCAAGGGAATGCAATCGCATTTTAGCCCGCTCCTAACAATGTGTAATATACTCACTGTCAGGAGCAGCTCTTGCTGGATTCGGCAGTCACTGTTCCTGTAAGGCTGCCTTCACATAGGAGTTTTTTTTAAAATGTGGCAGTTGCGGTAAAAAAAACCTGCATCTGCCGCATTTTCCGCCTAGCGGCTGCACTTGCTGCACGTTTGCGGCAAGCCCCATGCATTGTCTATGGGGCTTGCGGTAAGTGTGCGGCAATATATATATACATATATATATATATATATATATATATATATATATATATATATAGTCCGCGATATGTACTTAAAGGGGGCCCACTGAGACCTTTTCGCCCGGGGCCCACAGAAACCTGGAGCCGGCCCTGCAAGCTGGTGTTCTGTGCTGACGTCACTGAAAATTCTGTGCAATCTGCTGGGGATAGGAGAGTTGTTTTTTTTTCCTGCACTGTGTGGTGTCTGTAACAGACTTTTATTATATGAATGTTTGTTTTTCTGCATACAGTTGTGGCCAAAAGTATTGACACCCTGCAATTCTGTCAGATAATACTCAGTTTCTTCCTGAAAATGATTGCAATCACAAATTCTTTGGTATAATTATCTTCATTTAATTTGTCTTCAATGAAATAATACAAAAAGAATTGTCCTAAAGCCAAATTGGATATAATTCTTCACCAAACATAAAAAGGGGGTGGACAAAAGTATTGGCACTGTTAGAAAAATCATGTGATGCTTCTCTAATTTGTATAATTAACAGCACCTGCAACTTACCTGTGGTACCTAACAGGTGTTGGCAATAACTAAATCACACTTGCAGCCAGTTGACATGGATTAAAGTTGACTCAACCTGTGTCCTGTGTCCTTGTGTGTACCACATTGAGCATGGAGAAAAGAAAGAAGACCAAAGAACTGTCTGAGGACTTGAGAAACCAAATTGTGAGGAAGCATGAGCAATCTCAAGGCTACAAATCCATCTCCAAAGACCTGAATGTTCCTGTGTTTACCGTGCGCAGTGTCATCAAGAAGTTTAAAGCCCATGGCACTGTGGCTAACTTCCCTAGATGTGGACGGAAAAGAAAAATTGAGGTGAGATTTCAACGCAAGATTGTGCGGATGGTAGACAAAGAACCTCGACTAACATCCAAACAAGTTCAAGCTGTCCTGCAGTCCGAGGGTACAACAGTGTCAACCTGTACTATCCGTTGGCGTCTGAATGAAAAGGGACTGTATGGTAGGATATCCAGGAAGACCCCACTTCTTACCCCAAGACATAAAAAAGCCAGGCGGGAGTTTGCCAAAACTTACTTGAGAAGCCTAAAACGTTTTGGAAGAATGTTCTCTGGTCAGATGAGACAAAAGTAGTGCTTTTTGGGCAAAGGCATCAGCATAGAGTTTACAGGAGAAAAAAGAGGCATTCAAAGAAAAGAACACGGTCCTTACAGTCAAACATGGCGGAGGTTCCCTGATGTTTTGGGGTTGCTTTGCTGCCTCTGGCACTAGACTGCTTGACTGTGTGCATGGCATTATGAAGTCTGCAGACTACCAACAAATTCTGCAGCATAACGTAGGGCCCAGTGTGAGAAAGCTGGGTCTCCCTCAAAGGTCATGGGTCTTCCAGCAGGACAATGTCCCAAAACACACTTCAAAAAGGACTAGAAAATAGTTTGAGAGAAAGCACTGGAGACTTCTAAGGTGGCCAGCAATGAGTCCAGACCTGAATCCCATAGAATACCTCTGGAGAGATCTAAAAATGGCAGTTTGGTGAAGGCACCTTTCAAATATCAGGGACCTGGAGCAGTTTGCCAAAGAGGAATGGTCTAAAATTCCAGCAGAGCATTGCAAGAAACTCATTGATGGTTACCGGAAGCGGTTGATCGCAGTTATTTTGGCTAAAGGTTGTGCAACCAAGTATTAGGCTGATGGTGCCAATACTTTTGTATGGCCCATTTTTGGAGTTTTGTGTGAAATGATCAATGTTCTGCTTTTTGCCTCATTCTCTTTTGTGTTTTTTTATTTAAGACAAATTAAATGAAGATAATAATACCAAAGAATTTGTGATTGCAATCATTTTCAGGAAGAAACTGAGTATTATCTGACAGAATTGCAGGGGTGTCAATATTTTTGGCCACAACTGTACATACAATCTGGGTATCTTCTGAGCAAGTAAGTGAATGTTCATATTGACACGCCCCCTCAGGGCCGTGGGGTACTTGAACCCGGGCAACAGTTTTGCTGGGGAGTCGTGGGGGTCGAGACCTGAATCTGTGACCTTGGCGGTGTCAATAAATATTCATGGGGGAATAAGGGGATTTAGGAATGGTTGTCGTGATGCCACCAGTGGTGCTCGGCTAATGATGGCCAATGCTTCAATGTGGGACCTCTGGGACTGATGGACTTGCAGCATTGGTGTTTTGCTCACTACGGCTGGAGCGGTTCCCCAGGGGCAACTGGTGTATGTTTTTGGAGGTGGTAGGCCAGCTGGGCTGTTCTGGCTGGAGAGAGGGGTTGGAGCGTCTCACAGGCCGGTTTCTGTGACCTGCGCGTCTTATCAGTGTTTTGCTCTGCAAGCGGGAATAAACAGTCTCACAAACTGTTTCTGAGTTCTAAACCCAGTTTACTTAACTTTTATTTTGTAGTGGCACCGGGTACTGTCCATACCAAGTATCAGTCCAGCTAGTCCTCAGGAACCGGAAAAGGACACCCCCTTCATGTGCCTTTCCTCACAGGTTGCTCTTTCTCCCTCAGCGCTAACAGTTCCACCTCTCTCCTGCTCGTGACTCCGCACACAGTGCCCCAATTCAGCAGCCATGGGTCCTGTCAGGCGACCGGTAACAAGTCCCCTGACCCTAGTATGGCTCCCTTCTCAGCAGATGTGTCGGGTGTCAGACACAGCTCCTCTAGATCTCATGGCCTCTGGTTCCATGGTTGGAGCGTAGAGTTTCCTCGCCACCTTCAGGGCCAGTCCTCTGGCCCCCAACCAGCACTTCCGTTCAACTCAGATTCGGGCGCACGGATGAATCCCTCTCAGCACGTGCCCCTTGGGCTCCCTCTTTCTCACTTGCAGTCTGTTGTTTCATGACCCAGGATGAGCTCCACACTGCTCAAGTCCTCCAGGTCCTCATTCTTTCTCCTCCACTCTTTGACTGTTCTTAACTAACTTCCCACCCTCCAACTTTCTTCCCTCCGTCCCTCTGACAGACTGAGCCCTCCTGCTAATCGGTCAGCCCACCATCCCTGGGACCGGGTGTATTGGGTGCTTTTGTGGATGTCTTGACTTACCATCCTGTTTCCTGAGAACAGGAATACCACACCTGTGGAGTGGGTGCAATACCCCGTGTGGCGACCAGACAGCAGGGCCACATTAAAATCACATAGAAATATCTCAAACTGCACACACTACACACATGCCTATACACACAATGAAGATTTGAGATCTACTCGGCTAAGAGGACACACCTCCTCCTTCTCCTTTCTCCATGGTCTGCAATGAGTCACACAAGATAAGACCCAGATGGCAGGCCAGTGCAGTGTAGTGATACATGAATATTAATTTCTTGCGGAGTGGGCAGCATAGAACTCACTGTAATTGACAGATAAAATTAATCTTTTATTTTGGCGTTTACACAGGATAGGAGGAAAGCATAAATATTACAAATACATGAATTGAGAGAGCTTAGAGAAAGGAATTAGAAAATCATATCAGTTGCATGTGAATTTTTGACCTGACAGATTCCCTTTAAATGCTTAGTATGCCTTTGCAGGTATTTTGTGTTAATTATTCTAATTTTCTGAGATAATGACTTTTGAGTGTTCATTGGCTGTAAGCCATAATCCTCAACATTTACAGAAATAGAAATAAATCATTCTGTTTGTAATGACTCTATATACTATATGTGTTTCACTTTTTATATTGAATTACTGAAATAAATGATCTTTTTGATGATATTCTAATTTATTGAGATTCACTTGTATGTGAAGGATTGTGTGCGTAGAAAAATTTATAAGGCTGGTTTCACATTAGCGTTTGGGATGCATCCGTCTTAGGAGAGAGGGAGAATTTTCATATTACAGGATTCCTCTACTTGCGCTGCCATCCAGATGGCAATGCGGCACAATTGGACTTCTTGTAATCTTTGTCCACTTCAGGATGCATGCGAATATATCATGCAGCCTGAAAAGCACAGAAATTACAACAAGTTGCGATTTTGATCATCACAGAAAATATGCAAACAGATGCAAACGCGTCCCTGGTAAACATAGGGATGCATGAGGGACGCATGCTGACGCAATGACAGTGTGAAACTGGCCTAAAACTGTGTATAAAATGTTATATATTAATATAAGAGGAATATTATAAAAGAAGGAGAAGAAAAATGACAAAATATAGGCACATAGAAAATACATAATAGAAAAAGATAATGTTCCTCCTATTTTGAACCTTGACTTTGTCATGTGCCTTTTTGTTACTTTTTGTGTGTCTATTTGAACTGCACAGTGATCATGGATTGTCATTTGTTGAGTTTCCTGAAAAAGAAGTGAGGATAATACTATAAATGTGTAGAATAATATCACCTGCATTGAAATTTACTTTCTCTGAGTCCTTTCATCTGTGCCACAACAGTGTAGATTATTTCTATTCTTTGTATCCAGCCTTGCCTTTCAGCAGCCGGTTTATGCTTTTCCGAGCTGTGGGTCACATAACAACACAAGGTGATCAAGCAGCTCTGTTTTTGTTCCTTGTTAATCACTCACAATAAGACCCTATTGCACCTCACTTTTATCCACAGCCTTTCCTCCAACAGACAATGTACCTAGAAAGCTACCAATCAGTGCTGTGGACGGGGTTACACAGGGCTAAAATGCTATTTCTGCACCAGACAAAACTGATTCTATATCAGCTAGTCCACCCAATAAACTAAGGCTGTGGTCACACATAGAAATCCGTTTTTGGAAGTGATTTTCATCACCAATCCGTTTTTTTCTGGCTGCTTTTTGAGCCTCCTGCACTCCTGAACGTTTTTGGAATTTTCATTAAAAAAACGCATGCGCGAACGCATGCGCAAACGCAAGTGCGCGTTTGCATGCGATCGCGCATGCGTTTCCCATAGGGCCCCATGTTAAAAAAAACGCAAGAAAACGCATGCGTTTTTTAACTGATGACAAAAACGTTGCATGCAACGTTTTTGACTCAAAATGGACAGGGCAATGTTTGGAGCTCCATAGAAAAACGGACAGGGTGTTTATTACACCGAATCCGTTTTTCTGTCAGTTTTTGGACTTAGAAAAAAAAAATGAGAAAACTGAAGCCAAAAACGGACTGAGGGCTTATGTGGAACCCCAGCCTAAGTGATACATCACTGGAATTAGGGTATCTGTCCATAGGAGCTGCTACCAGTTTTCATAGCAAAAACCTGATGACAGATTCCCTTTCCAATTTTAATTTAATCCATTCAGTGTCTGACGATTGGATACCATGTGAACCATTTCCTTCAAGCTTCCCTGTTTGGCTGTGGTCACACATAGAAATCCGTTTTTGGAAGTGATTTTCATCACCAATCCGTTTTTTTCTGGGTGCTTTTTGAGCCTCCTGCACCTCTGAACGTTTTTGGACTTAGTCATTTTTTCATTAAAAACGCATGTGCGTTAACGCATGCGTTAACGCAAGTGCCTATATGTGCCATGCGTTAACGCATGCGTTTCCCATAGGGCCCCATGTTAAAAAAACGCATGAAAACGCATGCGTTTTTTAACTGATGCCAAAAACGTTGCATGCAACGTTTTTGACTCAAAAACGGACAGGGCAATGTTTTGAGCTCCAGAGAAAAACGGACAGGGTGTTTATTACATCCAATCCGTTTTTCTGTCAGTTTTTGGACTTAGAAAAAAAAAATGAGAAAACTGAAGCCAAAAACGGACTGAGGGCTTATGTGGAACCCCAGCCTTTGTCACAGTATCTTTCAGTTCTCTGATGTTCCTTCACGTGTCTGCCAAGATGGTGTCCAGCCAACAGGTCTAAGGGCCCTTTCACATCAGCGTTTTTTGAAATTCGCGGTAGATGAGGTGAAAAAACCGCATCTGCCGCGATTACCGCATACCGGCTGCACTTGCGGCGCGGTTGCTGTAAACGCCATGCAAAGTATAGGCATACTTGCGGCAGGTGCGGCAAGTGCGGTTTTGCACTTGCGGCAGGTGCGGCCGCGCGAAAAAAAACGCAGTCAGACGCGGTTTTTTTCGCGGCCGCACCTGCCGCAAGTGCAAAACCGCACTTGCCGCACCTGCCGCAAGTACGCCTATACTTTGCATGGCGTTTACCGCAACCGCGCCGCAAGTGCAGCCGGTATGCGGTAATCGCGGCAGATGCGGTTTTTTCACCGCATCTGCCGCGAATTTCAAAAAACGCTGATGTGAAAGGGCCCTTAGGTCTTCTCCGACCTCTACTGCTACTGACCATACCAATTCTTCTTGAGGGAATTTGCTCTCATCACATGGCCGATATAAGACAGTTTCTGTGTTATGACTTTTCCTACCAGGGACATCTGTGGATAGACACATTCCAGAAAACCCTTATTTGTGATAATATCATATCATCCCACCCTCCAAAGATTTTCATATATTTTTGGTTGTTATTAATTGCTGAAAATCAGTTTTAATAATTCATGCAGATTAACTATTACCAAGTTGTCAACAATCATTTGACTTTTAAAACTCACTAATGTTTGACCTAAATTTGTCCACATACTAAATTTATAAACGTTTTTATCTCAGAATGTGCAAAGTGACTTTTTAATAGATTATAAATACTATGTTTGAAACAAGTTAATTCTCAAATACAATTCAAATATGGAGTTATATTTAGTTATATACAGATTATTACATGAATTATAGACTAGAATACATAGCACTCCTGGAATTAATTTGGTTCTTGGATAGGGTCACATCTCATAGCTATCACAATTGAAAGGATTCTGCATTCATGTACAGAGGAAGATAATTAGGTTTTATTTGTGAACATCTGTAACGGCTACTGACATATTTCTCCACTTGATCTCTTTATCTTCTAACCTTTATTACATGAACAAATTCTATTTTTTTATTACAGAGAAGTATTAACTTGTAATGATGATATACTTTATTCAGTTGTAAAACAATTTAATGATTGACAGAAACAAGAACATTATTTGCAGATTATAACATCAGAAAAATGTACTGTTTTGTTGTCAATATCACAATTGTATGTTAAACACATAATCTGACTATGTAACACCTTCCTGACCTTTGACATTGTATAACATCATGGGTTTCAGGTACTCCCCGACCTTTGACATTGTACAACGTCATGATGGGATCGCAGTCCTTTATCTTCGGTAACCAAGGTCAGCGAAAAGTCACCGTGGCTACTGGTAGGAGGGGACCTCTGCGTGACCTCGTGGGATTGAATTTGCCACCCCGCGCCTTAAATCACTGTGATTGGCTCTTGAACTTCCCAACAGCCAATCACAGCACTTGTCACTCTCCAGCTATGGATGGGGCGGGAGTCGACCCCTGCAGTGCTGATGGATCAATCAGTGGAAACATGGCAGAGGTGACACCGCTCCACAGCCTGTGCCTGCCCACCTGCACCCGCTCCCCTTGTTCCGTATTCGCTCCCTTCCTGTGTCAAATCAATTTGATAACCGTAGATTCTCTAAGAGTTGGAGACTGTAGATCATTGTTCATCGAACACCATCAAACCCCACTGAAATCACTGGCAGGCTACAGCAAACACATAAAAAACACCTTCAAAGGTGTCCAAAAGCTGCCAAACTACTCAGAATAGACAACAAACACCAGGAAAAGTGACAACAATCTACCCACAGTACAAATAGTGTCATGGCGTAGCATGGGTGCACAAGACACGGTCTGTGACAGCCTGCACACTCTTGCAAAGCACTTCAAAATAACAGCTAATTAACATTCACCTAAAACTTCAGAGATGCATGAAACTGCCTTTGCATCGACAATTGGATGAGTTACAAGCGAAAAGTGGCAGTAGTTTTCTACATTAGGTAAAAAGAGCAAGCCAACCCATACTAGATGAGGTCCTGTCTGAATCCTGTGTATAGAGGTATGTTCACATACAAGCAGGTTTTTAATATATCAGTTAGGGACTTCTTTGATCAGGGTTACCTTGGTGTAGGGGAAGCAGCGTAATGTCCTTTTTTGCAAAAACGTATCAACCAAGAACCCTGTGTTTTGACACTTTTTTTGACTGCACTTGCTGCTGATTGATAATTTTTACTATAGAATTTTTATGTGTGTTATTTGCACCTCTTTTTCGTAAATTACGTAAAAAGAGGTGGAGGAGTAAAAGGAAGATGAGACACAGGTATAGGCATGTCACGCCTAGCTCAAATCATGTACCACACAGCAAGGGGACCCCAACAAGAGTCCTCACTCTTCCCAAAGGGTCAGACCACAGCGAAATGGCATAAATTGTCCCAGACCAAAAATTGCTGAATGGCCCAGCCTGCCTGCATGGCACAGGGTCTGAAACAGGACCTGGCCTAGAATTTCAAGGTTAAACATTGCTCAGCATCTATACGTTTTGTGGAATATTACAGGAAAAACTAGAGAGGTAGGTCAGTGACCTGTTTAGGCCTAGTGTGCCAGATATACTCAAAACTCATGCAAGCGCTCCCATCAATGTTGTGCCCTGCCACACACAGGTGGGACAACTATAAGTTTCGTGGAATATGACCGAAAAAACTAGTCAGGTAGGTCAGTGACCTGTTTAGGCCTAGTAGGCCGGATAAACTCAAAGTTCATGCAATCGCTCCTATCAATGTTATGCCCTGTCACACACAGGTGGGACAACTATAAGTTGCATGGAATATTACCGAAAAAATTAGGTAGGTAAGTGACCTGTTTAGGCCTGGTAGACCCGATAAACTCAAATCTCATGCAATCGTTCCCATCAACATTATGCCCTGCCACACACAGGTGGGACAACTATAAGTTGCATGGAATATTACCGAAAAAAATAGTCAGGTAGGTCAGTGACCTGTTTAGGTCTAGCGGGCCTAATATACTCAAAGCTCATGCAAGTGCTCCAATCAAAGGTATGCCATGCCACACACAGGTGGGACAACTATAAGTTTTGTGGAGTATTATAGGAAATAATAGAGAGGTAGGTCAGTGACCTGTTTGAGCCTACTGGGCCAGATAAACTAAAATCTCATGCAAGTGCTCCCATTAATGTTATGCCATACCACACACAGGAGGGACAACTATAAGTTTCCTGGAATATTACCGAAAAATCTAGTCAGGTAGGCCAGTGACCTGTTTAAGCCTAGTACGCCGCATAAACCCAAAGCTCATGTAATCGCTCCCATCAACGTTATGCCCTGCCACACACAGGTGGGACAACTATAAATTCCATGGAATATTGCCGAAAAAAATAGTCAGATGCGTCCGTGACCTGTTTAATCCAAGGCCGGATAAACTCAAAGCTCATGCAAGCACTCCCATCAATGTTATGCCCTGCCTCACACAGATGGAACAACTACGGTATATGTTTTGTGGAATATTACCGAAAAAACTAGTCAGGTAAGTCAGTGACCTGATTAGGCCTTGAGGGCCGGATAAACTCAGAGCTCATGCAAAATCTCCCATCAACGTTATTCCCTGGCTCCAACAGGTGGGACAACTATACGTTTCATGGAATATTACCGAACAAACTAGTCAGGTAGGTCAGTGACCTGTTTAGGCCTAGTAGGCTGGATAAACTCAAAACTCATGCATGTGCTTCCATCAATTTTATGCCCTGCCATACACAGGTGGGACAACCATAAGCTTCGTGGAGTATTATAGGAAATAAAAGAAAGGTAGGTCAGTGACCTGTTTAGGCCTAGTGGGCCGGATAAACTCAAAGCTCATGCAATCGCTCCTATCAATGTTATGCCCTGTCGCACACAGGTGGGACAACTATCAGTGTCATTGAATATTACCGAAAAAACTAGTCAGGGATATCAGTGACCTGTTTAGGCCTAGTGGGCCGGATAAACTCAAGGCTCATGCAAGCGCTCCCATCAATATTATGCCCTGCTACACACAGATGGGACAACTAGACTGTGTTCCAAATTATTATGCAAATGTTCTTTTTCTCTGATTTTTCTAAATGGTTGGTGCAAATGACAGTCAGTGTAATAAAATTCATCACCCGTTAGAGTATACATCAAATTTTATTGAAGAAACCTCCCTATGATAACAGTATAATTTTCAAAATTAAAAAAACTCTAAAAGCACTGTTCCAAATTATTACGCACAGTAGAGTTTGTAAACATTTGATATGTTTGAAATAACTTAAAATGCTCATTTGTTGAATTTGCAGCATTAACAGGTCACATTCACTGAAATAAAAAGCTATTTAACTCCAAAACATCCTAACAGGCCAAGTTACATGTTAACATTGGAACCCTACTTTGATATTACCTTCACAATTCTAGCATCCATTGATATTGTGAGTTTCTGGAGAGTTTCTGCTTGTATTTCTTTGGATGATGTCAGATTAGCCTTCCAGAGCTGCTGTTTTGATGTGAACTGCCTCCCACTCTCATAGATCTTTTGCTTGATTATACTCCAAAGGTTCTCTGTAGGGTTGAGGTCAGGGGAAGATGGTGGCCACACCATGAGTTTATCTCCTTTTATGCCCATAGCAGCTAATGGCACAGAGGTATTCTTTGTAGCATGAGATGGTGCATTGACATGCATGAGGATGATTTTGCTCCTAAAGGCACGTTTTTGCTTTTTGTACCATGGAAGAAAGTTCTCAGTTGGAAACTCTATATACGTTGCAGAGGTCATTTTCACAACTACAGGAACCTTAAAGGGGCCTAAAAGCTGTTTCCCAATGATTCCAGCCCAAAACATGACTCCTCCACCTCCTTGCTGACGTCGCAGCCTTGTTGGGACATGATGGCATCCGCCAACCATCCACTACTCTATTCATCTGGACCATCCAGGGTTGCTCGGCACTCATCAGTAAACAAGACTGTTTGAAAATTAGTCTTCATGTATATCTGGACCCACTGCAACTGTTTCTGCTTGTGAGCACTGTTTAGGGGTGGCCGAATAGTAGGTTTATGCACCACAGCAAGCCTTTGAAGGATCCTACACCTTGAGGTTCGAGGTACTCCATAGGCACCAGCAGCTTCAAATATCTGTTTGTTGGTTTGTAAGGCCTTTTTAGCAGCAGCTCTCTTAATCTCATGAACTTGACTGGCAGAAACCTTCCTCATTCTGCCTTTATCTGCACAAACACATCTGTGCTTAGAATCAGCCACAAATCTCTTCACAATACGATGATCACGCTTAAGTTTTCGTGCAATATCAAATGTTTTCATCCCTTGTCCAAGGCACTGCACGCACTATTTGTTGCTTTTCGGCAGCAGAGACATCCTTTTTCTTTCCCATATTAGGCTGGGGTCACACTTGGCATGAGTTTTTTTAGTGACTTAAAAAACACATGAATTTTTGCATGCGTTTTTTCCATTTCAGCATGAGTTTTTAAGGTGTGTGATGGCACCCTGCGTTTTTGCATTTGTTTTTAAATCAGCACCAAATAATAGTGCAAGCTGAGTTTTTTGGTGCTGTTTTAAAAACGCATGCGTTTTTTAGAAAACGCATGCGTTTTGTTAACATGGGCCCCTATGGAAAATGCATGCAAAAACGCATGATACATTAGTACCATTTAGTACCATCCAAAAACGCATGCGTTTTCCATAGGGGCCCATGTTAAAAAACGCATGCGTTTTCTAAAAACGCATGCATTTTTTTAACATGGGCTCCTATGGAAAACGCATGCGTTTTTGGATGGTACTAAATGGTACTAATGTACCATGCGTTTTTGATGTCAGCTAATCACATAATTGCAAAAACGCACACAAAAACGCATGGTACTGTCACACATGCGTTTTTGCTATTAACACATGCGTTTTTGCTATTAGGGCATGCGTTTTTTAACATGGGGGCCTATGGGTGCGTTTTTGGCTGGGGTCACACATAAGCCCTTGGTCCGTTTTTGGCTTCATTTTTGTCATTTTTTTTTTCTAAGTCCAAAAACTGACAGAAAAACGGATTGGATGTAATAAACACCCTGTCCGTTTTTTTCTGGACCTCAAAACATTGCTCTGTCCATTTTTGAGCCAAAAACGTTGCTAGCAACGTTTTTGGCATCAGTTAAAAAACGCATGCGTTTTTTTAACATGGGGCCCTATGGGAAACGCATGCGTTAACGCATGGCACATATAGGCACCTGCGTTAACGCATATGCGTTTTTGTGGAAAAAATTACTAAGTCCAAAAACGTTCAGGGGTGCAGGAGGCTCAAAAAGCACCCTATAAAAAACGGATTGGTGATGAAAATCACTTCCAAAAATGGATTTCTATGTGTGACCCCAGCCTTTACATGTTTTTTTAAAAATGCAGGTCTCCAAAAACTCATGAAAAAAACGCAAGTGTGACCCCAGCCTTACTTGAAAACTGTGGCCTGCGTAATATTGTGGAACACCCAGTTTTCCTTTTATTGGGCTCACCTGCCAAACTAATTATCACAGATATCTGAGATTGATTTCAATGATCCAAAGAACCCTGAGACACAATCCCATCAATGGGTTTCATTGAAAAAAAAAAAAAAACCCTATGACACTTAAAACCAATTTGCATAATAATTTGGAACACAGTGTATAAGTTTTGTGGAGTATTACAGGAAATAATAGAGAGGTAGATCAGTGACCTGTTTAGGCCTACTGGGTCAGATAAACAAAAATCTCATGCAAGTGCTCCCATTAATGTTATGCCATACCACACACAGGAGGGACAACTATAAGTTTCCTGGAATATTACCGAAAAAACTAGTCAGGTAGGTCAGTGACCTGTTTAAGCCTAGTAGGCCGCATAAACCCAAAGCTCATGCAATTGCTCCCATCAACGTTATGCCCTGCCGCACACAGGTGGGACAACTATAAATTCCATGGAATATTACAAAAAAAACTAGTCAGATACGTCAGTGACCTGTTTAGTCCTAGTGGGCCGGATAAACTCAAAGCTCATGCAAGCACTCCCATCAATATTATGCCCTGCCTCACACAGATGCAACAACTATATGTTTTGTGGAATATTACCGAAAAAACTAGTCAGGTAAGTCAGTGACCTGTTTAGGCCTTGTGGGCCGGATAAACTCAAAGCTCATGCAAAATCTCCCACCAATGTTATGCCCTGCCACTAACAGGTGGGACAACTATACGTTTCGTGGAATATTACCGAACAAACTAGTCAGGTAGGTCAGTGACCTGTTTAGGCCTAGTAGGCTGGATAAACTCAAAACTCATGCATGTGCTTCCATCAATTTTATGCCCTGCCATACACAGGTGGGACAACCATAAGCTTCGTGGCGTATTATAGGAAATAAAAGAAAGGTAGGTCAGTGACCTGTTTAGGCCTAGTGGGCCGGATAAACTCAAAGCTCATGCAATCGCTCCTATCAATGTTATGCCCTGTCGCACACAGGTGGGACAACTATCAGTTTCATTGAATATTACCGAAAAAACTAGTCAGGGATATCAGTGATTTGTTTAGGCCTAGTGGGCCGGAAAAACTGAAAGCTCATGCATGTGCTCCCATCAATTTTATGCCCTGCCATACACAGGTGGGACAACCATAAGCTTCGTGGAGTATTATAGGAAATAAAAGAGAGGTAGGTCAATGACCTGTTTAGGCCTAGTGGGCCGGATAAACTCAAAGCTCATGCAATCGCTCCTATGAATGTTATGCCCTGTGACACACAGGTGGGACAACTATCAGTTTCATTGAATATTACCGAAAAAACTAGTCAGGGATATCAGTGATTTGTTTAGGCCTAGTGGGCCGGATAAACTGAAAGCTCATGCATGCGCTCCCATCAATTTTATGCCCTGCCATACACAGGTGGGACAACTATAATTTTTGTGGAATATTATTGGAAATAAAAGAAAGGTGGGTCAGTGACCTGTTTAGGCCTAGTGGGCTGAATAAACTCAAAGCTCATACAATCACTTCCATCAATGTTATGGCCTGTCACACACAGGTGGGACAACTATCAGTTTGGTAGAATATTACTGGAAAAACTAGTCAGGTAGATCAGTGACCTGTTTAGGACTAGTGGGCCGGATAAACTCAAAGCTCATGCAAGTTCTACCATCAATATTATTCCCTGCTACACACAGGTGGAACAACTATAGGTTTTGTGGAATATTACCAAAAAAACTAGTCATGTAGGTCAGTGAGCTGTTTAGGCCTAGTGGGCTGGATAAACTTAAAGCTCATGCAAGCGCTCCCATCAACGTTATGCCCTGCCACACACAGGTGGGACAACTATACGTTTCATGAAATATTACCAAAAAAACTAGTCAAGTAGGTCAGTGACCTGTTTAGACCTAGTGGGCCGGATGAACTCAAAGCTCATGCAAGTGCTCCCATCAATGTTATGCTCTGCCACACACAGGTGGGACAACTATACGTTTCGTGGAATATTACTGAAAAAACTAATTAGCTAGTTCAGTGACCTGTTTAGGCCTAGTAGGCTAGGGTCACACATAGCAATCCGTTTTTGGAAGTGTTTTCCATGCCAAATCCGTTTTTCCTAGGCTGCTTTTTGTGCCTCCTGTGCCCTCGAATGTTTTTGGGGCTTTGCCATTTTTTACATAAATAATGCTCTAAAAAACAGATCCGTTCTTTTGTAGCATAAACAATGCTCTAAAAAATGGATCCGTTTTTCCATAGGGTCCAATGTTAAAAAAACGGATCCGTTTATTTACTGCACCCAAAAACATTTCTACCAACGTTTTTGGGTTTAAAAAAACCTCCTAGGAACATTTTTGGGTGCATAAAAAAAACGGATAGGGTATTTATTACATATAATCCGTTTTTGCATCAGTTTTATGACTTAGAAAAAAAAATGCAAAAACTGATGCCAAAAACAGACCAAGAGCTTATGTGTGACCCTAGCCGTAGTACATCAATGTTATTCCCTGCCACACACAGGTGAAACAACTATAAATTTCATGAAATATTACCAAAAAAAACTGGTGGGACAATTATGAGTTTCGTGAAATATTACCGAAAAAACTAGTCAGGTAGGTCAGTGACCTGTTTACATAGTAACATAGTATTTAAGGTTGAAGGAAGACCTTAAGTCCATCTAGTTCAACCCATAGCCTAACATGTTGACCCAGAGGAAGGCAAAATAAAACCCATGTGGCAACACTAAGCTCCACATTGGGGAAACAAATTCCTTCCTGACTCCATATACGGCAATCAGAATAGTTCCCTGGATCAACGCCCTATCAAAGAATTGTTCCCTCCCGGCATATGTCCAAGGTCAAAAAAATTTCCCCCCTTGTCGGTATGCCCTGCTATCGAGATATTCCCTAAACTCGTGGCAGAGGATTTCAAAATTATAAAACAAAAACGCAGATTTGATAACCTGACACCCCAACATCGACAAGCATTAAAAGAGATACAAGCTTGGGACGATGTGATTATAAAGGCTGCCGACAAGGGGGGTAATGTAGTGATATGGACATGTGAGGGATACGAGAGGGAGGCGTATCGACAACTACGAGATAGAACTACCTATGCTCGCCTCGAGTCTAGTCCCCTGGCCAGGTTCCTGACAGAGTTACAAACCATCCTGGAAAGGGCCCTCGAGGAAGGTATTATTACTAAAAAAATCTTTGATGGATTATTTAATATTAATACTAAAATTCCCACTTTTTACCTCCTCCCCAAGATCCACAAGGACCCCGTTAGCCCTCCTGGGCGTCCTATAGTGACCGGCATAGACGGCATGAGTGAACCACTATGTAGGTTTATTGATTTCTATCTTAAACCTCTGGTGGGAACCCTGCCGTCTTATGTTCGAGACACTACGGACGTTCTCAGGAGGGTGGATGGGGTCTTTGTGGATTAGGGTACCTTTCTGGTTACAGCGGACATAGAATCCCTGTATACCAGTATTAGACACCAGGATGGTTTGTCAGCGGTCCGCTTTTTCCTGGGAATGACCGACAGGGACCCTGGACTTTGCGAGCTCGTGATGGAGCTGCTCCAATTCGTGCTGACTCACAATTTTTTTGTTTTTAAGGATCGATACTATCTGCAGACCCAAGGCACTGCCATGGGGGCGGCCTGCGCCCCCTCGTACGCCAACCTCTTCCTGGGCTTTTGGGAGAGGGATCTTTTTGGCGGCGAGGGGGTGGGGGCCGTGCCCCATGTGCAGTGCTGGATCAGATATATCGATGATTTATTTTTCTTTTAGACCGGCACGTCGGAGCAGCTGGAGGCATTCATGGGGGAGTTGAACACCAATGAGATCAACATCAGACTGACATATACTTACAGTCAGTCGACAGTTGATTTCCTGGACATCAGACTGAGTGTTGATGACAATGGTTCATTACAGTCGGATCTTTTCAGGAAGGCAACGGCGGTCAACTCCCTCCTGCATGTCTCCTCTTCCCACGACCGAGCAACTATAAGAGCTATCCCTGTCGGTCAGTTCCTGAGGACAAGGAGGATTTGCTCAACTGAAAACTCTTTTGAGGAGCGGGCCAGGGAACTTAGGACTAGATTCGAGGAGAGAGGATATAGCAAAAGATCTATCAAAGTCGGCTACAATAGGGCCAAAAGTGTCTCCCGCACACAACTGCTGGCCCACGGTGGGTCTGGAAGGTCAGAGAAAAACAAAATGGATGGAGTGGTTAGGTTCATTTCCACGTATAACCAGGACTGGAGAAAGATGAGGTCTATCTTGTCTAAACACTGGGCTGTGCTTCGGTCGGACAGTGTCCTTCGACACTGCCTTCCAGAATACCCCCCCATGACACCTAGGCGGTGTAGGAATCTAAGCGATCTATTGGTACACAGCCATTATGCCCCTAAGGTGCCATTTCTGTTTGGATCCAGAGGACCACGAAAGGGATGCTTCCCCTGCGGTCACTGTGCGGCTTGTGCCAACATAGTGCGGGGACATACATTTGAGTCAGCTGACACCACAAAAAGGTATACGATCAGGGACTATATTTCCTGTAGTACCACCTTTGTGGTCTACTATGCCAGGTGCAGCTGTCCTCGCATTTATGTTGGACTCACATCCCGCGAATTTCGCGTTAGAGTCAGGGAACACTGCCGCGATATCTGTGACGCAGCGAAGGCAAAGGATGAGGATGTGGCGGGTCTAAAAACGTTACCACGGCACTTTAGGGAGAAACATGGCTGTGACCCTCGGTTCCTTTCTTTCCTGGGGATTGATGTTATTCATGGGGGGATCAGGGGGGGATATTTACGGAAATGACTCGCCCAGTGTGAGACAAAATGGATCATCACACTTGGCTCTCTAGTACCGGTAGGTCTCAATGAGACAGTGAGCTATACACCATTCCTTTGAGTTCTATATAAAGATGATTTTACTTGATTTTAACTTCTGTTCTCATATATTTTCCCCCTAGATTTGTCTGTCTTCACCCCTACCCATCTCCTGGGATGGATGATCCTGTGCCATGAATTCACGCTGCCACCTTATGCTTACATACCATCTGAACCTATGATCGTCTTTGAAAAGAAAAAAACTCTTCTAAGGCTTTACTCATATGTTGGAAGGGGTTGGACTTTATGGGATATAAGGGAATGATATACTTGCTTCCCTTCCTTCTTATTTTCCTCCCTTCTAACTTTTGAGCTTAGCCACAACTGACTATAATAGGTTCATAGCCTCACAGTAGACTGCCTTCTGTGTACCGCCGCTGCTATGGTGACGCGTCCCTTGCAAGCGGCGGTCGGCGGTTGAGCGCAGGAGCTCCTTGGTTGTCCTGGTAACGCCACGTGCATCCGTGCGTGTTTACATGAACACGTCAGCCGGATGTGACGCGGGGACGTTCCCAGGCTGCCGGGTTGTAGCTCCGCCCATCGCTCGCGTCACTGTGAGGAAGTCTGGACGGCGTGCGCACATAAAAAGGACCCGCTGGCACGGCTCATAACACTCCCCCCGAAGAAGCAGGCAGTCTGCCTGCGAAACGGCTGTAGGGATCTTTCCCACAGCAGCTCCGGATTCACTTGTAGGCAGGTAATTGACTAATGCACTATACTTTTGCACTTTCTCTGGCCCTTTGATATACTCTATACTAGATACCTTACTGTTTTCCTCTGGGAAAGCGACTATACCTGGTGACCTTTGGGATATGTGCAATATTTATGTGCTACTATTACTACTTTCAGCCTAATCAATTATGTGAATATCCGGGGCTGTGCAATTGTTTTGTCCCCCTCTTGGTGTTTTCCTGTAGTGTGTCCAGATATTTAATAAATACATATATATGCATTGAAATCCTCGTCTCCTCTGGTCTTATAATCTAGTATATATAACCGGTAATATTATATTTTTCAAGAAAGACATCCAGGCCATTCTTAAATTTTAGTAGTGACTCACTCATTACAACATCATGTGGCAGAGAGTTCCACAGTCTCACTGCTCTTACTGTAAAGAATCCATGTCTGTGATTATGATTAAACCTTCTTTCCTCCAGACGTAGAGGATGCCCCCTTGTCCCTGTCTCAGGCCTAAGAGTAAAAATATTATTAAAAAGGTCTCTTTACTGTCCCCTCATATATTTATACATTACTATAAGATCACCCCTATAAGCCTTCATTTTTCCAAACTAAATAACCCCAACTTTAATAACCTGTCTTGGTATTGCATACCCCTCAGTCCTCTAATAAACTTGGTCACTCTTCTCTGCACCCGCTCTAGTTCAGCAATGTCTTTCTTATACACCGGAGACCAGAATTGTACACAGTATTCTAAGAGTGGACGCACTAGTGACTTGAATAGAGGTAAAATTATGTTCGCCTCATGAGCATCTATGCCTCTTTTAAAGCATCCCATTATTTTATTTGCCTTTGCAGCAGCTGCCTGACACTGGTCACTAAATGTGAGTTTGTCATCTACCCATACACCCAGGTCTTTTTTAGTGGTAGTTTTGCCCAGTGTTTTACAATTAAGTACACAATTATACATTTCATTTCCTCTGCCCAAGTGCATGACCTTACATTTACCCCCATTAAAGCTCATTTGCCATTTATCAGCCCAAGCTTCTAGTTTACATAAATCCTCCTGTAATATAAGATTGTCCTCCTCTATATTGATTACCCTGCAGAGTTAAGTGTTATCTGCAAATATTGAGATTCTACTCTATATACCCCCTATGAGGTCATTAATATGTTAAAAAGAAGCTGGCCCAATCCTGATGCCTGTGGTACTCAACTCTTAACTGTGATCCATTCTGAGTGTGTTCCATTAATAACCACCCTTTGTTTCCTATCTCTGAGCCAGTTCTTAGCCCACTTACACATATTTTCCCCTATCCCCATTGCTCTCATTTTATGTATCAACCTTTTGTGTGGCTCTGTATCAAAAGCTTTTGAAAAGTCCAAATAGACCACGTCCACTGCATTTCTTTGATCCAGTCCAGAACTTACCTCTTCATAGAAGCTTATCAGGTTAGTTTGACAGGAAAGGTCCCTCGTAAACCCTTGTTGATATTGGGTCATGAGGTTATTTTTCTTCAGATACTCCAGTATAGCATCTCTTAGAAAACCCTTTAGGATTTTACCAACAGTAGAGGTTAAGCTTACTGGCCTATACCGCAGTAAATAACACGTCCCCGAAGTCCCTAACCATCTGGACCCCCTGGCTCGTGTATGTTCATTCACACAGACAGGGTGATGCTCCCAGACACTAATTGACAACTAATAACATCTAGGGACTGGCTGTGCCTGCCACCACCCCCCTTTTCCTGACCCTCCCTCCCCCCCCCTCTACTCTCACGTCTCTTTGTACCTCCTTTATACCTCCTCCCCTCCCCCTGATCTACCCTGATACTCCATTCTATCCTCATTTCTAGTCTTCCTTTTCTTTCTCTCCACTCTACTACTACTTAGAACGCAAAGTTATATTCTGTTGAAATGTTTAATATTTTGAAGAAATGAGCCAATACTCCAAGGGTATGTAAAACCTACTAGATGGGAACCCAATCCAACTGGCTTGATTCTGGCCTACCTACGAGGGAGCCACTACTATTCCTACGTCAAGTCTGACAAGAAGAACTTTATTAACAAGCTCGTAGTTCCGACGTACGCACAATGTCTTTAGTTTTTGAAGCTCCTCTACCCCTGATTGGATATCAGCCCGCTATTGGGCCGCAAGGAACATTATACTGACTGTTGGTTTGTATTGGGCTTTACTATTGGGTAGATTACCCTGCAAAAAATACTCTGTTACTGTTTTATTTTCACAAAATAATTCAATAAAAAGAATTTTGAAAAGAAAAGAAAAGCTTACTGGCCTATAATTTCCAAGTTCAGTTTTTGTCCCCTTTTTGACTATTGGCACCACATTTGCTATACGCCAGTCCTGTGATACAGACCCTGTTATTATGGAATCTTTAAAGATTAGAAATAATGGTTTATCTATAACGGTACTTAATTCCTGCAGTACTCTGGGGTGTATCCCATCTGGGCCTGGGGATTTGTCAACTTTAGTGATTTTTAGACGGGCCCTTACTTCCTGTTGGGTTAAGCAGGTAACATTTAATGGACAGCTTTTGTTATCACTGATCATGTTGTCTGTCATGGGATATTCTTGAGTAAATACTGTTGCAAAAAAAGTAATTTAGCATATTGGCTTTTTCCTCATCCTCATCCACCATTTCACCCAGACTATTTTTAAAGGGACCAACACAATCATTTTTTAGTTTCTTACTATTTATGTAGTTAAAGAATATTTTGGGATTTTGTTTACTTTCTCTGGCAATGAGTCTCTCTGTCTTAATCTTTGCTGCCTTGATTTGCTTTTTTTATTTAATTTTCTGTATTTATTTAATGCCTCATCACTACCTACTTGCTTTAATGCCCTAAATGCTTTCTTTTTGTCAGTTATTGCGCCCCTTACAGCCTTATTTGGCCATAGCGGTTTCCTCTTATTTCTAGCATGTTTATTCCCATAGGGTATATATTGTGCACAGGTCCTATTAAGGATGCTAATAAACGTCTCTCATTTTCTTTGTGTACTTTTATGTCTCAGAACATCGTCCCAGTTTATTGCACTAAGATTATCCCTCATCCGTTGGAAATTTGCCTTCCTGAAGTTTAGTGTCCTTGTAGCCCCTCTACTACACATCTTATTAAAGGATACTTGAAAACTTATTATTTTGTGATCACTATTACCCAAGTGACCTCCAACCCATACATTTGTTATGTGGTCCGGCCTATTGGTTAATATTAAGTCTAACAGTGCCCCCCTTCTTGTTTGGTCCTGAACCAGTTGTGAAAAGTAATTGTCTCTCATAGTTGTCAAAAACCTATTACCTTTGCTGGAATTGCAGGTTTCTGATCCCCAATGTATTTCAGGGTAGTTGAAGTCCCCCATAATAATGACTTTTCCCTGATTCGCTGCTTCATCTATTTGCTTTATTAGGATATTCTCCTCCACCTCCATTATTGTTGGAGACTTATAAAAAACCCCTATCAGTAATTTATTATTTTTTCCCCCTCCCCTTATCTCCACCCACAGGGACTCTACATTTCCATTAGATTCACCTATATTATCACGCAGGATGGGTTTTAAGGATGATTTTACATATAAACACACACCTCCCCCTTGCTTATTTGTTCAGTCATTTCTGAACAGACCCTGTAAATTAATAGCCCAGTCATGGCTCTCGTCCAGCCATGTCTCCGATATCCCAACCATGTCATAATTATTTTCCAATAAAATTAATTCTAATTCCTCCATTTTGTTGGTGAGGCTTCTGGCATTAGTATACATGCACTTTATGCATCTCTCATTACCTCTATTTTTTCCTACTATATTGACTGTTCTAGCCCCACCCCCCATGCCACCCAAAATTTCATTACTTGTGCTCAGGTTACTATTTACACTATCTTCCCCTCCTGTACAATGAATACCCTCCCCCCCAATCCCTAGTTTAAACACTCCTCCAACCTTCTAGCCATTTCCTCCCCCAGCACAGCTGCACCCTACCCATTTAGGTGCAGCCCGTACCTAGCATAGAACCTGTAGCCAACAGAGAAGTCGGCCCAGTTCTCCAGGAACCAAAACCCCTCCTTCCTACAGCAATTTCTGAGCCACTTATTTATCTCCCTAATCTCCCTTTGCCTCTCTGGTGTGGCACATGGTACAGGCAGTATTTCAGAGAATACTACTTTGGAGGTCCTTGCCTTAAGCTTGCAGCCTAATTCCCTAAAATCATCTTTCAGGCCCTTCCACCTACCTCTAACTTTGTCATTTGTGCCATTGTGCACCATGACCGCTGGGTCCTCACCAGCCCCTCCCAGTAATCTGTCAACCCGATCAGTGATGTGCTGGACTCGAGCACGAGGTAGGCAGCACACTGTTCGACGATCCCTGTCTTTGTGACAGATTGCCCTATCTGTTCCCCTAATAATTGAGTCCCCCACTACCAGCACCTGTCTGGCCTGCCCTGCTCTCCTGTTTTCCCCCTTACTGGAGCAGACACTCCTCTGGCTTTCAGAGGTCATGCCTTGCTGCAGCAGTGCTATCCCTGTACTGACACCCCCCTCATCTGCAAACTTAGCATATTTATTGGGGTGTGCCAGATCAGGGCTAGCCTCCCTGGCACTCTTCCCTCTATCCCGCGTTCTAACTGTCACCCAGCTGCCTCACAGTCCTGCAGCTCCATGCTACCATCCTCCCCCACATCTATCCTATTGAACAGCTGTTCAGTGAGCAGCAGACTCCTTTCCATATTGTCTATGGATCTCAGTGTCGCCAGCTGTTGATTTAGATCCAGTATCTGGGCTTCAAAATGCACAGTGTGCTCACATCTCACACAGCAGTATGCACCCTCGACTGGCTGTTCAAGGATTGCATACATGTGGCAAGATGTACACTGGATGTCATTGTCAATTATGGAGCTCATTTCCTAATTGGGATTATACTAGACAGATAAGTAAAAAGAAATATAAAGTATTAATAAAATACAACCAGAAATTCAGTAAGTCCTCCCTTCCAAACTCACTGAATCCAAAGACTTGTGCAGGCTGTTGCGTAACCTTCGATGAAAGAGTGGGAACAGAATCAAGGGCACAAGGCCAAGGTATATGGGTACAGGGAACAAGGACATGGACCAGAGTACTAACAACATCTCTATTGGATGACTTTGCTGCTTAGGCATCTCTAAATAAGGAAAGATGCCTTAAAAACTTTGTACTTCTCAGCCATGGACTGAGAAGCACCTCCAAGTTAAGGTGCACTGGCTGTTTAAAAGAAGAGGGCATGTAGTGCGTGCAGCCTATGCATTTACCTGTGACGCCTGTGACACAGAGGCAGGGACAGAAAACCTAGGACAGGCGACTGGCAGCACTGTCAACACTTAAGAGGCATCAATTGCCCCAGAGTTAAAATATTGAAATGGGGAGTTTAATGCAGCACATTGAAAAGTACACAAGCGTTTAGTCTCCCCAGGCTGACACAGGGGTGGAAAAGTCCTTGCGGAGCCATGACTTATTCATCTTGATAAACGTTAGTCTGTCTACACTGTCACTGGACAGCCGCATGCGCTTATACATCAGCACACTACAAGCAGCACTGAAGACACGTTCAGAGAGAAAGCTGGCTGTGGGGCATGACAAAATCTCCAAGGCATGAGTGGCGAGCTCAGGCCGTTTTTCCAGTTTTGAAGCCCAAAATGCACAAGGGTCCAGTTCCACAGTCATAGCCAGGGCCACCACCAGGGGGTGACAGCTCTACCTGGAGTCAGGGGCCCGCCTTCATGACTGAGTGGTCATTTTCACAAGGGAGAGGGGGGCCCAGCCATGACTGTTGGGAGTGTGGCCATTTGCATCATGGAGCAGGACCCGCCCCATCGAACCTGCCCCCCCCGGCCAGGTGGTGCCAGCAGCGAGTCTCTCTCTGTGCACACATCAGCAGCACAGGCCTCAGTATGCACAGGGGGCCTGCCCACCCACTCTCACTACTGTACAGGGGGTCCACCCAGTGAACCCACCCCACGGCCCACCAGCCTCACCACCCCACCCAGATAGTATTATTTATGCCTCCACGGCCATTGGTTGGGGACTGCCCATCCATGCCAGCCCAGCAGAACAAAAAAAGTGAGCCCGGAATTTGGACGGACGTCATTACTCACCCAGTAGCCCACCACAGATGGACCTGGCGCGGCGCCAAGGCCCACAGTACGTTGTGGAGAGAGCCAAGCAGAAGGAGAAGGAGGACAGCAGCCAGCAGAAGCCAGCACCAGCGCTTGACTGGTAAGAGTCATTAAAGTTAGTCAAATGGCCATAATGGTGATGATCGGGGGCTGCCTGCCAGAGCCAGGGCCGGGGGAGGGGGGGGCTGCCAGGGGAGGGTGATGCTGTCTGGTGTATGGAACCCCACTGGGCCAGGGTGGCTGCCAGAGCCAGGGCAGGGTGATGCTTGCTGGTGTATGGGACCCCGCCGGGCCAGGGGGGAGCTGCCTGAGCCAGTTCAGGGTGATGCTGGCTGGTGTATGGGGCACCGCCAGGATGGGGGGAGGGCTGCCAGGGGAGCGTGACACTGGCAGGTGTATATGGACCCGCCGGCCTCGGGCCAGGGGGGGTGATGCCAGAGCCAGGGTAGGGTGACGATGGCTAGAGTATGGGGCCCCGCTGGCCTCGCACCCCCCAGGGGAATAAGAGTGAGCACATGTTGTGGAGGGGGTCCCAGACCCCTCTCCCCAGGGGGATAAGACTGTGCACATGGTGTGTGAAAGGGGTCCCAGACCCCCCCTAGGTGATTATGAGTGCTCACATGGTATGGAAGGGGTCCTGGACCCCCCTAGATGAATAAGAGTGCGCACATGGTGTGGAGGGGGATAAGAGTGAGCACATGGTGTGGAGGAGGTCCCTGTTCCCCTCCCTTGGGCGATAAGAGTGCACACATGGTGTTGAGGAGGTCCCGGACCCCCCTAGGTGAATAAGAGTGAGCACATGGCGTGAAGGCGGTTCCAGACCCCCCAAGGGGATAATAGTCTGTGAAGATAGTGTGGTCAGAGAGCAGCATATGCCATATTGTTTGATTTAATATACGCTCACCAAATTTGGTGAAGGAAAAGAGAGAAAAAAATTATTTTTAATGTTAAATGGGGTCTGTCTTATAATGCCAGTGTCCATCTTAAAATCAGTATATACGTCCCACCATCATAGTATATATGTCCTCCATCCTGAACCCACCATGGCTTACCAAGGGTGAGGAATGGGGTTGAGGAAAGGTTGTGGTGGTGCAGGAGAAAGGTTTGCAGGGACCATGGGGGTGGGTAAAACTGCGGGCCCAGAGCTGCAGGGTGTTTGCGGCCATTTTGCATGTGCCTGCAGGCATTGCCAAGCTGTGGCCCAGCCTCTATCGTCCAGACTTGCGGTGCATGTGCAGATCGAGATCCGTGGCCATTTTCTGGAAGCTTGTGGCTCCTGCAGAGCTCAGCTCACCCATAGTCTGTGCACTTAACCCTCTGCTGTGCTGTATATGCTCTCTGTTTCCTGTATATATACAATAGCAGTCTCCTATGTGATGTACGGTATTTGATTTACGAAACTTATTATCACAGAGTTAATTGCATTGAAGACCAACGCAAACCTGGAAAATCAGTTATCATCAAACATCGCAGACGCACAGAGAAGCATAGAGAAGCAGCTGCAGTCGTCAAATTAGGCGAGTTAATTAATTAAAGAAATGTAGCCGGGGATTTTTCATTGTGATGTGCAGCCCCTGAATGATGGTGGTAGAAATTTCCAAATTTATTATTTCCTGCAGGAATAAGGTTCCCCACACCTGTACCAGGTAATGAATAATACCACCAGTGTTGTTCTGCCTCAGGCAGCAATGATGCGGAACGATACAGCGATCGTTGGGATCCTGACCTGTAGTATTGAGGTTGTTGGTCATTGTCCCTGTCAAAGGCTGGGGTCACAGTTGACATGAGTTTTTTTTAGTGATTTAACAAAACTCATGCGTTTTTTTATGTCAGCATGAGTCTTGTAAGGTTTGTGATGGATCCCTGCATTTTTGGCTGCGTTTTGAAATCCGCACAAAAAATAGTGCATGTACTATTTTTTGGTGCGTTTTGAAAAACGCATGCGTTTTTGTAGAAAACGCATGCGTTTTTATAACATAGGCCCCTATGGAAAACGCATGCAAAAACGCATGTACAATTAGTAACATTTAGTGCCATTCAAAAACGCATGCGTTTTCCATAGGAGCCCATGTTAAAAAAATGCATGCGTTTTCAGAAACGTTGCGGTTTTTTAACATGGGCTCCTATGGAAAACGCATGCGTTTTTGAATGGCACTAATTGTACATGCGTTTTTGCATGCGTTTCCCATAAGGCCCCATATTAAAAAAAACGCATGCGTTTTTGGAAATGCACCAAAAACGCATGGTACAGTCACACATGCGTTTTTGCTATTAGTGCATGCGTTTTTTAACATGGGGGCCTATGGGTGCGTTTTTACATGCGTTTTTGAAAACGCAGGTCTCCAAAAACGCTTGTAAAAAATGCAACTGTGACCCCAGCCAAACACACCGATGCATGCTGCCCAGCGGGAGCCCGACGATCAATTAATTGTCCAAAACGATCCACCACGATTAGCGATCTCACAGCAGGGGCCTGGTCGCTGCTACGTTTTACCCATAGCGAGATCGCTGGCGAGGTTGCTGTTATGTCACAAAACCTGTGACGTTAAAGCGATGTCGCTAGCGATCTCGCTTAGTGTGACGTACCCTTAAGGCAGTTTTTACATCTGTGACTTGCGGCATCTGCCGCTTGGCAAGCCTGTGGCAAACGCCATTCATTCCCTATGGGACTTGTGGTCAGGTACGGCAGTTGCAATTGTGCCTGATCCGACACTTGCAGAAAATAAAAAAATTAAATAAAAAACGCTGGTAGCACGTTTTCTTTTTGCACTGCCACAAGTGCCGGATCAGGCACAATTGCAACTGCCGCACCTGAATGCAAGTCATTATGCGGCAAGTCGCAGATGTGAAAGCAGCCTTATGAAGCTTTTCTGTTGAGGGCATTCACCACTCTCTGGTTATTGTTAACCAAAGTCTTTGAGATTATTAAAAGTAGGGAAACAAAAGCGCAATAGGGTCTTATCCTTTAAAGCAATCAAGCAATAGTTCTGTTTCCAATACTTCATCATATTCGGTGCAGAAATAAAAAAAAACATATTGGAGCCTTATTAGCATCTCAAACACATTGCCCATTTTCTGTTTTTGTTGACCAATTCTTTAAAATCAGAGTTAGTTTTGGAAGAAATTACTTTTGTCACCCCTTATATCATAAATAGAGACTACTTTTGCAATAGAATGACATTTCCAGAAGAGATCCCTACCCAACAATCACCTTATTATCATAACAAGCAGGATTACAATGAGAGGACAGGATCCACCCCTCACAGTAGGTGGTGTCAAAGCTCATCCCTGCCCTCTTCCTGCACAATGACATCTAAATGTCACTAAATATGAGAGTATGTATAAAAAAACTCTCGCAAAGAAATGGCCCCCTATAATGTCTTATTAAATAAATATATATCCAATGTTCTTATCTCCAAGCAAGTAGCAGAGAACCGTCCATAAATGTACAGTAAATACAACACAATCGGCAATCAGTAATACAGATTATATAAAATATCCTAATCTGGTTTAAATCAGTTTAAAAATTGGATGTGACACATTCCCTTAAATAAATGTAAACAAAACTATATAAAAATTTAAAAAACAAAAAAAGGTTGATGTAAAAAAGAAAATAAGTAAAAAAAAAAAAAAGTTAGAGTAGAGTAGGGCTCTGCCAAAAGAGTCTGCCTTGTCGTGGTGGAAGCCTTAAAAAAATCTTTTGGACAAACGTAATCTGATGGCTATGTTTGTATGTGACCTGGTGTTTGATGGGAACTGTAATGTGTGATTAGTGACAACATGTTGCAGAAGTGGAGCTTTTCCAATAGTGGGTGGTAAAACTATGGAAGGTTTGAGGGGTGAGGGCAGGGCTTGGGTGAGGGCGGGGTTTGGGTAAGGGCAGAGCCTAAGGGTCCACAAAATTTTGCCTGTCAGGGGCCCCGAAATTCCTAGTGGCAGCCCTGGTCATGGCATCGATATTCAGCTGTAGATACTCCTGTACCATCCTCTCAAGGCATTCACTATGTGTGAGACTTGTTCTCTCTTCTGGCATTGCAAAGGATGGTCTAAAAAAAAGGTGAAACGATTCTACAAAATTGCTGTTACCACATACACTGTTACTGTTAACGTTTGAGTGATGACGACTCGATGTTCCCCGGGTTAGAAAGGTAGAACTGCGATATTCACTATGTGCATCACTGGTGGTTTTGGGAAAAGCAGTATTAAGATTGTGTTAAAGTGATGAGCCCAGGGCAAGGGGTACTCGGATACTGGGCTTGGGCTTGATGGATCTAACTGGGGAATCACAGGTGGTCGGGTTTCTGGTTCCGTGCCCTTGCTGTCATTTGTTAGATGGGGGATATTTACAGGGATAAAGAAAGTATGTGACGCCACCTGAGGATCCCGGTAATTTAGATACCGGAACTGCAGGCCGGCTGCTGAGGTGATGACGGGTGCAGCTCAATGTGGTACAGCTTCCCACAGGTGGAGCTTTTACCTCAGGGCAGCAGTGATGAAGGATGATGAGGAGATGAGGGGAGTAGTTGTTCTTACACCTCTGGTTGAGATGATGATGCTGAGGCCCTCCGGACGTCGGCGGGAAGAAAGACAGAGACCGATTCAACTTCAACTCCACTTTACTGGTACCGGAGATATTATAGTGCACAGTAGCAGTCTGGTTCAACGGGAACGTAGCCACAGGTTCCGGGTTGCCTTATAGAGTCTGTTGGTGTACCTTCCTTTTGGCTTTCGGGGTCTCAGTCTTTCCTTTACTTGCTTAACCACCTTTGCAGAGCTCCCTCGCCAGTCCCCTGGTCTGTTACTAATAGATAAGATTTGTTCCTTACCGGTACGGACAGGTGTTTACCAAGCTCTTCTCTTGCCACCGGAATTCGGCCCGTTACCTATAGTGTCCTGGACCTGTTTTGGGACTGAGGTGGATGTGCCTCTTTGTGGCACTACGGCTCCCTTATTCCGGTCCCGTAGTCGTGCGGTTTGCAGTGAGGGATAGACCGCTCACTGCCTCGGCTCCGTTATGCCGGTATAGTCCCCAGACATTTCCAGCTGGCTCCAACCAGTCCTGGATCGCCTCCCTCTGTCCTGGGTCATCCTCCTAAAGACAGGTGCCCTCCTGGCAGCAGCCCTGTCTGGCACGTTCTCCTGGCTGCCTTCCCAGTGCTGACTGACTAAACTCTCTCACCAAGTCCTTGTTGTGTTGGTGGCGGCGGGGTAACATTCACGCTTGCTTCCTCAGCCCTTTCCCCTCAACCTCGCACAACAGAAATGTGATTAAGATCTTCATAAACAGTTTGGCTGGTACCATGAGCTCTCGTTGTTCCCTCTCCCCCACCCTCGCCTTGGTGCTGCCGACGGTCTGGGCTTTTGAAATATTGTTATCCTTTCCGCATACGCCTCCTCCTCCTCCCCTTTTTCTTGGCCCACCACCTGACTACGAATACTGGTTAAAGTGTCCTCCAGCACGTAGATGACCGGAATAGTCATGCTGATAATGGCATCGTCAGAAGTAAACATCTTGGTAGCCATTTCAAAACTCTGCAGAAGGGTGCAGAGGTCCTTGCACTGAGACCACTCCAGCAGCGTGATTTGCCCCACTTCGCGTTGGCCCAGGCTATGTGTCATAACATACTGCACCAGGGCTCGTTGCTGCTGCCACAGCCGCTGCAACATGTGCAGAGTAGAATTCCATCGTGTCGAAACATTGCATTTCAGGCAGTGAACCAGCAGACCAAAAGACTTCTGTAGCGACGCAAGTAATTGAGCTGCATTGAGTCATTGAGGATGCGAATGGCGTAAGTGAGCACACAGTGACCGTGCCCTCTGCAGAAGTGCATCTAGGCTGGGATAGTGGGCTACAAATTGTTGGACTACCAGGTTCAATACATGAGCCATACAAGGCACGTGTGTCTCCTTGCCCCAGCGAAGGGTTGGCAGCATTGTCGCACACGGCCTTCCCTTGCTGCAGGTTCAATGGAGACAACCATTGATTAAACTCAATCTCCAGAGCTGACCATAACTCCTCAGCTATGTGACTCACATTTCCCAGACATTTTAGCATAAACACCGCCTGATGCCATTGAGCCCTGCTGCCAGCATAGTAAGGAGGTGTGCTGGATTCCTTCTGTGCAGTTTGAACGCATGTCATATTACCAGACAATACTAGAAAAGGGAAAGAGAAGCGCAATAGGGTCTTATCATTGGTAAAAAGGTGGACTAAATTTAACTAGTCACTCACCTAGAGGGGTTGTGTAGCACACATCCAGCGTCAAGGCAAAAAGCTGATAGCTGCTGCAAAGATCCACACCACAACGGTTAACATACTTCAATACTATTCCCTGAGGAAGGAGTTGGGACTAACTCTGAAACGGTTCAGAAATAAACACTATAATGATAAACATCGTCCGATCTTTCAGGTCTATGCAGCGCAGGTCCGTATACACTGTCCACCCTCTGCAATTTTGAACTATATTACCAGAGAGGCTATGGGCACAGATAGAGGACCTAGAAGAGGTGGAGGAGGCAAAAGCAGTGGAGGAACTTTTACATACAGAGGTGCAAAAAAGACCAATGACCAGGCACTACACACCTTAGAGCTCTGCTACGTGCCAATTTTGGCTCACCCCGGTGCCTGGTGTTGCACAGCCTACTGGAACCCGCAGAAGTATCGCTACACGATACGAAACGGTACCGTCGTTCTGACGGCCTCTCACTCCCTCTCCCCACCGCGCCAGCACTGTTTTAATGGAATAATTTTCCTGGATTAAATCACTCTTCCACCAGCCTATACGGTGAGTGCCGCCTTTCTTTATTTATTCCTTTATGTTTTACATACAGAGGTTTGATGCACAACCCATGGGGCTGGCAAGACTTGTACAGCTGCCCCTTCTCCTGCTGTCACCATAGTCACCCAGTGCCCAGTGAGCTACATGTAACACCCCTGTCCATGCTTACTCGTCCAAGTGTGTGTGGTGAAATTCACCCTGTTACATACAGAGTTTCTCTAGGAAGTGGTGATGCTGTGTGCAACATGCTGGTGTAGCGAAGGCACAGCTTTCTTCGAGAAGTAGTGGCGACTGGGCATCTGGTACTGGGGCACTGCAATGGCCATAAAGTCTAAAAAATCCCCTGTATCCACCAGCTGGTAAGACAGCATTTCCTGAGACAACAGCTTGCAGATGGTGAAATTCAACCTCTTAGCTTTGGCATGTGTAGCAGGAAATGGTCTTTTACTTGTGCACATCTGAGGGACCAAGGACTGGCTACTATGCTGAGACAGGGTTGAGTAGGGTGTCCCAGACAAACTGCTGGACTGTGAGGGAGGTGCAGGCGGACATATTATGTCGCATTCATAAAAAGGTGGTGCTCTCGATGTCTGACAGTGCTCAACACCAGCAGGTGTTTCCACTTCTAAAACAGCTGATGACCTGTCAATCACACTGGCTATTGCGGGTAAAGAGGTGGAAGTTCTGCAGCCGAAAGCCAGTGTGACAACTGTCCCCACAGTCACAGAGGATGAAGAAGCCACAGATGCACTTGACGGGGCAGACGGTAGTTAGCCAAGCTCGCTGCGCCGCATTGTAACACAGTGAGCTTCCCACTGTGAGTTATGCTTCATGTCAATGTTACGGTTCATGCATGGAGTACTCAAACTATTGATTTTTTGGCCTTTACTCAGATTTTGTTTACAAATTTTGCAGATAACCACAGTTGGGTCTTCCTTTGCGATCTGAAAAAAGGCCCAGGCTATTCAAGGCTTAGTGCCCACGCGACCTGTAGAGCCACCACAACTTCTGCAAAGAGGCAGAGTTGTGGCTGAGGACACAGTTGTTGATGTGCTTCCAGGACTCCGTCTCTGTCCAGGAAGCCACAACCTAACTTGTGGTTTGACAGTAAGTGGGATCTCCAACCTCATCATCACCCTGTGTGTTCTCACACCCTTCATCCTCAGTGCCAACCTCTTCCTGCCCTGAGAGCAAAGTTAAGTTGCCATTTAAATCATGTATCTGATTCTCATATTCATCTGCCTCATTGCCTCCACCAACAGGGTTTACAATTTGGGAATGAGGGTCTACATTATGTTCTGACACTTCTTCATCTGGGCCTGAATCCTACTCACAAAGATTTTGGGCATTGGGGCAGATCATTTCCTCATCTTGCCTCAATAAAGCTTTGGAGCAGACCTCTGATTCCCAGGCTATAGCATGAGTGAACAGCTCTGCAGACTCACCCATTTGTGTTAAGCCATAGTCAATAGGGCGGCTGGAGACTTGTGAGCTGTGAGGAAGCAAGTGCGATTGGGGTATGGAGGAATGGAGTGTTTGTGATGTTGAAGTTGAGGTGGAGGAGAGCCCACTTGATGGAGCACTTGATATCCATTGCAGCACCTGCTATTTTTGGGCCTCATCTACAAGTTTTAGCGATGCTCTGCTGCGTAAGAAAGGGATGATAGAAGATTTTCCATAAAAAGAAGTAAGCATTTTAGTTTGGATTGAAGACGATAATTGTTCAGCAGATGCTTATGTTACTTTAGCACCTACCCCACGGACACAAAGTTTTTTCCCTTTCCAACACACCTATTCCCATTTCCACCATGAGCAGATCAATCATATTTGAGGGTAACTAATTGGCAACTCTGTTGTTGGCAAAAAAACTATGGATGTAAAACTGCAGAGCTGAGTGGCCAAACAGTGGTACTACCCTAAATAGGTTTTGGTAAGTAGGTTTGAGCAGATGCAATACAAAATTGCTTTCTGCGCTGTGTGGCGGTAGATTTCAACAGAACATTGGACCACAGCTACCTAGTTAAACAGTGGTACTACCCTAAATCATTTTAATAAGTAGGTTTGGGCAGATGCAATAGAAAATTGTTTTCTGTGCTACGTGGCAGTAGATTACAACAGAACTCTGTACCACAGCTTCCTAGTCAGACAGTGGTACTACCCTAAATAGGTTTTGGTAAGTAGGTTTGGTCAGATGCAATACAAAATGTTTGTGGCGGAAATAAAGGAGCTTTTGAAGGAGCCTGGTCTCCCCAGTCTTTTCATCCCGACGGCAGCGCAGATCATACAATCACCAAACCCTGTTTGGATTTCTGGATACGACACCAGTGCTTGGCACCCACTGCTACTAGCCAAAAAGGATTTGCAGGGCTAGATGCAGAAAAAAAGGCTAGTGAACACAGGAGGTGTACCTTTCTTCACAACAGTGCGGCACCACTGCCTGATACACACTGCTACTAACCAAAAAGGATTTGCTTGGCTAGGTGCAGTAAAAAAAAAAAAAGGTTGGTAAATACAGGAGATGTAGTTTTCTTCACAACAGGGCTACACCAGTGGCTGACACACACTGCTACTAGCCAAGAAGGATTTGCTTAGCTAGATGCACTAAAAAAGCTAGTAAACACAGGAGTTGTAGTTTTCTTCACAACAGTACTACACTAGTGCCTGGCACACACTGCTATTAGCCAAAAAGGATTTGCTTGACTAGATGCAGTAAAAAAGGCTAGTAAACACAGAAGGTGTAGCTTTCTTCACAACAGTGCTACACCAGTGCCTGGCACACACTGATACTAGCCAAAAAGGATTTGCTTTGCTAAATACATTAAAATCAGGCTAGTAAACACAGGAGGTGTAGCTTTCTTTACAACAGTACTACACCAGTTCCTGACACACATTGCTACTAGCCAAAAAGGATTTGCTTGGCTAGATGCAATATAAAAAGGCTAGTAAACACAGGAGGTGTAGATTTCTAAACCACAGTGCTACACCAGTTTCTGGCACACACTGCTTCAAGCCAAAAAATGATTTGCTTGACTATATGCAGTAAAAGCAGGCTAGCAAACACAGGAGGTGTAGCTTTCTTCACAACAGTGCTTCACCAGTGCCTGGCACACACTGCTACTAGCGAAAAAGGATTTGCTTGGCTAGATGCAGTAAAAAATGGTTATTAAGCACAGGAGGTGTAGCTTTCTTCACAACAGTGCTACACCAGGGGCTGGCCCACACTGCTTCAAGCCAAAAAATGATTTGCTTGGCTACATGCAGTAAAATCAGGCTAGTAAACACAGGAGGTGTAGCTTTCTTCACAACAGTGTTTCACCAGTGCCTGGCACACACTGCTACTAGCCAAAAATATTTTACATGGCTAGGTGCAGTAACAAAAAGACTAGTAAGCCCAGGAGGTGTAGCTTTCTTCACAACAGTGCTACGCCAATGCCTAGTACACACTGCTACTAGTCAAAAAGGATTTGCTTGGCTAGATACATTAAATAAAGGCTAGTAAACACAGGAGGTGTAGCTTTCGTCTCAACAGTGCTACACCAGTGGCTGGCACACACACTGCTACTATCCAAAAAGGATTTGCTTGGTTAGATGCAGTATAAAAAGGCTAGTAAACACAGGAGGTGTAGCTTTATAAACCATAGTGCTACACCAGTTCCTGGCACACACTGCTTCAAGCCAACAAATGATTTGCCTGGCACACACTGCTACTAGCAAAGAAGGATTTGCTTGGCTAGATGCAGTAAAAAATGGTTATTAAGCACAGGAGGTGTAGCTTTCTTCACAACAGTGCTACACCAGGGGCTGGCCCACACTGCTTCAAGCCAAAAAATTATTTGCTTGGCTACATGCAGTAAAATCAGGCTAGTAAACACAGGAGGTGTAGCTTTCTTCCCAACAGTGCTTCACCAGTGCCTGGCACACACTGTTACTAGCCAAAAATATTTTGCATGGCTAGGTGCAGTAAAAAAAGGCTAATAAACCCAGGAGATGTAACTTTATTCACAAGAGTGCTACACCAGTGACTGGCACACACTGCAACTAGCCAAAAAGGATTTGCTTGGCTAGATGCAGTATAAAAATGCTGCTAAACATAGGAGGTGTAGCTTTCTAAACCACAGTGCTACACCCGTCCCTGGCACACACTGCTTCAAGCCAAAAAATGATGATTTGCTTGCTACATGCAGTAAAATCAGGCTAGTAAACACAGGATGTGTAGCTTTCTTCACAACAGTGCTTCACCAGTGCCTGGCACACACTGCTACTAACCAAAGAGATTTTGCTTGGCTAGATGCATTAAAAAAAGGCTAGCAAACACAGGAGGTGTAGCTTTCTTCACAACAGTGCTACACCAGTGCCTGATACACACTGCTACTAGCCAAAAAGGATTTGCTTTGCTAGATGCATTAAAAAATGGTTATTAAGCACAGGAGGTGTAGCTTTCTTCAAAACAGTGCTACACCAGTGGCTGGCACACACTGCTACTAGCCAAAAAGGATTTGCTTGGTTAGATGCAGTATAAAAAGGCTAGTAAACACAGGAGGTGTAGCTTTATAAACCATAGTGCTACACCAGTTCCTGGCACACACTGCTTCAAGCCAACAAATGATTTGCTTGGCTACATGCAGTAAAATCGGGCTAGTAAACACAGGAGGTGTAGCTTTCTTCCCAACAGTGCTTCACCAGTGCCTGGCACACACTGCTACTAGCCAAAAATATTTTGCATGGCTAGGTGCAGTAAAAAAAAGGCTAGTAAACCCAGGAGATGTAACTTTAATCACAACAGTGCTACACCAGTGAGTGGCACACACTGCAACTAGCCAAAAAGGATTTGCTTGGCTAGATGCAGTATAAAAATGCTACTAAACACAGGAGGTGTAGCTTTCTAAACCACAGTGCTACACCAGTTCCTGGCACACACTGCTTCAAGCCAACAAATGATTTGCTTGGCTACATGCAGTAAAATCGGGCTAGTAAACACAGGAGGTGTAGCTTTCTTCCCAACAGTGCTTCACCAGTGCCTGGCACACACTGCTACTAGCCAAAAATATTTTGCATGGCTAGGTGCAGTAAAAAAAAGGCTAGTAAACCCAGGAGATGTAACTTTAATCACAACAGTGCTACACCAGTGACTGGCACACACTGCAACTAGCCAAAAAGGATTTGCTTGGCTAGATGCAGTATAAAAATGCTACTAAACACAGGAGGTGTAGCTTTCTAAACCACAGTGCTACACCAAACACTGGCACACACTGCTTCAAGCCAAAAAATGATTTGCTTGCTACATGCAGTAAAATCAGGCTAGTAAACATAGGAGGTGTAGCTTTCTTCACAACAGTGCTTCAACAGTGCCTGGCACACACTGCTACTAACCAAAAACATTTTGCTTGGCTAGATGCATTAAAAAAGGCTAGCAAACACAGGAGGTGTAGCTTTCTTCACAACAGTGCTACACCAATTCCTGGCACACACTGCTACTAGCCAAAATGGATTTGCTTGGCTAGATTTGGCCAGATGCTGTAGAAAATGCTTGCAAAGCACAAGATCTATGTAGATTTCAACAGAGCACTGCAACAGACCTGCCTGGCTCACAGTGCTTTTAAGTCCTAAAAAAGGCTGTTCTTGGAAGTAGTCCCTAAACCTTCTATCTTTCTATTTAACTTGGAATGGAATCACTATCTAACTATCTTTTTAGCGCTCACTGCAGCAGCAGTGTCGTCTAACACTGAGCTCCAACACTGATAAAATGTCGAGGAGGGAAAGTGGCCTGTTCTTACATGGCAAGGACATGTGACATACCCAGCCAATGACACAAGCCTTTTTGTGCAAAAAGTGAACTTTGCTCTATGCGTGCTGATAGGCTGATTGACCGGACTAGCCACAGTAAGTGGGGGAAGGAAAAAAAAATGGAGATCTGCATTATTTGACCACAGACATCTTCCCAGAACCCCACCTCCCGCCTATTATTCGTAGACACTGAAACTCATAATAAAGTTGAACAAAAGAATTACCATTATCGAACATAACCTCGAATTACAGAATTTTTAGCAAATCGTTCGCATTCGTCTAATGACTTGATTATAGCGCAAAACAGGTTGAATTTGAAATTGGCCAACATGTTTGATCGAACATCTTTCATCTCTAAATAGTATACAGATAATAAATTGCACTAATTATGTGTGAAATATGCAAGTACCGTACAGTTATTACTGAGTAGTATTACAAAAAAGATACACTCATAAAGGCCGTGCAAATGTTGGTACACAAATATGTATTAGCACCCATAAGGTACTAAAAGATAAATAGCACACAGATTTCTGTAACTTCAAAATGGACATTATTGGTACCTTTACACGCCGCGACGGCAGGCTGGATACATCCCGCTACTTCACGTGCACGAGCACGCTCAAACGGCTACAAACGCTCAACGCACCCTCTTTACACGCCGCCATAAGGTGCGCTACGCCACGCTACATCTGTAGCTAGCTACATCGCCAGGTGTGTCAAGTAGCCAGCTGTAGCTTAGCGTACCACGTTTACACAGCGCTACAATAAGCTAATATGGGCGGACCTGGTACAGCAGGGACAGCACATAGGCGTGCCACAATCTTGGATTACGAGCCGTCCGTACGATGATAGGACAGCGCAATATCATCATGATTGGCCAGGCATCGCAGGAGGCTGAGAAATACAGCACGCTCGAGCGATTGTGTAGTGTGACTGGTCAGCTCCTTAAATATGCCTCCCTGTGCAGCGACTACCAATCATCATGCAGGAGCTTCCTCCAATGATCGCTGAAGGGGGGCGGTATCCCAGAGCCTGGGTCACGCCTTAGCTACATTGCAGCTACAGCCCTGGGTGTCCAGAGTTTCCTTCCGTTGCCTCTTTACACGCCGATACAGCTCGCTACCATCGGCGATGTAGCCATCAGTTTTCGAGCAGAGCCCATAAACAGATGTATCTGTTGCCGGCTGTAGCGTCACGTCTTCAGACGCCGCTACGACGGGCTACATTGGCGCTACAAGCGACATTTGTAGCCTGTAGCGGGATGTATCCAGCCTGCCGTCGCGGCGTGTAAAGGTACCATAAGTGATAAGTAGTAAAAGGGGCAGAAACACCAATGCAAATGGAACATTGTCTGGACACTGATAATACTGCATGCAAGTATATATAGTAAAGAAAAAGCACCCTTTGGTCTAAATATATAGACCCCCAAAGAGAAAAAACACAAGCAAGGAGGGCATTACCAAGTTGGCATTAGATTATATAGAGGTGACATAGTGGAGCAGATGCATAACAAAATTAAAACTAATCTCATTTATTGTATACAAAACCATGAAAATATTAAAATACAAATGATACATAAAGATTGTGAAGGTGTCAACAGCAGGAATGAGTGAACGAAACTGGAGCAAAAGGGCAGATTCACACCCCCTGTATGTTTAATCTGCACACTGCTGCCTCCCTGATGCCAATCATTGTCTCCCTCGCATAACACAGAGTTTATTTTAGTAATGGCTGCTTAGTCCCGCCCCCTGTGGTGACATCACCGCTTATACCCGCCCTGCTCTATGGTTAACATAGAGTAGGGCGGGGAAAGGCAGTGATGTCAGAGCAGGAGGCCAGCTGCCCCGCCTCCTGCAGTGACATCACCGCTTATACCCGCCCTGCTCTATGTTAACCATAGAGCAGGGCGGGTATAAGCTGTGATGTCACTGCAGGGGGCGGGGCTAAGTGGCCATTACTAAAATAAGCTCTGTGTTATGCTGCAGACGAAGGAGACAATGATTGGCATCAGGAAGGCAGCGGTGGGCAGATTAAATATGCAGGGGGGGTGAATCTGCCCTTTGGCTCCAGCCTCAAGCCACCACCTATTTGGCTCCTCAATGTAAGTTTTCTAAGTGTATTATCTCAGCGTACAGGGGGGCTCAAGGGCTGGGGGACCCCTTGCCTGAATGCAGCAGACATGCAGCATTCAGTGCTGTAATTAGATCACCATGTCTGGTTTGGTGACAGGTCCACTTTAACAGTGGAGGACTTTCAGCCTGGCAGGTGCAGGCTGTAGGTGAGGAGGAGTGGGGAGGGGGGGTTCTGGCAGCTTTAGGTGAGGAGCGGCGGGGGGGGGATTTGGGTGTTAGCAGGGGCGAGCAGCTCCTACCTGCGCCGAGCCGTGCATTGCAGGTCTGGGAGTCGGCGCTGCGGAGGAGAGGAGGGGTGGGAACAGCCAAGGGAAGCTTCCCTCAGTTAACCTCCTCTCCTCTGACACAGGGACATGGGCGGCCCCCTACAGGTGCTTGAGGGACCCCCTACCCGGTCGGGGCCCTGGTGCAGCTGAACCAGCTGCACCACGGTAGGTCCGCCCCTGCTCTTTAATACAGGTAAGGAATTGATCAGGAGTGTCTAACTGGTCTGTAGGGGCCAGAACTCCTAATAGTTGGTAGGAGATCAAATATGTATTTTTCTCTTCAAAATGCAAATACATTTATATAATTTAGACAATTTTCTAGATTTTATTTTTGATATTCTATCACTTTTAAAATTAACCTACCCTTAAAATTATAGACTGTTCATGTCTTTGTCAGTGGGCAAACTTATAAAATCAGCAAATGATCAAATAATTATTTCCTTCCAATATACTGTACATATTGCATTTCAAAGAAGCATCAAGATGGTCTATGGAGAGGGAAGGGAGACAAACCTAAGCTCTTACGTCTAAATAGATGCTTTGTGATTTCCCCTCCTGTAATACTAAGGTTAACTGAATCTCTGACAGCTACTTTCAAACCGGATAGATGGCAACAACAGAGGTCAGAGACTTAAGCCCCCTGTCACACTAAGACTAGGGCACACTTAAGAGGTAAACGTTGTCAGCACTGTTTTTCTGTGCCTCGTGGATAAGAGCACTGCCTGGACCTTCCTGTGAAGCGGTATCCATAGTAAACAGTGGGTTACTATGGAGCAGCGTTCATAGGAAGCACCCGACATTAGTGGTCAGCGTTACAGCAGGCTGGGCTCTGCTGTAATGTCATCCGTATCACATCACTGATACGTCACAGTTTTTGTGACACAACAGCGACCTCGCCAGCGATCTCGCTATGTGTGTCAAGTAGCAGCGACCAGGCCCCTGCTGTGGAACCGCTGATCGTGTTGAATGTCCTGGACCATTTTTTGATCGTCGGGCTCACTAGGCAGCATACATCGTAGGTTGTTTGACGGGACAATGACCTCATAATACAGGTCTGAGTGACAGGTCCAACAACCGCCGATCATTGCTGTGTCGCTGGTGAGATCTGACTGTTTGACATCTCACCAGTGACCACGTAGCGACGCACCAGCGATCTCTACCAGTCGTTTCATTGTTGGGATCTCTGTGCATCACATAAGTGTAAATGGCCTTTAACCCTTCTCCTTTTCAGCATGGTCGCCTAACTCATACAGTGAATGTTAATGGTGCACAAGTCACAGTGTTGAACTGGAAGTGTAATCAAAAAATGCTGCAGGACAGACAGACGGGCCATTCCCAGTAGGACTTTTGCTAGGGTCACATTTTGGAAGGCAGAATGCATCTCCTGTGCCTTCATACTAATTTTGCCCTGTAAAAGTGTGTACCCTAAGTCCGCATGCGGTACTGGATGTCTCCTTAATGTGCCATCCGGTACCGGATGCGGTAGATGCTGTGGAGATTACAATTTCCCCTGCTTTCACAACACAGATTTTGTGATCCCGGGACTGAAATTTCGACTGAATCGGATCCACCCGGATCGGGCCGGATCCGATGTATTCAAACGTGTTATAACATGGGTGTCTATGAGCGCCAGATTCCGCCAGTCCGATAAAAAATCGGACAGGTTGCCAGATGCTCTTTTCAACCCTGCTGTGTGCGGGGATAATAAATTGTTTGAAGGCTTAATGTGCATAATATATGTGGGCAACATGTCTCCAGGGAGTGTCCACCCTCCCTAGAGATATGGTGCCCAAATGCATTGGCATTTTAAGTGCACCAGAGTTTCAATGTGTGCTGGCCATAAAGCTGATGTTTAAGCCTTCAGCACCATGGAGAGCAGCGGGTACAGTACACAATTGGCATAAGCACCTGGGACAGCTCCTTATTAAGGACTAGATGGTGGCCTGATTCTAACGCATCGGGTATTCTAGAATACTGTATGTATGTACCGTAGTTTACTTATGAAGATGTAAGAATAATGCAATGCGAAGCTGGGTATAAATCCCGCGCCAATATCGCTGATTGATAACGGCTGCAGTGGTGTTGGTGTGCAGCAGTGTCGGTGTGCAGCGGTGTCGGTGTGCAGCGGTGTCGGTGTGCAGCAGTGTCGGTGTGCAGCAGTGTCAGTGTGCAACAGTGTCAGTGTGCAGCGGTGTTGGTGTGCGGTGGTGTCGGTGTGCAGCAGTGTTGGTGTGCAGCAGTGTCGGTGTGCAGCAGTGTCGGTGTGCAGCAGTGTCGGTGTGCAGCACTGTCTGTGTTCAGTGGTGTTGGTGTACACCAGTGTCGGTGTGCAGCGGTGTCGGTGTGCAACGCTGTGGGAGTTCAGTGGTGTCGGTGTGCAGCGGTGTCAGTGTACAGCCGTGTTGGGTTCAGTGGTGTTGGTGTACAGCGGTGTTAAGCAGGGGTGAGTGGGTGCTGAGCAGGGGAGAGCGGGAGTTGAGCGGGGATGAGTGAGTGCTGAAAGGGGTGAGTGAATGCGGAGAGGGGGTGACTGGGTGCTGAGCGGGGGTGAGTGGATGCTGAGCGGGGGTGACTGGGTGCTGAGAGGGGGTGACTGGGTGCTGCGCAGGTGACTGGGTGCTGCGCAGGTGACTGGGTGCTGAGTGGGGGTGACTGGGTGCTGAGATGGGTGACTGAGTGCTGAGCGGGGGTGAGTGGGTGCTGAGTGGGTGCTGAGCAGAGGAGAGCGGGTGTTTAGCGGGGGTAAGTGAGTGCTGAAAAGGGTTTGTGAATGCGGAGAGGGGGTGAGTGGATGCTGAGCGGGGGTGAGTGGATGCTGAGCGGGGGTGAGTGTGTGCTGAGCGGGGGTGACTGGGTGCTGAGATGGGTGACTGAGTGCTGAGCGGGGGTGAGTGGGGGGTGAGTGGGTGCTGAGCGGAGGTGAGTTGGTGCTGAGTGGGGGTGAGTTGGTGCTGAGTGGGGGTGAGTGGGTGCTGAGCGGGGGTGAGTGGGTGCTGAGCGGGTGAGTGGATGCTGAGTAGGTGACTGGGTGCTGAGATGGGTGACTGGGTGCTGAGCGGAGGTGAGTGGGTGCTGAGCAGGGGTGAGTGGGTGCTGAGCGGGGATGAGTAAGTGCTGAGTGGGTGAGTGGGTGCTGAGCGGGGTAACTGGGTGCTGGGACAGGTGACTGGGTGCTGAGACGGGTGACTGGGTGCTGAGCGGAGGTGACTTGGTGCTGAGCGGGTGAGAGTGGGGTTCAGTGTGGGCAGTGTGGGTTCAGGGGGGCAGTGTGGGTTCAATTCGCAATGTGGGGTGAGAGGGGGCAGTGTGGGTTCAGTGGGGGTAGCGTGGGGTCAGTGTGGGGTCTGTGGGGGCAAAGTGGGATGAGAGGGGTGAGCAGGGGTAGTTGGGGGTGAATAGCAGGATGGAGGAGGCTCCACTCACCCCGACATTGTTCCTCTTCAGCCCCGTTCACACATTGCATATTTTTGTGCGCTTTTTTGCGCGCGCTTTTCAAAAATACGCAATGTGTTTTGTGTCTGCCAGCAAAGTGAATGGAAAATTCACTTTGTCGTGCAGACACTGCGTAAGAATATGCAGCGCTTTTATGGGAGAAAACACTGCTTCGTAAAGAATTGACATCTTAATTCTTTACGCAGCAGCGCCTGCATTTTCTTCCTTAGGGGCCAGCGCTGCTGTATCTGATGTCACAGAGGGGAGGAAGAATCCTGTTTCCTTCTCCCCTCTGTGACATGCGTGACTGCCCCCATTTGATTTCGCAGTGTATTAATATACACTGCGAAATCAAAATTAAGCAAAGTCAAATACCGTATATACTAGTGTATAAGCCGACCCGTGTAAAAGCCGACCCCCCTACTTTTGCCCCAAAACCTGGGAAAACCTATTGACTCGTGTATAAGCCGAAGGTGGACCCCAGCACAGGTATACAGCCCCCAGCAGTGTGGTATACAGCAGCCCCAGAGGTATATACAGCAGCGCCAGTGGTAGTATACAGCAGCAGCCCCAGTGGTATATACAGCAGCAGCCCCAGTAGTTAGTATACAGCAGACCCAGAGGTATATACAGCAGACCCAGTGGTAGTATACAGCAGCCCCGAGGTGTATACAGCCAGACCCAGTGGTAGTATACAGCAGCCCAAGTGGTATATACAGCCCCAGTGGTAGTATACAGCAGCCCCAGTGGTAGTATACAGCAGCCCCAGTGGTATATACAGCCCCAGTGGTAGTATAAAGCAGCCCCAGTGGTATACACAGCCCCAGTGGTAGTATACAGCAGCCCCCAGGGGGTAGATAGCAGCCTTCAAATGCTGGCACTCGCCCCCCTTGTAAGGGCCCCCCCCCACGCTGCTTATCTTACCATCTCGGTCTTCTGCTCGGCGCCGCTCCTCGGTGCTCTGTTCTTCATGCTCCGTCCTCGCTGCATCTGGGATCCCCGTCCGTCGCGCGATGACGTCATATGCCTGCGACGGCCGGAGATCCCGGATGTAGCAGGACGGGAGCAGCGAGGACGGAGCACCAAGGAGCGGCGCTGTGCAGAAGACCGGGATGGTAAGATACGCAGCGGGCGGGGGTCCTTACAAGGGGGGAGAGTGCCAGCATTTGAGGGCACATATGCACTGCTTCCCCCTGCCGCTGATTGACAGGGGGAAGCAGTGCATATATAATGAGCGCCGGGCCCCGACTACCGCATTGACCCGTGTATAAGCCGAGGGGGAGACTTTTCAGCCCAAATTTTGGGCTGAAAAACTCGGCTTATACACGAGTATATAAGGTATATGAAAAATAATAAAGAGTGAATACTTACCCTCCGACGGCTGTTCAGGTGTCCAGGAGCCGCCGCGGGAATTGACCTGCTAGGACCTATCGGGATGTCAGAGGGGTGTTCCTGGCGCTGATTGGCTGCTCGCGGTCATGTGATATGTATCACATGATCGCGAGCGGGCAATCAGGGCCGGAACACCCCTCTGACATCACGGCAGGTCCTGGTAGGACTGTACATCGCCTTGCCTCTACACCAGAGATCGCGAAAAGGCGTTGGAAAGATAAGTATAAATTCTTTATTATTTTTAATACCTTTGACTTTATTTAATGTTGATTTCGCAGTGTATATTACACTGCGAAATCAAATGGAGCAGTCACACATGTCACAGAGGGGAGGAGGAACAGGATTCTTCCTCACCCTCTGTGACAGTGGGAGCGGGAAAGCGGCTGGAGGTATCTGGCGGCTACTCTGAATGAACAGCTGATGCCGAAGCATCAGCTGTTCATTTCAAATAGCGGGGCGGGAAAGCCGACAGCGATTTCGGCTTCAGACAGACACAATTAGACAATTATATAGTAGACTAGATGGTGTCCCAATTCTAACGCATCGGGTATTCTAGAATATAGAAATAGAGATTGCATGGGGATGGCAGTGAGGGCTGAATTGGGAGGATCTTTGAAGAAGGAGCGGAGGGGGAAGGTCGGTGTGGCAAGGGAGGAGGGAGGACAGAGCAGCAGGGGGGAGGAGGATGGAGGACAGAGAAGGTATCGGCGGGGTGTGGGAGGCCGGAGCAGCACAGGCAGGGGGAGGATGGAGGATGGAGTGGCGGAGGTGAGGAGGACAAAGGAAAGAGGAGGAAGCGGAGGGGAGGATAGAGCGGCACAGACAGGGGAAGGACGGAGCGGCAGGGGGAGGACAGAGCGGCAAGGGGAGGACAGAGCGGCAGGGTGAGGACGGAGCATAGAGCGGCGGGGAGAGGAGGATGGAGGATGAAGCGGCGGGGTGGGGGAGGCCGGAGCAGCTCAGGCAGGGGGAGGACGGAGGATGGAGTGGCGGAGGGGAGGAGGACAAAGGAAGGAGGAAGAAGCAGTGGGGTGGGGGAGGATGGAGTGGCACAGGCAGGGGGAGGACGGAGCACAGAGCAGCAGGGGGGGAAGAGGACAGAGGACAAAGCGGCGGGTGGGGGACTACGGAGCAGCACAGGCAGGGGGAGGATGGAGGATGGAGTGGCGGAGAGGAGGAGTACAAAGGAAGGAGGAGGAAGGGGTGGAGGAGGATGGACCGGCACAGGCAGGGGGAGGACGGAGCACAGAGAGGTGGGAAGAGGAGGATGGAGGACAAAGCAGCGGGGTGAGGGAGGATGGAGCACTGTACGGCAGCACAGTGGTTAGCAGAGTATACAGGGGCTCAGTAGTTAGCAGAGTATACAGTGGCTCAGTGGTTAGCACTGCGCGGTAGCTCAGTGGTTAGCACTGCGCAGTGGCTCAGTGGTTAGCACTGCGCGGTGGCTCAGCGGTTAGCACTGCGCGGTGGCTCAGTGGTTAGCACTGCGTGGTGGCTCAGTGGTTAGCACTGCACAGTGGCTCAGTGGTTAGCACTGTGCGGTGGCTCAGTGGTTAGCACTGTGCGGTGGCTCAGTGGTTAGCACTGCGCGGTGGCTCAGTGGTTAGCAAAGTATGGTGGCTTAGTGGTTAGCACAGTATATGGTCGCTCAGTGTTTGGCAGTGTGTGCGGCGGGCAGAGTAGTCAGTGCAGTGCGGCGGGCAGAGTGGTCAGCGCAGTGCGGAGGGCAGAGTGGTTAGCGCAGTGCGGCGGGCAGAGTGATCAGTGCAGTGCGGCGGGCAGAGTGGTCAGTGCAGTACGGCGGGCAGAGTGGTCAGCGCATTGCGGCGGGCAGAGTGGTCAGCGCATTGCGGGGGGCAGAGTGGTCAGCAGAGGACGGAGGCACTCTGCCTGCCATACTTACCACCAGGTCATAGTCTTCCCTGCCGCCGCATCTTCGCTCCGCCATCCCCAGCATCTTGGCTCCACTCCTCCATCTGGGCGACATGTTTATTCCAAAATGGCGTCCGGGAACTCTCGCGAAACTTCCCGAGGCAGGGAAATCTCGCGAGAGTTCCCGGACGCCATTCTGGAAGAAAGATGTCGCTGGGACGGAGGAGTGGAGGCAAGATGGTGGGGACGGCGGTGCGAAGATGCGGCGGCGACGCCGGGGAAGACGATGGGCCGGTGGTAAGTATGGCCGACAGTGCATGGAGGTATGAGTGACAGTATGAGTATGGAAGTGGTGAGCGAGGAGGGGGGCTCGTGGAAGGGGTGTGTGTGTGATAGTGTCGGAGAGTGTGTGGAGGAGTGGGGAGTGTGTGTGGGGCCGCAGCTTTTACCGATGGCGGGAGTGGGGCTTTGGAAGCCCGACTCCCAGCTACGGGCGGCCATATTGAAACACCCAGAGTGGGTGTAGAGGCTACTTCAGCCAGGATGTGACGTACCATACCGTTACATCCTGACAGAAGTAGCCTTAGGGTTTTATTATAATAGATAACACCATCCTGCGATCTCCCAGAGTGTGCATACCGTGCTGCGTGACAGTCAGGGGTGAAACATAATGTACGGTAAATTCTATATACAGTTCAGGAGCATCGAGCCCATGAAGCCAACAGGAGCAGTGACCGCCTGTACATGCACCCCTCCCCCTGGCACTATATGGCACCTACACAGTGTATGCATCATTTATCTGGGACATGTTGTTACATTTTTTGGCAATAGCTATTGAAAAGATGCACTTTTTGTTTGGACGATGTATAACAATGGATACTGCATGTCATTATATGTCTGGACACTGGATGGTATTACACATATGAGCATTATATGTAATTATATATGTGGACACTATATGGCATTATACGTCTGAGCACTGTAAGGCATAGTGTGTATGGACACTATATGGCATTATATGTCGGAGCACTGTAAGGCATAGTGTGTATGGACACTATCCGGCATTATACGTCTGAGCACTGTAAGGCATAGTGTGTATAGACACTATATGGCATTATACCTCTGAGCACTGTAAGGCATAGTGTGTATGGACACATATGGTATTATACGTCTTAGCACTCTAAGGCATAGTGTATATGGACACTATATGGCATTATACATCTGAGCACTTTAAGGACAGTCTGCACTTTCATGCCATACGGGCCTCTTTCTCCCTGTACCACAATGTAGGAGACCCATTCTCTAACCTGTACTTCCCTGCTTTTCTGGAAGGTGCACTTCCACATCTCGTCTATTAATAAAGATATCACGATCTGCTCCAGACTCCTGAGCAAATGCGTAACCGTCCTTTTGCTTTACTTTGACGATTTTACCCTCATGTTTTTGGGACTTGCTAAGGTTTGCATCCCGCTGGGAGACAGTTTTTAAATATTACGTACGGGCGATCAATTCCTGTTTCTTAACTAGCCTATCCACCTCTTCTTTTTTGCATTTGCAAATACACCGTCTTAATTCATCCCAGGTCATAATTTCTACTGGGCCCACCTCACTATCAGGGTCCCCAGGGAAGCCCATCAGACTGTCCTCTGCCTCGCTCTTCTCCCACCAGCAGAGGAGCTGCTCCCCTCTCACCTCAGTTGTCGCAGGTGCGGGTATCAGGGGCTCTGGTACTTGCAAATTCCTCTCTGCAAGTGCTCCTAGTGGGTCGGCCACTTCGGTGGTATGTCCTGGTACGGCTCTGGGGACGGACACATCAACAAGGACTTCCGTGCTATGGTCTTCCTCGCTCCGGGTATCATTTGAAGCGCCAGCCCAGCCGGGCTGCACAGACAGGAATTGCTGACTCTGATGCACATCAATTTGAATCAGGGTTCACAGCTCAGCCTGAACCCGGGTCATCTGCTGGGGCAGCAGTCGCAGCACACGCCGCCTGGTGTCTCGGACCTCCGGACCTCTCTGGTAACCTTCTGCCACACTGCCTTGATAACTGAAGGTTTTTCCCTGGCCGGGTTCTTCCACAGTCACATCCAGTGGGCCATCCGGGATCACTCCAGATCTTTCAATTGCAGCACTCTCTTTGGCGTCCTCGTCTTCCATCCATGTGTCCTCTAATGGCGACTGCTGTCCATCCGGTTTCCTGCCCCGCCTTCTTTGGGCGTGAACTTCCTCTCCAGCTCCCGCCAGCTTCTCATTGGTAGGTGCACTTAGGGGCAGAGGCTCTTCTTTAGGATTGATGGCTGGCTCCCCCGGAGTTAAGGGGAGCCAAGGCGGGTCTTTTTTTTCCCACTTTGGACCGGGCCGGCCCACGATGGGGGGTCTGGGCACGCCTCCTCTGCACATGGTCTCTGGCTTCCATGGCCGCCATTAAGCCCAGATTTGGCGGGAAAAGTCCAAAACACGAATCCTAGGCACACGGGGTCCGGTTGTTTTGGACGAAGTCCATCTTGTTCGTGACACCAAGTTGTGGAGCCCACTGGGACTGGGTACTTGGTACCGGACCGGGGTACTGCTGGGGATATCACGGCGGTCTTGGTCTGGACCGTGTCCCGGGTTCTCACAAGTAAAAGGGGATATATACAGGGGATTGTTGTCGTGGCGCCACCCACGGGTTGTGGTCAGTAGAGGGGACCACCGCTGCAGGGTGCTTCTGTCAGGATGGATGGATGCTGCTGCAAAGTGGATGAGCCCGCCGTGGGTCGGGCTGCTCCTTACAGGGTAAAAGGTGCAATACAGTTCTGTATACCTGGAATCAGACACGGGAGACAGAAGCAGGGTTCACTGGGTTTACTCACAAGTTCTTCAGTTCAAACAGTTCACAATACAGTTACTTCCGGTAACTCTTAACCCTCTGCAGCCAGGCTGTCGCTGTGAGACCCCTCACTCTCTCTCAGTGTCCATTCAGGCTTGTTATCTCACTACTCTTCAGTGTGGGTTGTATGATGGCAACTCTGTCCCTTTTGTGTGGTTTCCCCCTATGTGTGTGGGCAGTAAACCGGGTCCTTTTGGTTGTTGCTGAGTCTCCAACCCTTGTGGTAGGAACACTGATCTGGAATCCGTGTTCCCCGCCGGTTTGTCTGGGGAGCTGGCGTGTAGCTGCAGTTCCCCTCAGAGCCGACACTCTGGTCCCAGCCTAGCTTAGGTGACCCTTTCTTTCCCACCCGTGTGGCATTCCAGATACTTCCAGGGAAACTTCTCCTCCTGCAGCCAGTCTACGCTGCCGTACTCCTCGGACCCAGTGATATCGGTCCGGTCTCTTTCCTCACTTTCCCGTGGGCTGCAGGCTATGGATGAGCTTTCTCTAGATGGATCCGTGTTGCTGTGGATTCTGCGTCTCCAGGGAGCCCTATCCCACCGGGGAGTGTCACTTTCTGTATTTTGCTGTTCTCTGTCTTTGCATCTCAGACTACTCCGGTCTACTGGCTAACTCCTCCCAGTGTTCCTCCTTTTGTTCTGGTCTACTACCTGACCTACCTTCCCATCCACTTTCCTGTAAACCCCACCACCCCTTGCCCGCCTAGAGTCCCGGGCTCCAGGTTGGGTGTTGTGCTCCTGTGGGTGTGCGTACTGTGAGGGTGTTTGTTGCACAAACTGTCTACCTTTCTGCCTGGCTGCAGTTCCCTATGTGGCCACCCTGGTCACAGGGGCAACACACATAGTATGTATGGACACTATATGGCATTATGCCTCTGAGCACTGTAAGGCATAGTGTGTATGGACACTATGAGGCATTATGCGTACCTGAGCAGTAAAAGCAAGTGGTAAAATAAATAAAAAAATCTGTATCCTCACCTTTCCATCGAGTCCCTCAATGCCTCCAGCAAGCTTCGGTGTGACTACAGGACCTGTCGTGACGTCACATCTGGGGCACATGACCGGTTACCGCGGTAATTGCGGTCATGGTACCCGAATGTGACGTCACGACAGGTCCTGTAGTCACACCGGAGCTTGCTGGAGCATTGAGGGACTCGCTGGAAAGGTGAGGATACAGAATTTTTATTTTTAACACTTGCTTTTACTAAATTTCACTTCTGCAATGTATGAACATACATTGCAGAAGTGAAGCGGGGGCAAGGAGGAGCGGGGGGGCTGCGGGGGGCCGCTGGGAGCGCTGGCGGGGCAGGAGGAGCGGGGGGGCCTAGAGGACAGCCGCACGGCATGTGAATTTTGAATTTGCGCGCCGAGTGGCTCATTTGCATATGCTGCGCTCATTGGCCGCCACATCTGCTGGCGACCAATGAGCACTGACTTGCGATTTCCGTGACAGACAGAGAACATTAGGAGATTGCTGGCCAGCAATGTGCTTACGCTCATTGCGTACTGATGCTCGTGCTGACAACCAGGAGCCGTCGGCTTCCAATATGATTTGTAAAAGCCGACAAATATCGGCTAAACATTAATATAGGCAGTGAACACTTAAAATGCCAATGCATTTGGGCACCATGTCTCTAAGGAGGGTGGACACTCCCTGGAGACATGTTGCCCACATATATTATACACATTAATCCTTTAATCACCGGGTTAATGTACACCAATGCAGCATCTGTGCTCATATGCCGCATAGATGCTGCATTGTTGTTCCAAACCCATCCGATACTGCAGGCATTCATATGTGTCTTGCGGTACCAGATTCGGACCCGTAGGGCTCTATGTTAGAAATCCTGATCCGGTTTTGCAACCGCTGCGAAAAATGCAGCCTGCATGATTTTTCCTGCAGACTGCAAAACCGGATCCGGTAACCGCATTACATATAGTGTAATGCAGTTTTTCTATTGCTGCCTATGGGTGCGGATCCGGATCCGGTTTTGAGCATTTTTAATGCTCAAAACCGGATCCGGATCAGCAATTTAAACCGCAAATGAGACCCTAGCCTTATGGGGATGTCACACGCGTCAATATCGCGTGCACGATCGCTGCTGCACATGACGTTGCAGCGATATTGACGCGTGTGACAGGGCGCATCAACCAGCGATAAGTTAGAACCTGCTCTAAAACCTGGCGATGGTGGCCCAGTGGACACGCAGCGTCGCTGCGTTTGACACTGGGAGACGCGTGATCAGCCAGCTCCCAGTGCCGCACAGCAAGCGCTGGTATCCATGGTAAACAGCGGGTACCTAAGCACCGTGCAGCGCTTAGTTACCCGCTTGTTTACATGGATATCAGCACGCTCGCTGGTACTGATCGCTGGTGAGTCTGCCTGTGTGACAGCTCACCAGTGATCAGCCATCAATGTCGTCAGCGACGCGTGTGACGGCCCCTTTAGAGTCCAGAATTTCCTGTCCTGGAAGGTTGATGATAAGTACAAACATACCTTGGGTTTGCTTAAATGCTCCTTTTTTCTTGTTGACATTGAATATTCAGGATTGAGTTGCCCAAATGATGGGAAACCAAGTTAAATTCTTATAAATGTATTGTACATTCTAAAAGAAGCTTAAAAATGTTAGATTAATTTGAAGAAGACATCATTAATGGTAAGAAGCATAAATGCTAGTGTTCATTTATGGACTTTGATAGCCTTTTGATAACAAGGCCTTTAAGTGATATCATCATGGAAACAAGAGAAATGTGATCAGGCCTAAATTGGCTGCTTCATTTTTTATCATTAGACCTACATGATCAAGAAAGTGTACCAGGAGGTGCCGACCCAAATCTTCTAGGTCCAACAGCAAAGATGAAAGACAGGAGATATAGGAACTGGTCCCTGACATATAAGAGAGAAACCAGACAAACCAGGAGAAGATAGCACCTCATGTGGATTCAGGTAATTTGCAGAATATTCATTTATCATTTTATGAACTAACAGTAACTGAAATAAATTCTGTTATCCAAAGTCCTCTCCTTCTTGTCTATAAATAAACTCTGAAGAAAGATGTGTGTCTTTTTTGTAGGCAACTGACTTTCAGAAATCAACCTTCATTAATTTACATTGAGAGACAGGCTTACAATATCTGGTTGATCCACTTGAAGAGATTCAACAAGGGACAGGTAGGAGTGCTACTTTCACGGACATACTCTTGTCACAGACAACTCCTTTTACTCTCTTCCAAGCAGTCCAAATATTTTTTGAAAAAATGGCCAAGGATATGAAGAAGCACAAGTCTGTGGAAATGGATTGAGCAGTATTACATCAAAGGAATATAAACTCCTATGATATCTAAGAAATAATTATTTATTTCTTATCAATGAAGCAGATAAGGGGGACGATATTCTCTTGCGGCTGATTGACAAACTCAAGGAGGCTAAACAGCAACTGACTAATACTTTTTGTTATCAGGTCTTGCCCTATAAACCTTTGGATGTTTTTCAAGTTGAAGTTGGTTAAACTACTTCATCATGCCTTTCGTCTGGATATCGTCACCAGAAAAAAGTACCTTACTACCAAGCTCCCTGTAACCCCTACCTTCTATATGCTCCTGAAGGCACACAAGAATGTTTATGAGCCCCCAGGTAGGCCCATTGTTTGGGTATAGGTAGCCTGTTTGAATAGCCTTGTTTCTATTTGGAGTTCTATCTTCAGCCTATAGCTCAATCTTTGACTTCTATTGTGAGGGACTCCAATCATCCAGCAACTTAACCATTTTTTTATATCACTTAATACCATTCTGTATACTATTGATGTGTAGTCTATACTAGTATCCAACATTTTTGTGGATCTCCAGACCTCCCGGGATAGAGGACATATTTTGCTCTTGTATTTACAGATTTTTCTAGAGAAAAGCCACTTTGTGTTTCAAAGAACATACCACAGACAGGTTTCTAGTACCGCCATGGACACTTGATGTCTGCCTTTGTATGCAAATATCTTTTTCAGGGTTTGTGGTAGTACAAACAGGTATGTACTTTGTATGTAACTCTCCATCACACCCAAAAGCACTAACAATTTTGGCTCATGATTGTCTCATGCAGCCTTTTTTCTATCCCCATTTGCTCAAGATGACTGTAGCATTATAGGAAATACCTGTACTTCTTTGCGTCACCCCTACCTTATTGTAGATTGTAAGCTCTTATGAGCAGGGTCATCATTATTTTTGCCAAAATTATTGTATTACCTATAATTGTTACTTATGACTGTTTGCATATGAACATCTAAATTGCAAAGTACTGTAGAATATGTTGATGCTATATAAATAAAAATTAACATTATAATAATAATAGTTATTATTATTATTAAACACCAACCAAGAGCCTTAATAGGGGCCAAAAAATGCTACGTACATATCCTTGTAAAGCTTGTAACATTTCCCCTTTCATGTTGGAGATGACTCCGTATGTTTACTAGAGATGAGCCACCACCCTAGTGTTCGTGTTCGATTAAATTCGTAGAATGTTCGACGAATGCTTGTCGAACACCATCGAACACCCCGAAACACTAAATAAACAGCTATGTGGGGCTGTTTCACTTCCGCAATGTATATACATACATTGCGGAAGTGAAATTAAGTAAAATAAAGTGTTAAAAATAAAAAAAATGTATGCTCACCTATCCGGTGGTCCACCGATGGCTACGGCAAGGTCCTGTTGCTGTTAGGACCTGTGGTGACGTCAGTTATCGCGGGAACTCCGGTCACATGACCGGAGTTCCTGTGATGTCTGATGTCACCACAGGTCCTATCAGCAAGAGGACCTTACCGGAAAAGTTAAAATAGACATTTTTATGTTTTGGACACATTCTTTAAGTAAATGAAAAAGTGTCCATAATGTAAAAATGTTTATTTTTACCTTTCTGGCAAGGTCCTCTTGTGGTTACGTCCGTTATCGCGGGAACTCTGGACATGTGATCAGAGTTCCCGCGATAACTGACGTCACAACAGGTCCTATCAGCAACAGGACCTTGCCGGAGCTATCGGTGGTCCGCCAGACAGGTGAGCATACATTTATTTATTTTTTTAACACTTTTTATTTTACTTAATAGTTGTTTATTTTGGCTGAAAATGCGGCAGATGAGGTTTTCTGACCGCATCTGACGCATTTTCGAACTAAAATCGAACAGCTTCTAGAACTACCAAATTTGAACCAAATTGTTCGAATTCGGCGAATGACTCAAACACCGCCAAAAACAACTCGAATTTAAGATTTGCAAACAATTCGAGTCGAACATCGCTCATCTCTAATCTTTACCAATATTTCCCAACCAGATCAAACTGAGGACTTACTAAAACTGTTGTTCACATGATGTGGTTTACATTCTAATTTGCACATGTCCTAAGATTTATGTTGGCCAGATGTCACAGGAATTGAGAAGGAGATTTCAGCAATATCTTTCAAATATCACAACTGTCATGGCTGATAAAGAGAAGGGTAATGCTAGGGCCACACTTGGGTGTCTGCATCCATCTACTGGATGTGTTACTGCATCCAGCTGTTTAAGTTGCCATCTTCATGTTATGTTTGCCTCAGTTAACGTTTGCGTTAATGCTAGGTACATTTATGTACCTAGCGTTAACGCTAGCATTAACGCATGTGTTAACACATTGTACATATATGTACCATGCGTTAACGCATACCTTTCCCATAGGGTCCCATGTTATCAAAAACGCATGCGTTTTTGAAAATGCACCAAAAAACGTTGCAGACCCTATAAAAACAGATTTCTGAAAAATGCAATGCGTTAAATGCGTTTTTTGGAGCCTATGGGTGCGTTAACGCATGCGTTTTTACACATTTCCACATATCAAAAACGGATCCCGTTAGCAGATTGCAGAAGTGTGGCCCAGGCCTAAGTCTCTGACCTCTGTTGCAATCCATTTTCTACAACATCATAGGGGGCATCCATCCAGTTGGAAGGCAGCTGTAGTAGATTTGGTTAATCCCATTATTAGAGGAGGGATATCACCAAGGATCTAGTGATGAGTGAGTGTATTTGTTGCTTGTTTCACGAATAGTATGGTATTTGCATTACTCATTATTCTGCAAGTTTTTGTGTACTCGCCTTGCTATTTTGGGTGTCCCGCCCTGCAGTTTTGGCGCCTTCTTTGCAGCCACTAAACATGCAGGGCTCCTTAACCAATCACAGTAATGCTGGAGACATCTTAGTTGTGGCATTACTGTGATTGACTGGCCGCCCTGGGTTATAGGGTCTATTTAAGCCTAGCCACCACTATTTTGCCCGCATTGCAACCGGAGCATGCGTTCTTCTAGCACTGGGAGCGATGGCTCAGCTGCTAGGGTGAATGTTAGGCCTCTTCATAACACAAAAGCCTTTTTCAGGGCTACCTCTAGTGTACATTACCTCAGTGTAGATTAGTAGGGGAGAGATATTGGAGCAGGGACAGTTGAAAGGATCCGTTAAGCAGCTGCATAATACCACCAAAACAATAGCTCTTTTGTGAACTGAAGAGACGACTACAGGGAGGGAAGGATACTCCAACCGGGTCAGTGTCCAAGCAGGGTAAGTGTAAAGCAACAGTAGTCCAAACATTCCCTACTGCTTGCTACAAACCTCGCACCAGGCCATTAACCCGCTGGTGCTTCTGTGCACATTACAAAAAGGTGGTTTACCGAACGCTAATCAGCAGTAGTCCACACATTTCCTACTGCCTGCTACAAACCTCGCTCCAGGCCATTAACCCGCTGGTGCTTCTGTCCACATTACAAAAAGGCGGTTTACCGAACGCTAAGCAGCAGTAGTCCACACATTTCCTACTGCCTGCTACAAACCTCGCACCAGGCCATTTAACCCGCTGGTGCTTCTGTCCACATTACAAAAATGTGATTTGCCCAAAGCAAAGCAACAGTAGTCCAAACATTTCCTACTTCCTGCTACAAACCTCACACCAGGCCATTTAACCCTCTGATGCTTCTGTCCACATTACAATAATGCAATTTGCCCAACGCAAAGCAACAGTAATCCAAACATTCCTACTGCCTGCTACAAGCATCGCATTAGACAATTAACCCGCTGGTGCTCCTGTCCATATTACAAAATGCGGTTTGACCAATGCTAAGCAGCAGTAGTCCAAACATTTCCAACTGCCTGCTACAAACCTCCCACCAGGCCATTAACCTGCTGGTGATTCTGTCCACATTACAAAAAGGCAGTTTGCCTAACGCTAAAGGGGATGTCACACGCATCGATATCGCTGTCAATGTCGCTCATGCGTCACAGATTTTCAGTCGCTCAAGCGACGTAGGAACGACATTGAAGCGTGTGACCAAGCGATGCAACCAGCGATATGTCGCTGATCGCTGAACGCAGGTTTCACTGCCAGATGTAAAACCTGTCGCTCATCGCTCACTAGACCTTGTGCATCGCTGTGTGTGACATTAAACTCAGCGACGTATTTTCAACGATCGGCGATCTGAAAATATTGACGATAGGCGGTCCAGGGTGTTTTCGTGACCTCACCTCTTTTGCATGATTGGATGTCATTCACAGCTTTTTGACTACTATGTAATAAAGCCAACTCGCAATCTAGATGCACATAATAAAAATGCACACAGACACTTTCCAAAACTGACGTTCATACACCATTTCACATTGGCACAGACATTATGATAGTATGCATATGCACATTTTTGTACCCCCGAAATTATGTGTACTTCCGTCATAATTTGTACGCCCGAATGACCCCTTCATGTACATGGGATTTGAATAAGCTAGCTGGAACGCATAAGCATTATGTTACGGACGCTATTGCATCAAATTTTTTAATATTTTTTTTTGAGAGCAGGTGCTTGCCGTTGTGCGCATACTGTTGGCGCATGCGACGGCTGTTATGAGCAATTTTGTAAAGCTTGTTCAAGGTGCATTCAAAGCCCAATCTGCCAGTGTTTATACACTGCCAACTCTTTGAGTGCACGGCAATATTCCTTTTCTAATTTTCGTATTTTCCTCTCCTTCTGCCAGAAGCCATAATTTTTTATTTTTCTATTAAAACACCATGCTTCTTGCAGGAAGCCTAGTAGCGGTCCGTGTAGCAGTCGGTGTTGCGGAAGGTATGTAATGGTTATCCTCCTGTTAAGGAGCAGACTGTCTGTTGACTTAATCTCCCACAACCCCCCCCCCCGCCTGGTCAGATTACATCGTTTTTTTAATTCCAGCCAGCCCATGCAGCACAAACAGTTGGTGTTGCGTGACATATTTAATGTTTTTTTTTTTTTTACCAGGTTCAACGTCAGTGGTGCAGATGCCTTGGTGTGGAGCGAAGCTTCGAGAGATCCCACGGAAAATTGCAATGGCCCGAACTGGATTGTCAGTGTTCGTCAGCAGATCCACCGTGAACTTGGTGAGTAGCTACAGTAAATACTCGAGTATAAGCCAAACCGAGTATAAGCCGAGGCCCTAATGTTAGCCTCTAAAATTCGGGAACTTATTGACTCCTGTAAAGCATAGGGTGAGCAATGCAGCAGACTCTCCACGGTAAACAGGCCCTCTCTTCATGGTACATGGCTCCCATTACTGGTATATAGGACCTGCAGCGCTGGCTGGTCTACAGCCCTTCATTATTGGAGTATAGCACCCCCTACAGTGGTATAGAGGCCCCCATCGCTGGTGTACATACCCTCATCAGAGGTATACAGGCCTATAGAAAGACACTATGTTATTTAAAGATCCTCAATAATTGTGGGCCCCGTTGGAGTATCGGTGCCCAGTATTATGTGTGGACATGTTGTAATTTATACCTTTTCCATAACAGCTCCTCGCAGAAATGCTACCAGACATGCGGCCAGACATGCTGCTCCGCCACCGCCAGCACCACAACAGGCCACATCCCCGGCCTCACCACTGGCAGGGAGTTTTACCTCCACACCAGACGTGCCAGGAAATATCTCTGGACTCCCCACCCACTGCCACCTGAGGTGGCAGATGATGGAAGCCCTTCACTCAAGAGTCTACTGCGACTTGACGGCTATTCTATTGACATTTGCGGTTGTCTTCCGCAGCACTAAACTACCATCTCTGGTTTACCTTCATGCGGACAAAAATTGCCAATGCACAATAATTCTGCAGTTGCTGAGGAACCCACCCCTGCTCAGAGGACTAGTGGCTAGAGGATATTTTTAGGATCACAGTATATTTTGTTTTTTTATTGTTATATGGTTTGGGAATGGTTTGGTTACGGTTTTCATGGCTGATTTGTTACCAAAATTAGTACTTACTCATGGGTAAGAAGTTTTCTTTTGATTAGTGATTGGAGGTTAACCAGTCAGTTACAAATTATTTGTGTATGTTTTTCAAATACATGTTATTTACATGCAACCTCAAATGTGTCTAGTATCTTTTTTGGAGGGCCTAAAGGGCCGGGTTACACACAAGATATCTGGAAGCTTCACAAACCTTCTAAACTGTACATGTTCACTGTGCATGTAAGCTGTGACATACATACATAACCTCACACTCTTGCTCCAATACCTCACTATGGCCTACATACTTATGTTTTGTGCCAGAAGCGCAGGTGCGGCTGCCTAGTGAAGGCTTATGCCGAGCGCACAGGGAAACGCTGCTAGGTTGGTGGGTGCTAGCAGCGTTTCCCTGTGCGCTCGGCATAAGCGGTCACTAGGAAGCCGGCAGTATGAACTGTTTACCACGATACACATCGGGTAACCAGGGGCTGCGTTGCAAGGAAGCGACGGCACACACGCACCTGCTCTTCTCACACAAAGCCTAAGTATTGAGCGCATAAGCGCAGTACTGTGACAACAAGGCCTATGAAATAAAAAAACACGATTGAAAAAACATAACTTTTTTATTAATATTAACCACATACAAAATTAAATAAAAGTACATCACACATACTGTATTTTAAAAAACACCCAATCCACCCTAACCCAGCAAAATGTTTCTTCGCAGTATGCCCAACTTTTCCAAACACAACTACAGTTCTTGATAGTGAATACCATCTTCTCTGAAATTAAGATCTCTGTTTGGCCACCTTTCATGCCCGAAATTGACAAATAGTTGTTCGAGCCATGCTGGTGGAAGGGTGCAACACCATGGCTTTGTGTTGGCGGAGTCATAACAAAGCTTGGAGGTCGGGGGTATTGGGAGACTGCTTGTGGCGGCAAAGGTGTATGCACCACTATAGCTCCAGTCAGTCTCCCTTTCACACCATCATCCAGAGCTTGGTGGATGATCCTCTCCACATAACGACGTTGGTCTGGTTCCAATGATGCCAACCTCTCGTTCACCAACATTGATAGAGCAAAAAGTGGTGTATTGTCCTGACGTTCCAAGAAACGATTTGCCACTGCCAGCATGTCTGCGGGGAGTGGCGCTGGTGCTTTCCTCTTTCTACTAACACGGGTAGAAGCTCGTTGGTTTTCAGTGTGGCTGGTAGCTGCTGGTTGAGGGTCCGTGTCTGTGGCCTCAATGGAGTCCTCCACCTGTGAGGTGTCCCAGTCTGCCTCCTCAATGTGTGCAGAAGACACTTGACTGGATCCTTGTAATAGGTCCTGTGTGAAAATAAAAAAATTATATGAACAAAAGCACTTGACCAACACACTGATCATGACCTACATACAGTTAGGGCCAGAAATATTTGGACAGTGACACAAGTTTTGTTATTTTAGCTGTTTACAAAACATGTTCAGAAATACAATTATATATATATTATGGGCTGAAAGTGCACACTCCCAGCTGCAATATGAGAGTTTCCACATCCAAATCGGAGAAAGGGTTTAGGAATCATAGCTCTGTAATGCATAGCCTCCTCTTTTTCAAGGGACCAAAAGTAATTGGACAATGGACTCTAAGGGCTGCAATTAACTCTGAAGGCGTCTCCCTCGTTAACCTGTAATCAATGAAGTAGTTAAAAGGTCAGGGGTGGATTCCAGGTGTGTGGTTTTGCACTTGGAAGCTGTTGCTGTGACCAGACAACATGCGGTCAAAGGAACTCTCAATTGAGGTGAAGCAGAACATCCTGAGGCTGAAAAAAAAGAAAAAATCCACCAGAGAGATAGCAGACATGCTTGGAGTAGCAAAATCAACAGTTGGGTACATTCTGAGAAAAAAGGAATTGACTGGTGAGCTTGGGAACTGTAAAAGGCCTGGGCGTCCACGGATGACAACAGTGGTGGATGATCGCCGCATACTTTATTTGGTGAAGAAGAACCCGTTCACAACATCAACTGAAGTCCAGAACACTCTCAGTGAAGTAGGTGTATCTGTCTCTAAGTCAACAGTAAAGAGAAGACTCCATGACAGTAAATACAAAGGGTTCACATCTAGATGCAAACCATTCATCAATTCCAAAAATAGACAGGCCAGAGTTAAATTTGCTGAAAAACACCTCAAGAAGCCAGCTCAGTTCTGGAAAAGTATTCTATGGACAGATGAGACAAAGATCAACCTGTACCAGAATGATGGGAAGAAAAAAGTTTGGAGAAGAAAGGGAACGGCACATGATCCAAGGCACACCACATCCTCTGTAAAACATGGTGGAGGCAACGTGATAGCATGGGCATGCATGGCTTTCAATGGCACTGGGTCACTTGTGTTTATTGATGACATAACAGCAGACAAGAGTAGCCGGATGAATTCTGAAGTGTACAGGGATATACTTTCAGCCCAGATTCAGCCAAATGCTGCAAAGTTGATTGGACGGCGCTTCATAGTACAGATGGACAATGACCCCAAGCATACAGCCAAAGCTACCCAAGAGTTCATGAGTGCAAAAAAGTGGAACATTCTGCAATTGCCAAGTCAATCACCAGATCTTAACCCAATTGAGCATGCATTTCACTTGCAGAAATCCAGACTTATGACGGAAAGACCCACAAACAAGCAAGACCTGAAGGCTGCGGCTGTAAAGGCCTGGCAAAGCATTAAGAAGGAGGAAACCCAGCGTTTGGTGATGTCCATGGGTTTCAGACTTAAGGCAGTGATTGCCTCCAAAGGATTCGCAACAAAATATTGAAAATAAAAATATTTTGTTTGGGTTATGTTTATTTGTCCAATTACTTTTGACCTCCTAAAATGTGGAGTGTTTGTAAAGAAATGTGTACAATTTCTACATTTTCTATCAGATATTTTTGTTCAACCCTTCAAATTAAACGTTACAATCTGCACTTGAATTCTGTTGTAGAGGTTTCATTTCAAATCCAATGTGGTAGCATGCAGAGCCCAACTCGCGAAAATTGTGTCACTGTCCAAATATTTCTGGCCCTAACTGTAATCCCCAAGTATACGCAGCCATTACAAAAAGACCCTCCATTATTGTCATTGGAACAGTTTGTGTTTTCCGCACACTATAGCGTATGTGGAGGTGTTTATAGCAGATCGTACGTCTAGTACCTAGCTAACCATACATTATTATTATTATTACTTACATCATCATCATCAGCGATTGTAGAACTTTCATGTTGTGGTCGGAAAAAGGTTATACTCGATGCTGTGTCCCTTGGGATCTCCTGGTCCAATGTGAACTGCAGAAGTTGGAAGTACCACAGCTTTGGCCTATACACCTGATTGGTTCGTTGCCAGAGTGTGTGCCATCTTTCATTTTGCTAATTCTTTCTTAAAAACAGTTCTCATTGATCGTATCCTCCTCTTCACCCAGTCAATATTGCAGGTCTCATTAGGGTGGTGCTGCTGTGATAAAATGACAAGTTTTTCATAGGTCACCCTTTTGACCTCCTTGTTGCTGTACTCTGGGATGCGAGCTTTCCATAGGCACGAGTTTTCACGGTTCATTTCGATAAAGGCGCTCAAAAACTCACGATGTGCTTCAGACATCTGTGAAGACAAGTAAAAATGATTTCAAATAATGTATTAAAAATTACTCTTCCTACACCTCTATTGCCAGATAGTACCGTGGCCCTAAACGCAAGGATTGGTTGTGTTTGCACACACATAAAATGACCACACTACTTGATAATTAACCTTATTGTGCTCACAACGTCTAAACAGATATTACATGACATATCGAACATACAAGGTACAGCCACACAGCACTTTAAAAATTACTAACCTTCAAAAGAGCGAGGATGAAGAAGATGAAAGAAGAAGAGCGATGTAGAATATTCGCCAGTAGGATAAACGATGCAAAATGTTCGCCAGTACGAGCTGGGATGCAGAATGTACGCAAATAGGAGCTGCAATGCAGAATATTCACCGTATGAATGGGCGTCGTCATCGTGGCGGCGACGTCTTTTAAACGTAGCACAGCCAATGGCATCGCTCTGTTCATGTGTCCAATCAACAAACGGCAACTTGACTTTACGAAGTCGGAGCACACCAATAGCAAATCGCCACGGCGCTTGCGTTCAAATTACGACGCTGTCTATATAGAACAAAGACCGAATATTTTAGGACACACCCACGTTGTAATCGACAACACTTGGGCGTTTTTTCAAGATACATCTATCTTTTTTGTCTTTATTGCACTCTCCGGCATTTTGCTGATCACGTGTAAGTACAATTCTTATCGTGTATTGTTTGGTTTGCATTTGGGTAAGTGGCGTATATATAACCGCATGGTTAGATTCAAAGCAGTTTGGGCTAGCATTATGACTGTGATGTCCATTTATTCGCATGTATGTGTGTTGATATCACTGATCAACACTCATAACAGATAATATTTGCTTTAAAGCTATAATGTTCGTGTACAACTGTGGATCACGTTTAGTAAACGACAAATAAAACTGGTGTTACATTATTGTTGCAGGTTCTTCATCATGAATTCACAAGAGTGTGATGCTTTGGTGGCTATCTTTCTTATTCAGGCTGCTACCTTGAGGAGGAGAGGCTGGAGAACCGCAAAAGAAGACCACGCCGCATGTGGGCCAGGGATTGGCTCCTTCAGCGGCCAGCTAATAGCCATCTGCGACTTGTCAGACAGCTCCAAGAAAGGAACCCTGATGACTTCAGGAATTATCTGAGGATGTCACAGGAGTCCTTCAAAGTCCTGTTGGACGCTGTGACCCCTGCAATTTGCCGCTAGGATACAGTTATGCGTGCTGCTGTTACACCTGAGGAACGTCTGGCAGTGACACTACGTTTCCTTGCAACTGGACATACTATGAAGGACCTACAGTACTCGTCTGCCATTTCTCGACCACTCCTCAGCGTCATGATCCCAGAAACATGTGAGGCAATAGTGCGTTCTCTCATGCCTACGTACATGCCTTTTCCCCAAAAGCAGGAGGAGTGGCTCAAAATAGCCTCTGATTTCGATGAGAAGTGGCAGTTCCCAAACTGTGGCGGCACATTAGATGGGAAGCACGTCCGCATTCAACAACCCCCCAACAGCGGTTCATACTCCTACAACTACAAAGGCTACTTCAGTGTGGTCCTGATGGCCCTGGTGAATGCTAATTACGAGTTTGTATTTGTGGACGTGGGAATGAATGGCCGGGTGTCCGACGGAGGTGTTTTAGACCGCACAATATTTGGGGGGAAACTCAAAAATGGACAGCTTAATTTGCCACCAAATGCATTGACCAAGGACCACATGAATTATGTCTTTGTTGCAGATGAGGCATTTCCACTACATACCAATCTACTGAGGCCATACCCCAATAAGCATGTGACACCAAGCCAAAGGATCTTCAACTACTGCCTATCCCGGGCACGGCGAGTAGTTGAAAATGCTTTTGGGATTATGGCCAGTAGATTCCGTATTTTCCACACTGCCATTAATATGAAGCTAGCAAACACAGATATGGTAGTGTTGGCATGCTGTGTCCTACACAACTTCCTTCACGCACAGGCTGATTCCTCATACACTCCTCCATGTTTTGCAGATACGGTGGATGCCTATGAACGGTGAGCTACAGATGCGGGCTGGCGGGCAGAAGAGCCTGATATTGCACCACTTCAGCCTATGGCTCATGGCCGAATCGTCGGGAGGCGAAGGAAAATCGGGACATGTACAATACATACTTTAATGGGCCTGGGGCTGTGAGCTGGCAGAACAGCATTGTTTAGCATTTTAATTTTTTGTTCTGTTGTTCAGTAACTGCATAGACACTATGATGTTATTTGCAAAGTAATTTATTTATATGTTAATTTTAGAAGTATATTACACAATAAAAAAGATAAACAAAATACCTGCGTCCTCAAATTCTTTATTACAACATATACACAACCTGAGTTTGTATTGCATTGGCGAAAACGCCATGTGTAGAAATATTAACGCATTTATGCGAAAATACCATTACTTTGCGTCGAAATATCATGCGACGCAGAAGCGTTTTGGCGCCACACATACGTGCGTCATGACGTGATGACGTTGCGGGCGGGACGGCTCTGCGCTGGGTTTTACTTTCATTTTAGGCTTATAGTGATGGCGGCGCCAGGACGTCCTGCACCCTAGGGAGATGGGGAGGTGAAGCTAATGGTGAACATCCTGCACCTCCGGCACCCACAAGCGCCGTTGCATCCGGAAGGTGCAGGCTCTGCTGCGTCGGCGCATGGGAGTGGAGAGGACGCCCAAGCAGATTGTGTGGAAAATCGCAGATATGCGGTACAAAACACGGGACGGATAGAGGAAAATCGTGGCGGAGATCCAGCGAGGGCGTCGTGAGTAATCTGCCATCCCCGAAAGTAAGGCATTCCAGGGGGTTTAATGTGCCTGTAAATACAAGGCACCCCCTGAAAATAAGGCTTGTCTCTATTTTACAATATGTTACCACAGCATGCAGCTGTGACCCCCGCTCGTGTCCCGGTGCCCGTCGCTGTGAGCGTTGCCGCAGATGCATGTAGACCAGCACCGCTCTATTTTTCAAGCCCCTGCCACTATCCTGGCCAATCACAAGCTGACTATTACTACAAAAAAGTGTGGGCCTGCGCACGATTTCTATCTCCACCCAGGTACAGCTAGGCAGCCGGGGGCTTTAATCCCCAGCGCAGGGAGGCACAAGCCTTCTGGGCTCCCCTGCAATGGCAGCCCGTTGACGCCCCAGAAAATGGTGCTTTCACTGAAGCGCCATCTTCTGGCGCGGAACGCAGAACCCAAATACACAACACCTATGCTATGATATGGCAGGCCCTGATCCCCCCGCCCGCTCCTAACTCAGGATCGGGTGGGGAGGCTGGTGGGGAAGCCAGTAGAGAGCTTCTGCATTGTTTTTCTGAATTGTGTATGTGGTGTCCTTTCAACAATTGTGTGTTGTTTTTATGTCTTCAGCAGCAAGCGGCGGCTTCACCACCTTCACCGGCAGCACGACCAGCAGCACAAAGTCCGGAGGTCCCCCCCCCATCTCCACCTGAGGAAGAGACGCCGCCGGAGCGACCCTCACATACCTTGAGACATATCCTAAGATGTAAAGTACTCTTTCTAGTTGTGGAGGAGAGTGCCCACTGGACCACAGCCTACACCCTCAACGCGTTTCTTCCGTGCAAGGACAGCTTCGGCTTCGCGTTGAGGGTGTAGGCTGTGGTCCGGTGGGCACTCTCCTCCACAACTAGAAAGAGTACTTTACATCTTATGATATGTCTCAAGGTATGTGATTATTTACACCTCTTAGACATAATGATTTGATAAGATGTCTTAACCATGGATGTATGTATACCATCCTGACTATACAATATTTTAGTTGGTGTGGAATTTTGTAAGACATCTATTATTAAGACCACTTATGGGGAGACTTCTAGATTAGTGTCTGTGAACATTACAGCAAGTGTCGGTTTGTTCACTGTTCAGCCGTGTTTCAAAATAGCATTTGCTCAGTGAACTCACTATTATGAATTCTAGACGGACTATACTTATAGCCTCTATAGAGCCCTGCACAGCATCCATAGAGCTCTGCACAGCCTCCATTGAGCCTTGCACAGCCTCCATAGAGCCCTGCACAGCCTCTAAATATACCAGCACAGCTTCTAAATAGCCCAGCTCTCCCCCTGTGCCTGTCTACCCACTGCGCGCAGGGGGCCCCTGGACACTGTGTTATTTTCCCCTGACAGGGGGCCCCTGTGTAATTTGCCCCTGGGGGCCCCTGTGTAGTTTTCCCCTTGCAGGGGGCCCCTGAGTGCTGTTTCTCCCCCCGTCTTCCCCCTCCCCCCCGCACCCCCTCTCTCCCTCCTAACCTGAGCGGCAGCTGGCAGATGCTGATTGCAGCATCTGACTGTAGTGAGCAGCAGCAGATATGCCGCTGCTGCTCAGTGTGGGGGGAAAGAGGGGCAGCGCTCAGGGGCCCCTGCAAGGTGAGAGGTTCACAGGGGCCTACCTGCCAGACCAGGGCCCCGGGTGCTATAGACTGGCCCTGGACCCCGTCGGACCCCAGCCATACTCACGTGCAGTCTGGCATCTTCCTCCTCTTCTATGCGTTCCACAGGAAGAGGAAGAGAAGGGGCGGAGCGTGGGGGTCCCTCTTCTATGCATTCCAAAGTGTAATCAGCGGTCAGCTGCCCAGGATGTGACGGGACCGGATGCGACGTGCAGGCTGGATGCGGGGGCTGGCGGCCGGCTTTTGAATGAATGAAAGTCCGCGCCAGTAAGAAAAATAACAATACCGGTGGCGCGATGTGGGCAGGCGGCGGCGGTGGGCCCCTCAGTCATGACTGGGCCCCGGCACTTGCCCGGGTACGCCGGGTGCTGACGCCGGCCCTGCCTCTATGCATTTGTCAAGCAGCAACAAACATTCCACAACCTAACAGTCTAATGTCGATACACAGAAGGATGGCCCATCCAATCCTGATGCATCAGCTGATCGTTTAAAAAAGCATGCCAGCTTTTTACCTCCCAGATTTTAACACTAGAAGTCCCAGAAATTTCGAGCTCCCCCCTGAAGTCCCGAAAGAGGGTCAATTGACCCTTAGTCCAAACTGACAACTCTGATGGCTCCAATTAGCATCCTTTCATTTGTAAATGTGGCCTAAAATCCTTCAGGTCATTTGACCCGTCTCTGGGTTCCAAAGGTAGAAATATTAAATGACCCCTCTCTGGGACTTCTAGTGTTAAACGCTCAGCGATCAGCCCCGGTGGTAAAAAGACGGACGGCTTTTTACTGATATGGAAGACATCATTGAGTACATTTTGAAGAAAACACAGCGTGACAGCAAAATATCCTGTGCCAAGGTGCCAATTCGGCTCTGCTACATCAGTATGCTACATATATGTATTGTGAAGCAATTATAAATCTTGCACGGTTTCTAGCAGCGGTGATTATATAGAGTGCATATAGCCACCAATCACTCTCTGAAAAGCAGCGCTGACACATTGGTTCATAAAGGGCTTCATAATCACAGAGCTGCATGCAAATAAATCTTCTAGTATGAGTATTCACAGCTGATTGTTTAAAAAAGTCGGCCAGGTTTTTACCGCCCGGCTTTTAAACAATCGTGTATCCATTTCAGCCTTTTCCTCAGACCTCCAGACCACTTATTAGTGTACAGCAGAATAGTACTAGCATTTCCAATTGACTTGCATTATACTCGCAAGGAGTAAACTAGCCGAGTAACGAGTATCCCGAGTAGAGATAAGCAACCACCCTAGTGTTCGAATTCGAATGCTAGAATGCGGCCTAGCGGGCTGGGCCAACCACCGTCTGCCCCATCAAGTGCATTCACGGCCTCTTCATCCTCTGTGACAGTGGGGACAGCAGTCACACATGCTTTTGGACGCAGACCTTCCACCTCTTTACCCGCAACAGCCAGTGTGATTGGCAGGTCGTCAGATCTTTTGGAAGTGGAAACACCTGCTGGTGTTGAGAGCTGTCAGACATCGAGAGCACCACCTTTGGATGAAGGCAACATAATATCTCCCCTGCACCTTCCTCACAGACGAGCAGTTTCCGGGGACACCCTACTCAACCCTGTATCAGCACAGCAGCCAGCCCTCGGTCCCTCAGATGTGGACAAGTAAAAGACCAATTCCTCCTAGCCATGAGGAAGCTAACAGGTTGAATTTCACCATCTGCAAGCTGTTGGCTACAGAAATGCTGCCTTTCCGCCTGGTGGACACAGAGGATTTTCGATACCTCATGTCCGTCGCAGTGCCCCAGTACTAGATGACCAGTTGCCACTACTTCTCAAAGAAAGCTGTGCCTGCGCTACACCAGCATGTCTCACACAACATCACCGCTTCCTTGAGAAACTCTGTGTGTGACAGGGTGCATTTCACCACAGACACTTGGACCAGTAAGCATGGACAGGGGCGTTACATGTCGCTGACTGGGCACTGGGTAACTATGGTGACAGCAGGAGAAGGGGCTGCTGTCCAAGTCTTACCATCCCCATGAGTTGTCAATCCTCTGTATGTAGAAGTTCCTCCACTGCTTCTGCCTCCTCAACCTTGTTTCGGTCCTCCACCTGCACCCAAAGCCTGTCTGGTAATGCCACCCGCGTTCTAACTGCATAGAGGAATCCTGCACACCTCCTTACTATGCTGGCAGCAGGGCTCAACGGAATCAGGCGGTGTTTACGTTGAAATGTCTGGGAAATGTGAGTCACACAGCTGAGGAGTTGTGGTCAGCTGTGGAGACCGAGTTTCATCAATGGTTGTCTCAACTGAACCTGCAGCCAGGGAAGGCCATGTGCAACAATGCTGCAATGCTGGGTGTGGCCCCTCACCGGGGCAATGTCACACACGTGCCTTGTAAGGCTCACGTCTTGAACCTGGTTGTCCAGCAATTTTTAGTCCACTATCCCGGCCTAGATGGGCTTCTGCAGAGGGCATGGTCGCTGTGTGCTCACTTCCGCCATTCGCATCCCGCAGCTCAACGACTTGCATCTCTACAGAAGTCACTGGCTGAAATGCAATGTGCTGACACGATGGAATTAAACTCTGCACATGTTGCAGCAACTGTGGCAGCACCAACGAGCACTTGTGCAATACATTATGACGTATAACTTTGGCCAACGAGATCCAGAGGTGGCACAAATCATGCTGCTGGAGTAGTCTCAGATCAAGGACATATGCACAGTTTTGAAATGGCGACGAAGATGTTTAGTGCTGACGATGCCATGCATGACTATTTCGGTCATTTACATGCTGAGTAAACTTTAAACAATATTCGGAGTCAGGTGGTGGGACAAGAGGGGGAAGAAAGTAAAGGAGGATTCATATGTGGAAGGATTAACAAGATCTCCAAGGTCCAGACGGTCGACAGCACCAAGGCGGCAGGCATGGGAGGGTGTAAGAGAGGGATTAATGAGGGCGCATGGTAGCAGCCAAACAGTTGAGGACGGTGCAGGAGCCGAGGAACAAATGGAGGACGAACTGGTGATGGGCATGGAAGACTCATCAGATGAGGGAGACCTTGATCACATTTCTGTTGTGCGAGGTTGGGATGAGAGGGCAGAGGAAGGAAGCATGATTCTTACCTCGCCGGCACCAACACAACAAGGACTTGGGTCTCCTGGATGCGCAAGACAGATGAGTGTCTTCTTGCTGCACTACCTGCAACATGACCCCGGATGTCAGAATTTGAAGTAATGCCGACTACTGGGTTGCACTCTTAGAACCCCAGTACAAGAGTAAATTTGGCGAAATAATTCCTGCCATAGAAAGGGATTCATGCATTGTAGGAGTATCAACAGAAGCTGTTACAGTATCTTAGATCTGCTTTTCCACAAAACACCAGTGGTTGACCACATCTAAGTTGAATCATCACCATTTGTGCAGGAATGTATCCATCTCAAGTGGAACATCAATGCCATGAATTGTCGAACTGGACTACCTTGCTCATTTTGGGCTTCCAATCTAGAAAAATGGCCTGAGCTCGCCACTTCACGCCTTGGAGATCATGTCGTGCCACCGCTGTCTGGCTGCTGTGTGCTGACAGATAAACGCATGCAGCTGTGTCCAGAGACAATGTACACAGACTAACGTTCATTAAAATGAACAAGTCATGCAACCTTCCCCCTCACACTATACACTGAAACTGGATATTAACATTAAATAACAGTATTTCTGTAAAAAGCCAGTTACGCTTTTGGTGGTCGAACCGTTATCGAACATAACCTCGAACTGGCCGAATTTGAAGGAAATTGTTTGCATTCGTCGAATGACTCGAACACTGCCCACAACAGGTCGAATTTGAAATTGGCGAACATTTCAAATCGATCATCGCTCATCTCTAATCCCGAATACCGTTCTATTCTGTGAGTAGCAAATAGTAACGAGTATACTCGCTCATCCCTAGTTGACAGATGTTAAACTGCATTCCTAGTTGTGGAACGAAATCAGGAATCCATGGTGCAAAATTTTCAGAGATGGAGTCTAGACGGGGGCACTAGCACTAGGTTGGGGGTCACTAGCAAAAGGTTGGTTTTTTGATCGGAGGTCAGGAGGCAATGATCGGAGGGCATGGGACAGTTGTCAGAGGGCAATGGAAGGCAGGGTTTGTGAGTGGGGGAACACCGGATATCTTCAGCATCAGCAGAAGTCGAGCAGGTGGTTGCGGTGGCAGCAGATCGTGGGACGGCACTAGGAACCACTCTTTTCATCCTTCACAGATGGGATAAGGTTGAGGAAGGAGGGCAGCAACAGGTCACACTGCCCCTCCACATCTGATTGCAGAAAGAGCATCACATAGACACTAGCTCCAATCAGATCTGGAGCGGGTCACACAGAAGTCACATTGCTTCAGCCAATGGCCAGTGTTATTGCAGTGCCACACATGGTTGGATCACAATATTTCACCAAATTTTATTGGTGAAATATTACAATCGCTGTGATTGGCTGATCGACGTTTAACAGCCAATCACAGCGATTGCAGGTACGGGGTGGCAAAGCCACCCCCCCAGGTCAACTAGAGGTCCATTCCTACCTGTAGCTCTGGTGACTTTTCGATGACCCCGATCACTGGGGCTACAGGTCCGCAGTCCCCCATGACGCTGTACAATGTCAAAGGTCGGGAAGTACCCAAAACCCATGACGTTGTAAAATGTCGGGAAGGGGTTAATGGTACCCTATCACATAGGAAAATGCTATTAACCTGCAGAAATGGGGTTGATCTGCAGGTTAATAGCATTCTGAATTTGTCTGGTGCCTGTACATTGAACCCTGCTGCCCGCTGGATGAAATTAACTTTAATCCCCTGGGCAGGTTCAGTGACTGCACCCCGCTCTGACTGATGACCTCCTCTATTGCAGACAGCTGTCAATCCCAGAGTGGGGGGGCAGTTACAGCCACTACTCTCCATACACAGAGTGGTGACTGAACCTACATTGGCAGCACACCAATCGCTAAAACTTGAATGCTGCCAGATGAATTGAAGTTATATCTCCACAGAGTTCACCTTAAAATATAACTTTTAATAAATATTTGTTAAAAAATTCAATCGTGTGTGTATCCCTCACACCTAGTGTTCATATAGCACACCAGTCTTACAGGGAGGGGGACTCTATCCCTTGCATGTACCCTGTCTCTTCTTCTGCCTATCAACAGAGTTTTCAACACCTAAGTTGTATGGTGTCCCTGTTCCTCGATGACTCACCCTGGTGTCCCTATCACTCACTCAGGGTTTAGTCATACATCTTACGCTCTCTATATCCTAAATGATCTATTTTTGGATACAGGTCTATCCCTTTTATCCAACATATAGTGTCTGTAAGAGAGAGGTTCTCCAAATTTTTGTCTATAGTCTCTGGGTATATTTCAGATATAACGGTAACTGGAGTGTTCAAAGTTCTTATATCCCCCCCTCATCATTACATGTCAAACATTGACAGATTTGAGGTTACAGCAGCCCCATAACACTTGCACAATCACAGCATTATAGACAACAGACTTCTATATGGTAAATGATCAATTACCTATATCCATCAATATATGATGCAATCAGAAAAAAAGTATATTGGACCTTAGTTTTTCATAGAACCCCTCATAACAGACATTCAATCTTAAATCTATGTTCACCCTTCAGATACCCCCTTCAGTGCGATAACAGATTGGATACAGTGAGGTATGCTAGGCAAAAGTAGTGTTATCAATTATTGCCACTTATCTGTACAGATTCCACACTCGATGCGTTTCTGCCCACAGGTGCCATGTGGGTGTCATCAGGAGTGACTGTGTTCTGTACTGTAGCACGATGCCAGGGGAGTGTTGGGCCCTGGGGGCATTGAGGGGGTACTTGATAAACCCCTCCTTATCATTGGTGTCAGCGTCACTGGGATCCATTCCTCACTCCCTTTTCTAAGTACCGAGTGGAAGTGAGGTATCAGGAGGATGTGTCAGCATGCGCTCCAGCATCGCCGGCCACTTCCGGTTGGCGGTCCAAGCACCGGAAGTGCGTCACTCCGATCCTAGTCCTGCCCCCTCACATCCAGCTGCACCCGGCATGCAGCGGGGAAGTGGTTCCCACTTACTTCAGCGCGTGCAAACAGGATAATGGGTCCCCGGCAACTCTATACATGGTTGAAAGGTTCCATCCGCGATCTCATCCCCATGCTCCATATACATACTGGGAATCGATCATATGGGACCTCCTTTTTAGATTATGCCAGACGTTTCAGGCTCACGGGACATAGATGACAGGGATTAATAGGAGCTCAGCAAATGAACCCAGTCCGCATAGAACAGCAACTAAGCATGCCGACCCCAAAACAATAGTCCTGCCATATGCTCGATTTGCATGAATTGAAGATCAAATTTGATAAATAAGATCCCCAATACATAAATAGACCAGATTAGACCTTCCTATATGAATTTGTTCCACGTTTCCGGGGGGAACTCCCCCTGTAACGATTCTTCCCTATTCAAATAGTAGGAATAAAGGATATCATGTTGTCATATGAACACAAATCCAAGATACATATGTCTATATGATTAAGACTCCATACGTAATAAACCAATGTCCATTCAGACTAATAGGAAAAGCAGATAATCCGTGCAGTTATAAGGCCCAATAGGCTGATACTCTGGACATAGCGGTACCCCGAGGCCAGGACCCATCTCAGGTGGATTATTTCAAGAATGGTGTAAATAAAATCTGTTAGTTTAGGCCGCCTTCACCCGTCCATCCTGCATATCCACTTTGTCTCCCTCCTCAGGATTTCCCTGTCCCAGTCTCCTCTTCGTACCAGCTTATCCACCACCTCCAGAATCTGGAATTTGATGTACTTCATATCCCCAGCATGTACCTCCCTTATATGTCTCAATATGAGTGTGCCCCTCGTGTTTCTGATATCACCTAAGTGGTCACCAATCCTTCTCCTAAATTGTCGTTGGTTTTTCCAACATAATCCCGGTGTAACAGGCCAGATTAACCCCCCGACCAGAATATACCCGGGGTTAAAGTGGCCTAGCCCAGATTATACCCCGGGTATATTCTGGCCTAGCCCAGTTTATACCCGGGGTATAGTTTGGGCTAGGCCAGAATATACCCCCCTGGGCCAGAATATACCCCGGGTATATTCTGGCCTAGCCCAAACTATACCCCGGGGTATAAACTGGGCTAGGCCAGATTATACCCCTCCATATACCACAGCAGCTGTAGATCAGGGGCCCAAGCCGTGCACAGGGCCCCAAGCAATGCATGGGGGCCCGAGGCTGCACAAAGGGGCCCCAGGCAGTGTTAGGGGCCCTAGGCAGTGCATGGGGGCCCGAGGCAGCATACAGGGGCCCCAGGCTACACACAGGATCCCAGGCTACACACAGGGGCCCGAGCCAGCATACAAGGGCCCCAGGCAGTGCACGGGCCCCAGGCGGTGCACAAGGCCCCAGGCAGCACAAAGTGGCCCCAGGAAACATACAGGGGCACCAGGCAATACTAGGGACCCCAGGCTACACACAGGATCCCAGGCTACACACAGGGGCCCCATGCAGCATACAAGGGCCCCAAGTAGCACAAAGGAGCCCCAGGCAACATACAGGGGCCCCAGGCAGTACTAGGGGCCCCAGGCTACACACAGGATCCCAGGCTACACACAAGGGCCAAATGCAGCATACAGGGGCCCCAGGCAGCACAATGTGGTCCCAGGCAGCACAATGTGGCCCCAGGCAACATACAGGGCCCCAGGCAGTACTAGGGGCCCCTGGCTACACACAGGATCCCAGGCTACACACAGGGCCACATGAAGCATACAGGGGCCCCAGGCAGCACAAAGTGGCCCCAGGCAGCACAATGTGGCCCCAGGCAACTTACAGGGGCCCCAGGCAGTATTAGGGGCCCCAGGCTACACACAGGATCCCAGGCTACACACAGGGGCCCCATGCAGCATACAAGAGCCTCAGGCAGCACAAAGGGGCCCCAGGCAACATACAGGGGGCCCAGGCAGTACTAGGGGCCCCAGGCTACACACAGGATCCCAGGCTACACACAGGGGCCCCATGCAGCATACAAGAGCCCCAGGCAGCACAAAGGGGCCCCAGGCAACATACAGGGGCCCCAGGCAGTACTAGGGGCCCCAGGCTACACACAGGATCCCAGGCTACACACAGGGGCCCCATGCAGCATACAAGAGCCCCAGGCAGCACAAAGGGGCCCCAGGCAACATACAGGGGCCCCAGGCAGTACTAGGGGCCCCAGGCTACACACAGGATCCCAGGCTACACACAAGGGCCACATGCAGCATACAGGGGCCCCAGGCAGCACAAGGTGTCCCCAGGCAACATACAGGGGCCCCTGGCAGTACTAGGGGCCCCAGGCTACACACAGGATCCCAGGCTACACACAGGGTCCACATGCAGCATGCAGGGGCCCCAGGCAGCACAAAGTGGCCCCAGGCAGCACAAAGTGGCCCCAGGCAGCACAATGTGGCCCCAGGCAACATACAGGGGCCCCAGGCAGTACTAGGGGCCCCAGGCTACACACAGGATCCCAGGCTACACACAGGGGCCCCATGCAGCATACAAGAGCCCCAGGCAGCACAAAGGGGCCCCAGGCAACATACAGGGGCCCCAGGCAGTACTAAGGGCCCCAGGCTACACACAGGATCCCAGGCTACACACAGGGGCCCCAGACAGCACAATGTGACCCCAGGCAGCACAATGTGGCCCCAGACAACATACAGGGGCCCCAGGCTGTACTAGGGGCTCCAGGCTACACACAGGATCCCAGGCTACACACAGGGACCCCAGCCAGCATACAAGCAATGCACGGGGCCCCAGGCGGTGCACAAGGCCCCAGGCAGCACAAAGTGGCCCCAGGCAGAACTAGGGGCCCCAGGCAACATACAGGGGACCCAGGCAGTACTAGGGGCCCCAGGCTACACACCGGATCCCAGGCTACACACAGGGGCCCCATGCAGCATCCAAGGGCTCCAAGTAGCACAAAGGAGCCCCAGGCAACATACAGGGGCCCCAGGCATAACTAGGGGCCCCAGGCTACACACCGGATCCCAGGCTACACACAGGGGCCCCATGCAGAATCCAAGGGCTCCAAGTAGCACAAAGGAGCCCCAGGCAACATACAGGGGCCCCAGGCATAACTAGGGGCCCCAGGCTACACACAGGATCCCAGGCTACACACAGGGGCCCCAGGCAGCATACAAGGGGCCCAGGCAGTGCACAGGGCCCTAGGCAGTACAAAGTGGCCCCAGACAACACAAAGTGTCCCCAGGCAACAGAAAGTGGCCCCAGTCAGCAGAAAGTGGCCCCAGGCAGCACACAGGGGACCCAGGAAGCACACGGGGTCAGAGGCAGCACAAGGATGGGGGAGAGACAGCGCGCAAGGGGGCAAGAGACAGCGTTCAGGGCCCCTTTGTGCTGCCTGTGATCCTGTGCGTAGCTTGGGGCCCCTGTGTGCTGCCAGGGGCACCTTTGTGCTGCCTGAGGCCAATTTGTGCTGCCTGGGGCCCCTAACACTGCCTGGGGTCATTGTATACTGGCTGGGGACTCTGTATGTGGCCTGGAGCCCTTTTGTACTGCGTGGAGTCACTTTGTGCTGCCTGGGGCCCCGTGCACTGCCTGGGGCCCTTATATGCTGGCTGGGGCCCCTCTGTGTAGCCTGGGATCCTGTGTGTAGCCTGGGGCCCCTAGTACTGCCTGGGGCCCCTGTATGTTGCCTGGAGCCCTTTTGTACTGCGTGGAGTCACTTAGTGCTGCCTGGGGCCCCGTGCACTGCCTGGGGCCCTTATATGCTGGCTGGGGCCCCTCTGTGTAGCCTGGGATCCTGTTTGTAGCCTGGGGCCCCTAGTACTGCCTGGGGCCCCTGTATGTTGCCTGGGTCCACTTTGTGCTGCCTGGGGCCCTTGTATGCTGAATGGGGCCCCTGTGTGTAGCCTGGGATCCTGTGTGTAGCCTGAGGCCCCTACTACTGCATGGGGCCCCTGTATGTTGCCTGGGGCCACTTTGTGCTACCTGGGGCCCTTGTATGCAGCATGGGGCCCCTGTGTGTAGCCTGGGATCTTGTGTGTAACGTTGGGCCCCTAGCACTGCCTGGGGCCCCTGTATGTTGCCTGGGGCCACTTTGTGCTGCCTGGGGCCCTTGCATGCTGGCTGGGGCCCCTGTGTGTAGCCTGGGATCCTGTGTGTAGCCTAGGGCCCCTAGTACTGTCTGGGGCCCCTGTATGTTGCCTGGGGCCACATTGTGCTGCCTGGGGCCCCTTTGTGTTGCCTGGGGCTCTTGTATGCTGCATGGGGCCCCTGTGTGTAGCCTGGGGCCACTTTGTGCTGCCTGGGGCCCCTGCATGCTGCATGTGGACCCTGTGTGTAGCCTGGGATCCTGTGTGTAGCCTGGGGCCCCTAGTACTGCCTGGGGCCCCTGTATGTTGCCTGGGGCCACCTTGTGCTGCCTGGGGCCTTGTGCACCACCTGGGGCCCCGTGCACTGCCTGGGGCCCTTGTATGCTGGCTGGGCCCCTGTGTGTAGCCTGGAATCCTGTGTGTAGCCTGGGGCCCCTAGTACTGCCTAGGGCCCCTGTATGTTGCCTGGGGCCACATTGTGCTGCCTGGGGCCCCTTTGTGCTGCCAGGGGCTCTTGTATGCTGCATGGGGCCCTTGTGTAGCCTGGGATCCTGTGTGTAGCCTGGGGCCCCTAGTACTACCTGGGGCCCCTGTAAGTTGCCTGGGGCTACTTTGTGCTGCCTGGGGCCCCTTTGTGCTGCCAGGGGCTCTTGTATGCTGGCTGGGGCCTCTGTGTGTAGCCTGGAATCCTGTGTGATGCCTGGGGCCCCTGTATGTTGCCTGGGGCCTTGTGCATGGCCTGGGGCCCTTGTATGCTGGCTGGGGCCCCTGTGTGTAGCCTGGAATCCTGTGTGTAGCCTGGGGCCCCTAGTACTGCTTGGGCCCCCTGTATGTTGCCTGGGGCCCCTTTGTGCTGCCTGAGGCTCTTGTATGCTGCATGGGGCCCCTCTGTGTAGCCTGGGATCCTGTGTGTAGCCTGGGGCCCCTGTATGCTGCATGTGGCCCCTGTGTGTAGCCTGGGATCCTGTGTGTAGCCTGGGGCCCCTAGTACTGCCTGGGGCCCCTGTATGTTGCCTGGGGCTCCTTTGTGCTACTTGGGGCTCTTGTATGCTGCATGGGGCCCCTGTGTGTAGCCTGGGGCCACTTTGTGCTGCCTGGGGCCCCTGCATGCTGCATGTGGACCCTGTGTGTAGCCTGGGATCCTGTGTGTAGCCTGGGGCCCCTAGTACTGCCTGGGGCCCCTGTATGTTGCCTGGGGCCCCTTTGTGCTGCCTGGGCCTCTTGTATGCTGCATGGGGCCCCTGTGTGTAGCCTGGGATCCTGTGTGTAGCCTGGGGCCCCTAATACTGCCTGGGGCCCCTGTATATTGTCTAGGGCCACATTGTGCTGCCTGGGGCCACATTGTGCTGTCTGGGGCCCCTGTGTGTAGCCTGGGATCCTGTGTGTAGCCTGGGGCCCCTAGTACTGCCTGGGGCCCCTGTATGTTGCCTGGGGCCCCTTTGTGCTGCCTGGGGCTCTTGTATGCTGCATGGGGCCCCTGTGTGTAGCCTGGGATCCTGTGTGTAGCCTGGGGCCCCTAGTACTTCCTGGGGCCCTTGTATGTTGCCTGGGGCCCCTTTGTGCTGCCTGGGGCTCTTGTATGCTGCATGGGGCCCCTGTGTGTAGCCTGGGATCCTGTGTGTAGCCTGGGGCCCCTAATACTGCCTGGGGCCCCTGTAAGTTGCCTGGGGCCACATTGTGCTGCCTGGGGCCACTTTGTGCTGCCTGGGACCCCTGTATGCTGCATGTGGCCCTTGTGTGTAGCCTGGGATCCTGTGTGTAGCCTGGGGCCCCTAGTACTGCCTGGGGCCCCTGTATGTTGCCTGGGGCCCCTGTGTGTAGCCTGGGATCCTGTGTGTAGCCTGGGCCCCTGTATGCTGCCTCGGGCCCCCATGCACTGCCTATGGCCCCTAACACTGCCTGGGGCCCCTTTGTGCAGCCTAGGGCCCCCATGCATTGCTTGGGGCCCTGTGCACGGCTTGGGCCCCTGATCTACAGCTGCTGTGGTATCTGGAGGGGTATAATCTGGCCTAGCCCAGTTTATACCCCGGGGTATAGTTTGGGCTAGGCCAGAATATACCGGGGTATATTCTGGCCCAGGGGGGTATATTCTGGCCTAGCCCAAACTATACCCCGGGGTATAAACTGGGCTAGGCCAGAATATACCCGGGGTATAATCTGGGCTAGGCCACTTTAACCCCGGGTATATTCTGGTCGGGGGGTTAATCTGGCCTGTTACACCGGGGGCAGGAACACTGGAAAAGATACACCACTCCCTCCGTTTTACAGTTCCAAAACTGCCTATTTTTAAATGTTTCTTCAGTTGTACTGCTTTGGGCTGTCTTGGAAACTCTGATGTAGTTACAAAAGGAACACTTCCCACACCTGAAGGTGCCTGCTTATCTTTGCTCAAGCCAAGTGCTCATCCTTTTAGGAGGACAGTACTGGCTTTGTACTAGGTGATCTCGTAGAGATCTACCTCTTCTGAAGGTGATGGCCGTTTTTTTAGGGATCAGAGGTGCCACATCCTTGTCAGCCAGAAGGATACCCCAGTGTCTTTCAAAAATGGCTCGTACTTCCATGGCCCTATCATCAAAGGTACCAATAATGCGTGTTACATCATGTTCTATCCTTTTACTTGACACGTGACTTTTTATCGATGTTGCATTGCGATATCGCGATGTGTAAAGCGGCCCTTACGGTACTATTACACACAGACATATATTGCTTGCAACTCACTGGTTGCAGTGAAATCATGGACACATTGTTCTATTTTGTGCGTACAAATGTAACAATGTGTCCATGATTTCACTGCAACCAGTGAGTTGCAAGCAATATATCTCTGTGTGTAATGGCCACTTTACACATACCAACTTATCTGTCCAACTTCTGAACAACTTACTGGTTGCAGTGAAATCATGGACACATAGTTCCATTTGTACACAGCCACAAAATGGAGCAATGTGTCCATGATTTCACTGCAACCAGTAAGTTGGTCAGAAGTTGGACAGATAAGTTGGTGTGTGTAAAGTGGCCTTCACAGTACCTTAAGAGACTTAACAAGATGCTTTCCTTTATTTTATTGTTATTGTATATTTATATTTTTACATGTTCTCTGCTTTCATTTTAATATTGTCCTTTATTGCTTAATGAATCTAATAAATCAGGGTAGGCAAGTTGTAGTTGGAGGTTGAGGCAAGTTGGAGGTGTTAATAATTGAAAAATATGCCGATGAAAAGATAGGAGACTGGAAAATTGTAGGTGTAGATGTTCAATAAATAAGAGTACCTGCTCCCCTCCCCTTATACAGAAGCAGGGCAGTGTGCAGGGACAGTCACATACACCTGTTCTTGTAGAGAGACACATGACCATGTCCTGTCCATAATAGAAGATTCCTGACAAAGATGGGCAAGCTAGTTACCTGGCTTTACCTGATCTGCTGGGTCCTATATCTAGGTGGTAAGTGTGTGTTTTCTCCACATTGTAAAATAGTGGTTATCTATATACAAAGTTTATTATCTTAGGATAGTACATAACGTGTATTTGTGTAGTCCATTCTGAGGGACCCTTGAGATAGGATTAAGACATAATCTGAAAATGTTACCTTGTTTGCTTGATTTAATTTCATCTAAATTTTAATTTTCAATATTTACTTCCCGTTAATGTAAATTAATTCTGCAATAGATGTTAGCTGAACCAGGTATTATCACTTCTTCAGTGTCTTCATAGCGATTCTCTCTATCTTATGTTAGGCATGTTAGGCTGGGGAAACACTTGCGTCATGACCCTAGCCTGACTGATGCACTGCAAACTTAGAGGCCCCTTTCACATTTCTGCATTTGTGCAGTTACCTGTGTTTGCCTGCCCTGCGCTAGCGCAAAAGGCAAGCGCAGGTGCTTTTCAGGCAATTGCAGGCCTGCACATGAGTGCCGAGATGGCTAGCTCCTGCGCTTGCCTGCGACCTCGTCGCCATTACCTGCAGGACATGAAATGCCGGGAGCGCAGGTCTGAAGATGGGTGGAGTCTGAGCGCACACGTCACACAGAACGTGCCGGAGACGTTGTTAACAATGTCTCTGGCGCGTCCAGGAGCTGGCCATCTCTGCGTTCATGTACAGCTCTGCGTTTGCCTGAAAAGCACCTGCGCTTGCCTTTTGCGCTAGCGCAGGGCAGGCAAAAGCAGGTAACTGCACGTACGCAGAAACGTGAAAGGGGCCAGAATGTTTCAGCCTCATCGCATAGCATTAATGGAAGGTAACGCTGTGCGCTGCGAAGCTATTGAGCCCTATGGCCACCTACTGTTTACCCCAGCAACTGGCTCAAATCTCCCGGATATGGGCTTTTAGGAAAGCTGCAGACCGCATTTCCTGTGCGCTGTCCAAAAGCACAAAACTGGGAGATTTGAGTGGAGCCAGTTGCTGAGGTAAGCAGCTGGTTTCCATAGGGCTCAATAGCCTCGCGGCGCAGTGTTACCTTCCATTAACGCTATGCGCTGAGGCTGAAATATTCTAAGTTTGCAGCGCATCCGTCAGACTAGGGTCATGATGCAAGTGTGACCCTCGCCTTATTCATCATATATGATACCTAGCTGTGTATCTTTCTCAGTGGATGAGGTTACCAGGGGGTACAGAGAGAGGGTGTGTCCTCTAACCTATGGATATAGGAATTTAGGGTCAGATTCATCATTGAATTTGCATTTTTTAAAGTTTTTGTTTCATGTGTTTTTAATTGTGCCTTATTCTTTTAAATTGCTCCATATTTACTCTGTTTGCTTGGGATTTTTTTTTTTATTTTCGTCATTTTGGGCAGGATTTTGTGCTGGCAGAAATCTTTTGGGTAATTCATCAATAGCAACACGTAAAATGTTTGTAATATTTATGCACACGTTAACTTTGGAGAACCTCCTTCCTTTTTCTCCCAAAGTGATTTTATGCACGACTGAAATTGTTTGGAAATTTTGCAACATTTAGGCAGAACGTGAAACTTTTTGTGCTAAGAAATTACAAAACAAGTTATAGGCAAACAGCATTTTTCATTTGGCGCAAAATTCATGAACTACGTAAAAAAGTCAACAAATACCTCAAGACAAAAAAGGGTTGAGGGATTTCAAAAAGAATTAAAAATGATGAATTGGGCACATAGACCCAATTTAAGCATTGCCTTTGTGCCTGTCTCATTTTCATTTTGTTTGTTTTGTGCCATGTTTTCCTTGCACCCATTTCATTATTCTGTTTGTGCCTTTTTAAAGTCTATTTGATGCTTGGTTGCCTGTTTTTTTTTGTTTTCTGCTTTTTTGGCTGAGTTTAGTGAATCCAGATGTTTTTGCCCGAGTTGTCCAAACTGCACTCGAGGTTCCACTAATGTATTATAACTACGCCAATATTTTGATGCAATTTGTTGGCCCATTTTTCGAAATGTGGGACTTTTGGTGCTAAAAAGTTGCAAAACAACCAAAACTCATTTTTTTACTTTGTGCCACAATCTAGAATAGCATGTGCCATTTTGACATATTTGGCACCAAAAGCAGCAACTAATCTCAGAAGGCAATAAAGGAAAGTGAGTTCAAAAACACTGCAATCGATGAGTCAAGGTCACAGTACGTAAATGAATATCAGTGAGATAAATTTAAGGGCGCACATTTTATTCCCTGTGCAATCTGTGCTTTTTTAAAATAGATTAGATTGCTTTCGATTACCGTAATACTGAGCAAAGAGACATTTTTTGTTATGCTGCTAAAAATCACTTATGTTTTTAACTATTTTTGGGAAACCTGGAAAGCGATCATTATGGCAACCAGTACACCAAATGGGTATAAAGTAAACTACAGAGAAGTCTGTGTAGTATTGCAATCCTGATATGTTAATTTAAACAGATTTTCCACTACTAATTTAACCCTCTCTCATATGACCTAACTCTTCCTAATAATCATTTTCTTAATATACTTACCGTAATTACCTGCCCTGCTCCTGTAAGCAAATAACTGTGTTGCTTCTTTATTAGGCTATGTTCACATGTTTAATTTTGGGTCAATTTTTCACATCAGTTTTTGTGTGCAACAACCAGGAGTGGGTAATAAATACAGAAGTGGTGATGTCTAGTGTTGAGCGAACATGCTCGGCACTACTCGTTACTCGCACGAGTATCACTGTACTCGGGCGACTCGCCGAGCACCGAGTAATCTCGCGATACTCGTGCTGTGCTCGTGGTCGTCATCTCTCCATGTTGGCGCTCTTTTGAGAGCCAGCCCACGTGCAGGGATTGGCTGACAGACCACTGCAATGCCACAGCCCTGTTGGTTGTGGTATAGCAGTGATTGGCCGGCCTGCACAGCGTCACCGAGCCTTTATAAGTCCCGGCGCGCTGTGCTCGGCACACAGCCTTCCAGACAGTGAGTGTAGGGAGAGTGTCTGCTGCTGATTAGGGACAGATTTGCGGCCCTCATAGGTAGATCCGGATCAGGGCTGCAAACTGCTGCTGACCACAACAGTCCTTCTCAGGACTAATCTAGGAGGACATAGGCAGGGTGATCCAGATCGGAGTCCAAGATTTCCAGTGACCAGAACAGTCCTTCTCAGGACTAATCTAGGAGGATATAGGCAGGGTGATACAGATTGAAATCCAAGCTTTTCTGTGAATTAGAGTCACCACACTCTTGTACTTAGTACCTTAATACAGGTTAGGGACTAAAATCCTCTCTTCAAACCATTACAGTCCATAGGTCACACTCTACTACCTTATATACAGGTTAGGGACTAAAATCCTCTCTTCAACACATACAGTCACCAGACAGGTGTACGTACTACCTTAATACAGGTTAGGGAACTAAAATCCTACTCTGTCATAAAACAGTCACCAGACAGGTGTACGTACTACCTTAATACAGGTTAGGGAACTAAAATCCTACTCTTTATCAACATACAGTCACCAGACAGGTGTACGTACTACCTTAATACAGGTTAGGGAACTAAAATCCTACTCTTGTAACAACAGTCACCAGACAGGTGTACGTACTACCTTAATACAGGTTAGGGACTAAAATCCTCTCTTATCATTACAGTCACCAGACAGGTGTACGTACTACCTTAATACAGGTTAGGGACTAAAATCCTACTCTTGTCATCAAAACAGTCACCAGACAGGTGTACGTACTACCTTAATACAGGTTAGGGAACTAAAATCCTACTCTTTCACAAACATTACAGTCACCAGACAGGTGTACGTAGTACCTTAATACAGGTTAGGGAACTAAAATCCTAACTCTTGTCATCAAACACGTCACCAGACAGGTGTACGTACTACCTTAATACAGGTTAGGGACTAAAATCCTCTCTTCAAACCATTACAGTCACCAGACAGGTGTACGTAGTACCTTAATACAGGTTAGGGAACTAAAATCCTAACTCTTGTCATCAAAACAGTCACCAGACAGGTGTACGTACTACCTTAATACAGGTTAGGGAACTAAAATCCTAACTCTTGTCACAAACAGTCACCAGACAGGTGTACGTATACCTTAATACAGGTTAGGGAACTAAAATCCTCTCTTGATCACATTACAGTCACCAGACAGGTGTACGTAGTACCTTAATACAGGTTAGGGAACTAAAATCCTAACTCTTGTCATCCAATACAGTCACCAGACAGGTGTACGTACTGACCTTAATACAGGTTAGGGACTAAAATCCTACTCTTTCAAACATCTACAGTCACCAGACAGGTGTACGTCAGTACATTAATACAGGTTAGGGAACTAAAATCCTAACTATTGTCATCTCAACAGTCACCACACTGTTGTACGTCATAAGTTTCTACAAGTTAGGGAACTAAAATCCTAACTTTGTCATCTCAACAGTCACCACACTGTTGTACGTCATAAGTTTCTACAAGTTAGGGAACTAAAATCCTAACTCTTGTCATCTCAACAGTCACCACACTGTTGTACGTCATAAGTTTCTCAGTTAGGGAACTAAAATCCTAACTCTTGTCATCTCAACAGTCACCACACTGTTGTACGTCATAAGTTTCTACAGTTAGGGAACTAAAATCCTAACTCTTGTCATCTCAACAGTCACCACACTGTTGTACGTCATACGTTTCTACAGGTTAGGGAACTAAAATCCTAACTATTGTCATCTCAACAGTCACCACACTGTTGTACGTCATAACGTTTCTACAGGTTAGGGAACTAAAATCCTAACTCTTGTCATCTCAACAGTCACCACACTGTTGTACGTCATACGTTTCTACAGTTAGGGAACTAAAATCCTAACTCTTGTCATCTCAACAGTCACCACACTGTTGTACGTCATACGTTTCTACAGGTTAGGGAACTAAAATCCTAACTCTTGTCATCTCAACAGTCACCACACTGTTGTACGTCATAGTTTCTACAAGTTAGGGAACTAAAATCCTAACTCTTGTCATCTCAACAGTCACCACACTGTTGTACGTCATACGTTTCTACAAGTTAGGGAACTAAAATCCTAACTCTTGTCATCTCAACAGTCACCACACTGTTGTACGTCATACGATTCTACAAGTTAGGGAACTAAAATCCTAACTCTTGTCATCTCAACAGTCACACACTGTTGTACGTCATACATTTCTACAAGTGTAGGGAACTAAAATCCTAACTATTGTCATCTCAACAGTCACCACACTGTTGTACGTCATACGTTTCTACAGGTTAGGGAACTAAAATCCTAACTCTTGTCATCTCAACAGTCACCACACTGTTGTACGTCATACGTTTCTACAAGTTAGGGAACTAAAATCCTAACTCTTGTCATCTCAACAGTCACCACACTGTTGTACGTCATAAGTTTCTACAGGTTAGGGAACTAAAATCCTAACTCTTGTCATCTCAACAGTCACCACACTGTTGTACGTCATACGTTTCTACAGGTTAGGGAACTAAAATCCTAACTATTGTCATCTCAACAGTCACCACACTGTTGTACGTCATAAGTTTCTACAGGTTAGGGAACTAAAATCCTAACTATTGTCATCTCAACAGTCACCACACTGTTGTACGTCATAAGTTTCTACAAGTTAGGGAACTAAAATCCTAACTCTTGTCATCTCAACAGTCACCACACTGTTGTACGTCATACGTTTCTACAGGTTAGGGAACTAAAATCCTAACTCTTGTCATCTCAACAGTCACCACACTGTTGTACGTCATACGTTTCTACAGGTTAGGGAACTAAAATCCTAACTATTGTCATCTCAACAGTCACCACACTGTTGTACGTCATAAGTTTCTACAAGTTAGGGAACTAAAATCCTAACTCTTGTCATCTCAACAGTCACCACACTGTTGTACGTCATACGTTTCTACAGGTTAGGGAACTAAAATCCTAACTCTTGTCATCTCAACAGTCACCACACTGTTGTACGTCATACGTTTCTACAGGTTATGGAACTAAAATCCTAACTATTGTCATCTCAACAGTCACCACACTGTTGTACGTCATAAGTTTCTACAAGTTAGGGAACTAAAATCCTAACTATTGTCATCTCAACAGTCACCACACTGTTGTACGTCATAAGTTTCTACAAGTTAGGGAACTAAAATCCTAACTCTTGTCATCTCAACAGTCACCACACTGTTGTACGTCATACCTTTATACAGGTTAGGGAACTAAAATCCTAATCTCCTGTGACCTCCACAGTGACCAGGCAGTTGTCGCTCTATACAGGCAAAATGCGCAAAGGCGTTGGCAAGGGCGTTGGCAAGGAACAAGGAAGTGGACGTGATGGTGGTGCAGGCAGAGGCCGAGGTCGTGTGCAAGCACTCATTTCGCAACAACAAAGGGCCACATCTCCTCGCTCACACGTCCTGTCCCAAATTCTTGGGGCCCGCAGCAGTACACCACTGTTGAACCAAGACCAGTGTCAACAGGTTGTTACTTGGATAGCGGATAATGCTTCAAGTCAGATGGGCACCTCCACAAACACCCTGTCTTCCGCACGGTCAACTGTCAGTAGCCGTGATACTGCACCGCACATTTCCCAACCTGATCCTCCTTCCTACCACCTGGCCGATTACACGTCCACGGACATTACAGATCCCACACTAGGACACTCGGAAGAGCTGTTCACGTATCCATTCGCAGAATCTGGCCTGTCGCCACCTCCTCTTGAAGTGGGTCATGAGGAGATGGTATGTACAGATGCCCAAATATTTGAGCAGCCGCGTTATGACGAACGGAACGTTGTCAAAGTGTCTCAACAAGGGGTGGACGATGATGAGACACAATTGCCAGGAAGTCAGGAGGAGGATCAGGGTGCGGAAGAGGAAGACGACGTGGTGGATGATCAAGTAGCTGACCCTACATGGCAGGAGGATATGCAGAGCGAGGACAGCAGTGCACAGGGGGAGGGAGGCGTAGCATCACAACAGCCAGTACGAAGCAGGGGTGCGTCCGCAGGCAGAAGGCAGGCAACCGTTCCCCGGAACAACAACACGACTCAAGGTGCCTGTGCAAATGTTCGGTCTTCCCGAGTCTGGGAGTTTTTTAAGTTGGCTCCAGAAGACTCTAAAAAGGCCATTTGCCACACCTGCCATGCCACTATCAGCAGGGGTACGAAAACTAGCAGCCTGACCACCACCAGCATGATCAGGCACATGTCAGCCAAGCACCCGACTTTGTGGGAAGTACCACAGAGTCGAGGAGCGGTGCGTGCTGATGTCACTGCTAGGTCTTCGGCTGTTGTGCATGCAAGCCAATCCCCTGTCCATGCTGGCCGCGAACAAGCCTCCGGTCCTGCACCTGAAGTTGCTGAAGCACAAATTACGCCACCATCAAGCACGTCCTTGTCCCAGCGCAGCGTTCAATTATCCATTCAGCAAACATTTGAACGCAGGCGCAAATACGCTGCCAATGCCCCACATGCCACAGTCCTCAATGCTCACATTTCGCGACTCATAGCGCTAGAAATGTTGCCTTTCCGTCTGGTGGAGACGGACGCATTCCGCGACCTGATGGCGGCTGCTGTCCCACGTTACTCGGTCCCCAGCCGACACTATTTCTCCAGATGTGCCGTCCCCGCATTGCATAACCACGTGTCCAACACCATCACACGTGCCCTGAACAATGCTGTTTCAGCCAAAGTCCACCTAACCACAGACACGTGGACAAGTGCTTGTGGGCAAGGCCGCTACATCTCCCTGACGGCACACTGGATTAATATTGTGGAGGCTGGGACCCAGTCTGAGCGAGGGACGGAACACGTCCTTCCCACACCAAGGATAGCAGGCCCTACCTCTGTCATGGTTTCACCGACACTCTACAGCTCCGGAATGTCATGCTCTTCAGCCTCCTCCTCCTCCACCTGCGCATCCTCATCCACTGTACCCTCCACACCAGTCCCAAGCTGGAAGCACTGCAGCACTGCCTCTGCAAAGCGGCAACAGGCTGTGCTGAAGCTAGTCTGCATAGGTGACAAACCCCACAATGCAGAAGAGGTGTGGACAGCTCTGAAACAGCAGGCAGATCACTGGCTCACACCTCTGAACCTAAAGCCAGGAAAGGTCGTGTGTGACAATGGCCGGAACCTGGTGGCAGCTTTGAGGCGAGGGCAGCTGACGCATGTTCCATGCGTGGCCCATGTGCTCAACCTGGTGGTTCAGAGGTTTGTGAAGTCATACCCGGAGGTGTCTGACCTGCTGGTAAAAGTTCGGCGTCTGTCTGCACATTTTCGCAAGTCACCTGCTGCTTCAGCCGGCCTTGCAAGCTTTCAGCGCCGTTTGCGTCTTCCGGCCCACAGACTGGTGTGTGATGTCCCCACGCGTTGGAATTCAACGCTGCACATGTTGGTCAGGATATGTGAGCAGAAGAGGGCAGTTGTGGACTACCTGCATCACCTAAGCCATCGGGAAATGGGTCAAACTCCACACATAACACCTGAGGAGTGGAGATGGATGTCGGACCTATGCACCGTCCTCCAAAACTTTGAGGACTCCACCAAGATGGTGAGCGGTGATGACGCCATTATTAGCGTCACCATACCACTACTCTGCCTTCTAAAACGGTCTCTGCTGAAAATAAAAGAGGATGCATTGCAGGCAGAGCGCGATGACTTAGAGCAAGAAACTGTAGTGGGTGTGGGTGAAAACACACAGCCCAGCCTCATGTCATCACAACGTGTAGTGGAGGACTATGACGAGGAGGAGGAGGAGGAGGAGGATGAAGACTGGAGCAACTCTCAGGCCAAATTGGGGATATGACATGCACACCAGTCATACCCTCGATTCAGCGTGGCTGGCCAGAGGACAGGGGAGATGAGGAGGAGGAGGAGGAGGAGGACAGCATGTTCAGTCATCGTGTTGGTCTGGATACTGATGTGATGGCTGTTAAGAGTCTGGCGCACATGGCTGACTTTATGGTAAGCTGCCTGTCTCGTGACCCTCGCGTTCAGAACATCTTGGCCGACAATCAGTACTGGTTGGCAACACTCTTAGACCCACGCTACAAGGAGAACTTTATGTCTCTCATTCCTGAGGCGGAGAGGTCAGCCAAAATGCTGCAGTTCCAGAGGGCCATAGTCACGGAAGTTGTGAAATCCTTCCCCTCACAAAACGCTAGCGGCATAGGTCAGGATTCGATGGACAACCAAGGCGTACGGCCGAGAGGGGCACAAGTCCAATCCGCCAGAGGCAGGGGAACTGTCTTTACGATGTGGGACAGTTTTCTCAGCCCCTCACGTACCAGAGCCCCTGAGGTGCGGGGTAGTGCCACCAGAAATGCTAAGTTCGGGCAGATGCTGAAGGAGTACCTTGCAGATCGAACAACTGTACTGCGAGATTCATCGGTGCCTTTCAATTATTGGGTCTCCAAGCTCGACACGTGGCATGAATTGGCTCTCTACGCCTTGGAAGTCCTGGCCTGCCCTGCCGCTAGCGTTTTATCAGAGCGTGTTTTCAGTGCAGCAGGTGGAATCATCACTGATAAACGCACCCGCCTGTCAACTGAAAATGCGGACAGGCTCACTCTGATCAAGATGAACAAGGGTTGGATTGGGCCAGACTTCACCACACCACCAGCAAATGACAACTGAATTTTATTTTGTTATTTGAATTTGACATGTACCTCCACTCACCAATGGGTAGACACTTCCGTACTTTGGCTAATCGCTGGACTCCTACTCCTTCTCCTCATGTGACACCATGATGAGCGTTAGAATAGTTAGGCTCTTGTTTGAGGTATACGCACAGTGGTAAATTTTGTAGCCCATTCTGTTAGAATGGGCATTACAACGACAGGAGACCCGCTCCTTTTCAATGGGAAAAATATTTTTAGGTACTCCTACACGTCTCTATCCAGGGACAAAGAGGAGCATCCATATTTTTGGCTGCCCTGACAAAAGGGCTACACTACAATACACCCTGTTCTTCTTAACAGGCCCTCCTGCACGTCTCCATCCAGGGACAAAGAGGAGCCTCCCAATTTTTGGCTGCCCTGACCAAAGGGCTCTACTACAATACACCCAGTTCTTCTTAACAGGCCCTCCTGCACGTCTCCATCCAGGGACAAAGAGGAGCCTCACAATTTTTGGCTGCCCTGACCTAAGGGCTCTACTACAATACACCCACTTGAGGGTTACAGGCCCTACTACATGTCTGTATGCATGGGTCATTGTTGAACCTCCCAATTTTTGGCTGCCCTGACCAAAGGGCTCTACTACAATACACGCACTTGAGGGTTACAGGCCCTACTACATGTCTGTATGCATGGGTCATTGTTGAACCTCCCAATTTTTGGCTGCCCTGACCAAAGGGCTCTACTACAATACACCCAGTTCTTCTTAACAGGCCCTCCTGCACGTCTCCATCCAGGGACAAAGAGGAGCCTCCCAATTTTTGGCTGCCCTGACCAAAGGGCTCTACTACAATACACCCAGTTCTTCTTAACAGGCCCTCCTGCACGTCTCCATCCAGGGACAAAGAGGAGCCTCCCAATTTTTGGCTGCCCTGACCTAAGGGCTCTACTACAATACACCCACTTGAGGGTTACAGGCCCTACTACATGTCTGTATGCATGGGTCATTGTTGAACCTCCCAATTTTTGGCTGCCCTGACCAAAGGGCTATACTACAATACACCCACTTGAGGGTTACAGGCCCTACTACATGTCTGTATGCATGGGTCATTTTTGAACCTCCCAATTTTTGTCTACCCTGACCAAAGGGCTATACTACAATACACCCACTTGAGGGTTACAGGCCCTACTACATGTCTGTATGCATGGGTCATTGTTGAACCTCCCAATTTTTGGCTGCCCTGGCCAAAGGGCTATACTACAATACACCCACTTGAGGGTTACAGGCCCTACTACATGTCTGTATGCATGGGTCATTGTTGAACCTCCCAATTTTTGTCTACCCTGACCAAAGGGCTATACTACAATACACCCACTTGAGGGTTACAGGCCCTACTACATGTCTGTATGCATGGGTCATTGTTGAACCTCCCAATTTTTGGCTGCCCTGGCCAAAGGGCTATACTACAATACACCCACTTGAGGGTTACAGGCCCTACTACATGTCTGTATGCATGGGTCATTGTTGAACCTCCCAATTTTTGTCTGCCCTGGCCAAAGGGCTATACTACAATACACCCACTTGAGGGTTACAGGCCCTACTACATGTCTGTAAGCATGGGTCATTGTTGAACCTCCCAATTTTTGGCTGCCCTGGCCAATGGGCTATACTACAATACACCCAGTTCTTGTTTACAGGCCATCCTGCATGTCTGTATCCAGGGGCATTGGTGAACCTCCCAATTTTGGACTGCCCTGGCAAAGGAAGATACTACAATAGACCCAGTTCTTCAAAATGGGCACATTATTTCTAGACAGGGCTTCATGTACGTCTCTTGTCAGGGTCATCGGAGTGCCGCACAATGTTTTCACGTAAAATCTTTCATGTAATCACAAAAAGTAACATACACCAGCTGTATCTCACTATTGGGTATGTGCCCTTAACATTTCCACCCTAAATATTCATTTTGGTGTCATTTTGGAAGGTTTTCTGGACACTCCGTAAAATTGGCGTGAAACTCGGACAACATTGTTCACAGCTGTGACTTTTGAGTGAGAAATGCTTCCAGGGGTCTTCCCCATGGTGTTGCCATGTCATTTCAGCACTCTTCTGAGACTTTTGTGACATTTTTAGGGTTTTTTCCAGGCAGCCGGCAGTCATTTCATAAAAATACTTGTGTCTCCCATAGGATAACATTGGGCTCGTTACTCGGGCCGAGTACACGAGTATCTCGGGATGCTCGGCCCGAGCTTCGAGCACCCGAGCATTTTAGTACTCGCTCATCACTAGTGATGTCTTTCTATTATACTTTTCTTCTGATAGTTCCACTCCTGGTTTTGGCTTGTAAAAACTGATGTACCGACCAAATGCTCAACATGTGAACATGGCCTAATAGAAACACATCAGCACTTCTGTATCTTTTATCCACTCCTGGTTTTGGCTTACAAAAACAGATGTGAAAAACTGACCAAAAAACTGAACATGTGAACATAGCCTGCTGTGATGTAGCTACTGTTATGTCATGATGTAGCTGGTTAAATATTCTCAAACTGGTGAAAGGTTCTCTTTAAAAAGAGCCGTAAACTTGATACTATTTTTTGGGTTCAGGATGATTAATTGGACAACGTCCTTATCTGGAAAATGCTAATGCCTTAAGGGCCCGTTCACACTACGATGTCCCAGCGATCCGACCAACGATCAGGTTGCTGGGACATCGCTAGCTGATCAGTATCTGATCTCTGGTGAGCTGTCACACAGGCAGACTCAGCAGCGACCAGTGGACCAGCAACATTGTGGAAAAGAATAAAATATTCTTTCCATGATGTCTAGCTCCCGCTGCCAGGCTGCGGTAAGTGGGAGCAGGCTGGTAACCATGGTAAACAGCGGGTATAAAGGCAGCGCACAGCGCCTAGTTACCCGATTTATACTCTGGTTACCAGTCTTCTCCGCTTACAGGCTAGTATCCAAGGTACACAGCGGGTAACTAGGGACAGCACTGTCCCTCGTTACCCGCTGTGTACATTGGATACTAGCCTGTAAGCGGAGAAGGCTGGTAACCAGGGTATACATTTGGTAACTAGGCGCTGCGTGTTGCCTAGATACCCGCTGTGTACTATGGTTACCAGCCTGCTCCACTTATCACTGGTTGTTTGGCCCCTGTCACACATGCCGATGCGTGCTGACCAGCGGACGACCAATGACAGATTTATGGTCCTGACCATAAACCAACGATCAGCGAGCTGATCGTTGATACCTGTCACACACAGCGACATCACTACGAGGTCGCTGCAACGTCACAAAAACTGTGACATTGCAATGATATCATTAGTGATATTGTTGTGTGTAACGGGGCCTTTAATTAATCAAGTCTTGCATTTTGTTTGTCTGTCTTTATGAACTAAGTGATGCATTCTCGTTGCTGAGAGGCCGTGGCAGTGTCGGAGGATGGATGAAAGCGATTAAGCACCACTGGTTTCAACAATGAGACATGAAAGGAGAAGGGATGTGAAGCAAGGCAGGCAGTCTCAGTTTGAAGGCAACATCGTTGATGCATCCCAGGACTTCGAAGGGACCGATATAATGCGCCCCTAACTTGTAGGATGGCACCTTCAGCCTGACATATCTGGAAGAAAGCCACACTTTATCACCTGCAAGGAAAGATGGCAAATCCAGACGTCTCTTATCGTCATGTATCTTCATCCTGCCGGAGGCTTGTGTAAGAGCGTTTCTGGTCTCTCTCCAGATCTTAGAGAAGTCCACGGACAATGCATCAGCTGCTGGTTGCTGGACGCTGAGGAGATCGGGAGAGGCAAACCACGATGTTGCCCGAATACCGCGACAAAAGGGGATTTAGCTGACGACTCACTAGAGTGATTGTTGTAAGCGAATTCCGCCCAAGGGAGGAGACAGGTCCAGTTATCATGATGAGCGTTGGTGAAGTACCGAAGATAGGTGGTGAGGACTTGGTTAATGCGCTCCACCTGCCCCTTGGACTGAGGATAATAGGCATAGGAGAAGTCCAACGTGATGTCTATATGCTTACACAGCACCCTCTAGAACCGGGAAGTGAACTGGACTTCCCTATCGGACACGATATGAAGAGGAAATCCGTGGAGCCGGAAGATGTGTTCGATGAATATCTTGGCCAACTCAGGAGTGGATGGTAGACTGGGCAAAGGAATGAAATGGGCCATTTTAGAGAAGCGATCCACAACTAACCATATGACCATACAGCCGGAGGAGCAGGGAAGATCCGTAATGAAATCCATGGCTATGTGTTGCCATGGAGCCGATGGAACTGGGAGAGGCAGTAGAAATCCAGCTGGAAACTTCCTGGACACCTTATTTCTAGCACAAGACGGACATGAGGCAACAAAATCTACAACCCGACCCTGGTACAGACTCCGTGGACAGTACTCTGCTAAAAACAACTGTAGTAAAGACTTGGAAAACTTCAAAACCGTGAGCCTGTGTGATCCTTGTGCTCAAATCCTGCGTTCCCTCACAAGCAGATATCATCTCCACCACTACACCTACTCAGCATCAATCATAGACTATTACTATCACTGCCCCGGGGATTCAGGCTCTGCCCGCAGAGAGTCGTTACATCTCCAGTTGCCCAAACATCATCCCCAGAGGTTCTGCAGCAGCGGTGGTCTCCCTGACCACAACCCGTGGGTGGCGTCACAACAATTCCCCTGTTAATATTCCCCCCTTTTACTTGCGGAACCCGGGACATGGTCCAGACCAAGACCGCTGTGATATCTCCAGCAGTACCCCGGTCCGGTACCAAGCACCCCGTCCCAGTGGGCTCCACAAGAGAATCTGAAATCACACGCCATAACGCAGGACCTGTTGAAGCGCAAAACACGTGAAATGGCAAACTGTAGGATGGTATCTCTGCCCACCCTCCCTGCACCAATGTAACCCTCACCTTTAAAAAATCTGCACACTTGGAAGACTGGTGAGTTCCGTCCATATTTACTACTTTTCATTGCATGTCTTGTGAATCCCTAGGACGAGCAACACAACCACCCAGCTGTCTCTTTGACGATTAAAGCGAGGAACCTGAAAGGGCAATAGACAGGTGTTTAACTGAGTGCTGCCCAGTTTATACTTTTTATTGAACTGATATACGTAGGTCAATTTAATGTTCTTTTCATTGCTGTTCAACTGTCCCATAAACATAGAGAGCTGCTCCACTGTACCGTGTTTAAAAAACAAAATGTCATCTATGTACCGGTACCAGTACTGCATGCAGTCAGATGCCCGCAGGCCCCCCGGCCAAAAATTTCTCTCTCGCAGTAACCTAGGAAGAGGTTGGCATAAAAGGGCGCATAGGTTGCCCCCATGGCAGTGCCGCGTACCTGTAGATAGTAACGGTCTTTAAAAACAAAAAAATGATGAGTAAGCACATAGTGGAGCAGCTGACACACCCGTTCATACAGCCTCATGTCCCTGTTGCTCATCCTCAGAAAAAAGTGGACCGCCTTCAGGCCATCTTTGTATTTGATACTAGTATAAAGCGACTCTACATCAGCAGTGACTAGGAGGGTTCCCTGACCCACAAAGACCCCGTCCACTCTCTTGAGGACCTCTGTCATGTCCCGGACATACGAGGGCAGAGGCTCCACCAGAAGCTTTAGATAAAAATCTACAAAACTGCATAGTGAATCACTCAAGCCCTCGATGCCAGACACGATCGGAAGTCCCAAAGTGCAGAAAGGGTCCTTGTGGATCTTGGGCAGAAGGTAAAAAGTTGGTATCTTGGGGTTTGGTTTGTCAAACCATCAAACACCCTTTTATTAATAATACTCTTGTCAAATGCTATATGTAGAATCATCGCCAGGTCACTAGAGAATCATTTCAGAGGACTAGATTCAAGTCTGGTGTAAGTGGATCCATCCCTAAAGGGGGACTCCGGGGAAAGAAAACTTTTTAGTACAGTTCCTGCCCTCCTACATGATGAAGCAGAGCTGTACACTGCAGTTCTTGGATCTATAGATCGCTTATAATTCAATAAAATCATACATGCTCCTCAACTCTGACCCCCACCTCAGGTGAAATAACATTTCAGCCTGACAGCTTCATGCAGCAGCAGAGAGAAGGGGGTGTTTTGGGGGTATGGTTGCTGGTGGCTGCAGGATCATCCTACATTCCAGCCCCCTCACATTTCTGTATGGGGAGGGGGTGTGGCAGGGGCTTGGACACCGGCCCCATGCTCATATTACAATCAAGCCCCTGATATACCATCCTATGTGATGTGACAGGGGGGCCAAGCTTTAATAGCAATCATGTCACCAAGCATATACAAACACAAGCTGTAATCCTCTGCTGTATGATGATGCATAATGTCTACTGTTATTGTAAGGCTAGGAGCACAGGCAAAGCACTACACTGATCAGTTCAGCTCTGCATAGTCTCCCCTCCCCCATAGGAACATGGTAGCTTCCTGTCTCTACAAGTTTCCATGGATCATCATCATCATCATCATCACACCTCAGTGACAGTCAGAGCAATGCATCCAGTGTCTGCAGCATTTCACATGAGCACGCATGGCTTGCTCATATGCAGTTTCAGTTTTCTGATAAGGTTCCTAATAGGCTGTGGAGTATAGAGTTATAGACTATCTGTAGACTCAACAGCTTATCAGGGAGCCTGACAGGGAGTGTCCTGACATGGGGAGAAACATTTACCTGTCCTGCAGCCAGCAGAACCCTCCCCTCTAGGACCAAATAATGGAGCATCGGCCCCTGCAGCAGAATCACTGCAAGAAGACTAAGGAGTGTTATGGCCGGTGCTAACAAGAGGGCAGAGTCAAAGCCACCCACTACAGTGCTATGGAGTGGGCAGAGCCATTCAGAAAAGGGGTGGAGCCATAAAGCCAGGCAAAAACAAGCATTAGTTGGAAGATAGTAGAACAGAGAAAAAATGAAAAAAGTAAGGTAGGACACAGCTGGTCCTCAGCACAGCACTGCACCCGCATCCGAACAGTCAAGCTACTTACTATACTGGTCTCTATGCAGTTTGTTACCAGTGGGTCTCTAACATCACTGTAAGAACAGTCTGGAGGAAGTCATGTGATGCTGGGCTTTGGCTCTGCCCACAGGCAAATGCATGAAGTGAACCTGACAGGATTCTTCTGGTGGCTGATGTCCTCGTAAAAAGTATATATGTGGTAGGAAAATACATAGATTGCTTTTAATGGCAAATGGCTCCCATATAGGCTGTGTTTTTTTTGTCATCTTCATGGGAAAACCCCTTTAAGTAATTTCTTTATCCATATTTGTTTGCATAGAAATTGTCCTGCTCTTGCCCACATTTTGCTTTCTTTTGAAACCCCTAGCCCTTACTGCGACCATTGTACTGCCATTTTACAGAAAAGAAGTTTGAATCCCAATTGACTTGTATGGGGTTCAGTGTCTGGGGTCAAGTTTGGGTCAAGTCCACTTTTTTATAAAGTCCAGCCAAGCCTGGTTGTCCTGTCATCCATGGGTTTGCTCATCACTAGATACTAGTTTTTGTTTAAAGGGAGCCTGTCAACACAGAATTTTTATTCGAACCAAGTAACAAATCACTTTTTCCCATCTATCTGCCCTTCTTTGCCAGTATAAAGCCAAAGATGACAATCAGAATTGGAGGGGTTGTGGAGAGAAGAGAAAAAGGAAGGTGGGAAGGTACATTGATCTGTTTGTGTACTGAGCACGTGTACTTGACTTGTACAGTTATTCTGCATGGACAGACTCCATTTAGTTACTGCTAAAGAACAAACCAAACCCCAAATCATTCAATGCTACCTCATGCAAGTCGGCTGCAACTACCTTCTTAGGGCCTTTTTACATCAGCGGTAATCACTAATCGCGGCAGTTGCGGTGAAAAAAACGCAACTGCCGCAGTTACCGTGTAACGGCTGCACTTGCGGTTCACCTGCGGCAAGCCCCATGCTATGTCTATGGGGCTTGCGGTAAGTGTGCGGCAGGTGTGGCAAGTGCAGTTTCGGCACTTGTGGCAGATGCGGACGCGAAAAACCGCGGCTGGCCGCGTTTTTTTCACGGCCGCTTCTGCCGCAAGTGCCAAAACCGCAACTATGCAGCACTTGCCGCACCTACCGCAAGCCCCATAGACACAGCATGTGCGCCCGTTATGCGGTAATACGGAAGTTGCGTTTTTTTCACCGCAACTGCCACGATCAGCGATTACCGCTGATGTGAAAGGGGCCTCAGATGCTCGCATGTGGCAAGGTTAGACTTCCTTCTTTTACTCCATAATAGGGTGACACCTTTCAGATCACCATAGTTATGGGGCAATTTCTACCTACAGTAGAAACCTTTGGGTTTTCATTGGTTGTAAGCCATAATCATCAACATTTACAGAAATAAACACTTGAAATAGATCACTCTGTTTGTAATGATTCTACATACAGTTGTGGCCAAAAGTATTGACACCCCTGCAATTCTGTCAGATAATACTCGGTTTCTTCCTAAAAATTATTGCAATCACAAATTCTTTGGTATTATTATCTTCATTTAATTTGTCTTCAATGAAAAAACACAAAAGAGAATGAAGCAAAAAACAAAACATTGATCATTTCACACAAATGCCTAATACTTGGTTGCACAACCTTTAGCCAAAATAACTGCGATCAATAGCTTCCGGTAACCATCAATGAGTTTCTTACAATGCTCTGCTGGAATTTTAGACCATTTTTCTTTGGCAAACTGCTCCAGGTCCCTGATATTTGAAGGGTGCCTTCTCCAAACTGCCATTTTTAGATCTCTCCAGAGGTATTCTATGGGATTCAGGTCTGGACTCATTGCTGGCCACCTTAGAAGTCTCCAGTGCTTTCTCTCAAACCATTTTCTAGTGCTTTTTGAAGTGTGTTTTGTGTCATTGTCCTGCTGGAAGACCCATGACCTCTGAGGGAGACCCAGCTTTCTCACACTGGGCCCTACATTATGCTGCAAAATTTGTTGGTAGTCTTCAGACTTCATAATGCCATGCACATGGTCAAGCAGTCCAGTGCCAGTGGCAGCAAAGCAACCCCAAAACATCAGAGAACCTCCGCCATGTTTGACTGCAGGGACCGTGTTCTTTTCTTTGAATGCCTCTTTTTTTCTCCTGTAAACTCTATGTTGATGCCTTTGCCCAAAAAGCTCTACTGTTGTCTCATCTGACCAGAGAACATTCTTCCAAAACGCTTTAGGCTTTCTCAGGTAAGTGTTGGCAAACTCCAGCCTGGCTTTTTTCAGACGCCGACAGATAGTATGGGTTGACACTGTTGTACCCTCGGACTGCAGGCAGCTTGAGCTTGTTTGGATGTTAGCCGAGGTTCTTTATCCACCATCCGCACAATCTTGCGTTGAAATCTCTCGTCAATTTTTCTTTTCCGTCCACATCTAGGGAGGTTAGTCAAAGTGCCATGGGCTTTAAACTTCTTGATGACACTGCGCACAGTAGACACAGGAACATTCAGGTCTTTGGAGATGGACTTGTAGCCTTGAGATTGCTCATGCTTCCTCACAATTTGGTTTCTCAAGTCCTCAGACAGTTCTATGGTCTTCTTTCTTTTCTCCATGCTCAATGTGGTACACACAAGGACACAGGACAGAGGTTGAGTCAACTTTAATCCATATCAACTGGCTGCAAGTGTGATTTATTTATTGCCAACACCTGTTAGGTGCCACAGGTAAGTTACAGGTGCTGTTAATTACACAAATTAGAGAAGCATCACATGACTTTTCTAACAGTGCAATACTTTTGTCCACCCCCTTTTTCATGTTTGGTGTGGCATTATATCCAATTTGGCTTTAGGACAATTCTTTTTGTGTTTTTTCACTGAAGACAAATTAAATGAAGATAATAATACCAAAGAATTTGTGATTGCATTCATTTTCAGGAAAAAACTGAATATTATCTGACAGAATTGCAGGGGTGTCAATACTTTTGGCCACAACTGTAATATATGTTTCACTTTTTGTACTGAATTACTTAAAAACATTAACTTTTTGATGATATTCCAATTCATTGAGATGCACCTGTATATACAAGTATATGCTGAGAGAACACCACAGAGCCACCAGGAATACTACAAAGCTTAGATATATGCCAATGTAGTCTGAGCTATCTAAAAACACCTAAAAATAATTTTTCACTGCACATGACAAATAGTAATTGATATGAAAAATGTATTGATTTATTACGTATATAATTAAAAACTAAATATATTCATAATTAATAATGTATGATGGTACATAATACACAGAAATGGTAAATAATTACTGATAATAATAAACATTACTGATCATATCAAGATAATATTCATAATAATAATAATAATCTTTATTTACAGTACAGACCAAAAGTTTGGACACACCTTCTCATTCAAAGAGTTTTCTGTACTTTCATGACTATGAAAATAGTAGGTTCACACTGAAGGCATCAAAACTATGAATTAACACATGTGGAATTATATACTTAACAAAAAAGTGTGAAACAACTGAAAATATGTCTTATGTTCCAGGTTCTTCAAAGTACCGGTAGCTACCTTTTGCTTTGATTACTGCTTTGCACACTCTTGGCATTCTCTTTTGTATAATTCCACATATGTTAATTCATAGTTTTGATGCCTTCAGTGTGAATCTACAATTTTCATAGTCATGAAAATAAAGAAAACTCTTTTGTTTATAACCATCATCAGTACATGAATACAGCAGCAAAATCATCTCTACCCGTATGCTGTCTTCTTCACGCGTGAGCTGTGCTGCAATGAGCACAGCACCCAACTGTGCCTGGCATCCTACTAAGCCAGCAGCAGAAGATGAGCGCTGCCCCACAGGTAACATCACTGATCCCTGTTGTAGATCGTGACACCACTCTGCTTCCAGCTAATTACTAATCACAATAAGCCATCAGCAATTAGTCATTGCAGGGGAGAAGACAGTACATGGGTGGAAAAGGTACAGCACACAGAAGGAGAAGACAGTGCAGGGGATTGGGATATGAGGCACAGTGTGCATGGGGGGAGAGGGAGCTCACCAGGATGGAGTAAAGCATGCAGGGGGAGAAGACAGCAAACAGAAGGAGGAGACAGCAAACAGGAGGAGAAGGCAGTGAAGATTGGGGACAACCACACATAGGAGAAGACTGCACAGGAGGAGAAACCAGCATCAAGGAGGGGAGCAAGACACACAACGCAGAGGGGGAGAGGACAGCAGATGAGGGGTTAGGGGTGTTTGGGAAGAGGAGAGAGACACTGCACATGGGAGAGAAAACAGCACACAGGGGGAGAAGACAATGAACAGGAGGATTAGGCATTGCAAATGGTGAGGACAGCGCACGCAGACAGTGCACAGTAGGAGAAACCATTGTAAATGAGAGGAGAGATATAGCACACATGGGGAGAGACAAAAAACACATCAGGAGAGACACAGCGCACAGAAGGAGAGACAGTGCACAGGGGGGGAGACACAGCATACGGCAGAAGAGACAGTGCACAGCAGGAGAGAGGCAGCGCATAGTGGGAGCGAGACAGCACACAGGGGAAGAAGACAGTGCACAGGGGGAAAAGACAGTGCACAGGGGAGAAGACACTGTTCAGGGGAGAAGACAGCGTACAGGGGAGAAGAAAGCGAACAGGAGGAGATGGCAGTGCAAAGGTGGTTACAATGCACTCAGAGGATAAGACAGTGTAAAGGATGAGAACACAGCATAAATGGGGGAGAGACACAGCACACAGTGGGAGAAGACAGTGCATACGGGGAGAAGACAATGCATAGGGGGAGAAGACAGTGTAGAGGCGAAGAAGAAAGCGAACAGGAGGAGAAGGCAGTGCAAAGGTGGTTACAGCGCACTCAGGGGAGAAGACGGTGCACAGGAGGAAAAATCAGTAAAATCAGTGTAAATGGGGAAATAGACACAGCCCACTGGGGCAGAGATACAATGCACAGTAGGTGAGACCCAGCACACAGCGGGGAAGGCACAGCGCACAGCGTGAGAGACACAGCGCATAGCTGGAGAAGACAGTCCATAAAAGGGATTACATTTACAGAGACCGGATTGCATATATACATCCTGCATTTTTTATATCATATATACACAGCCTCAATATTCTAATCGTAAATCATTTTTGTTGAAGAGGGCTACTGAGACTTTTTCACCCGGGGCCCAAAAAAAACCCTGGAGCTGGCCCTGCATATGGCACAAGAACCATCATTAAAAGTAAATACATCACCAAAACCACCATGCATATTTGACTACAAGAACAAAGCTTAGTACAGCGATCAACTGTCATGTCCGGACAGCCTTGTATACATTTGTATGACTTCAACCTTTAATATGTACATTCAGGTACCACAGGTGACATCTTCTCTGATTTAGGTCAGTCTCTTTCTTTTAGTATCCTTGTCTAGACACCATGATGACCTTTTACAGCTACAGCTCGTCTCTGTCCTCTTCTCTAGTCTTTTGCAGAACATCCCAACTTGGGAGCTTTCGACAGTGATGAGCAGAGAAATATAGAAAGAGAATTACAGTGTTACCTTGGAATTTTGAACAAAAAAATCTGTCTCGGTTTTGTCGATGCCTCGGTTTTTGTTGTACATCATTGGTAATTTTGCCATAAAAAATGTGATTCATCTCCAAACATAATATTGCACATCTTCGGCATCTTCCATACACCAAAAAGAGGCTTTCTAAAAAAAATACCATATTAAAATGTTTATTTTTACTTTAAATTAGTGTTTCATATTCCTTTTATGGTACATTTACACCGGCCACAGGAAGGTAGGAACAGGAGGCATCTGACACAAATTGTGCCTGTTGCCTTGAAAAGACCACGATGTGGCTGCGAGTAATTCAGGACTTTCCTTCCTTCAGGGAAGACACAGAAAGGAAAGTCCTGAATTACACGCCGCCACATCGTGGTCTTTTCAAGGCAACAGGCACAATTGTGTCCGATGCCTGCCTGTGTCTACCTTCCTGTGGCTGCGTGTAAAGGGACCATTATAGTAATTTCTGAGTTTCCAGTATTAACTGCTATATTTATTCACTATAAAATGTATCTTTATAGGTCTTTTGCAGTGTCTCAAACAAATTACGTAATTGATTTAACATTGCTTCCTATAAAAATTGTTGATAGAGTTTTTGTCGGTTTCGCTTTTCGTTAATAGTTTTCGGACGGATTATCGCGAAAGCCGAGGTATCACTGTAAGTGCTATATGTGCAATGCCAAAGCTCCCTGCACCTGTGCCTCATTTGCATAGCAATTGAATAAGGAATTACTTTAAAACTGAAGCAAGGTTTACATATAGGAATAGATTTAAACTGAGTTTGTATTATGGTACAAGAACCTGCTAACAGGCTCCCTTTAAGATCTTGTTACAATTTGACCTATAAGATGTGCATGAAAAGTACAACATAACTCTGCTACAGTACAGGACTATCTAAAGATGTATAAGTATGAAATGTTATTATGTATATTATTGGTATATTGTTTGTGCAGTTGTAAGCATGACTTTATTAATAGCTTTTTGTAATATTTTATTTTGTATTATTTTGAAGCAGTTGTTAATACCACTGATCCGTCCACAGGTATTGCTGTCAGTCTGACTGATGCTACAGAAGCGACTAAAGAAGAAAGTGTATCAATACTTGACATTAATATAAGTGATGCCTTTGAAGGGTCTGGAGAAGGAAGTATATCAACAGCGGGTACCATTACAAGTGCTGCTCTTACAGTCACTACAGATGGAAGTAAATCAACAACTGACAGCAGTACAAGTGATGCTACAGAAGTGGGTACAGAAGAAAGTATATCAACACCTGACATTAGTACAAGTGAAGCCTTTGAAGGGTCTGCAGAAGAAAGTACAACTGATATTAGTACAACCATTGCCATATCAACAGTTGATAGCATTACAAGTGCTTCTCTAGCAGTGACTACAGATAAAACCATAACAACAGCTGGTATTACTGCAAGTAATGCCTCAGAAGGGTCTACAGATAGCAGTATATCAACAGCTGATATCAGTGGAAGTGATGCCACAGAAATGTCTACAGATGGAAGTATATCAACATCTGATATTAGTACAACTACTGCCATAAAAATGACTACAGATGAACGTATATCAACAGTTGATGTCAGTACAAGTAATGCCACAGAAGTGTCTCCAGATGGAAGTATATCAACAGCTGATATTGGTACAACTGCTAGCCCAGAAGTATCTACAGATGGAAGTATATCAACACCTGATATTATTACAACTACTGCTCCAGACATGTCTACAGATGGAAGCATATCAACAGCTGACATCAGTGCAACTTCAGCTCCAGAATTGTCTACAGATGGAAGTATATCAACATCTGATATTAGTACAACTACTGCTCCAGACATGTCTACAGATGGAAGCATATCAACAGCTGATATTATTACAACTACTGCTCCAGACATGTCTACAGATGGAAGCATATCAACAGCTGATATTATTACAACTACTGCTCCAGACATGTCTACAGATGGAAGCATATCAACAGCTGATATTATTACAACTACTGCTCCAGACATGTCTACAGATGGAAGCATATCAACAGCTGAATTATTACAACTACTGCTCCAGACATGTCTACAGATGGAAGCATATCAACAGCTGACATCAGTGCAACTGCTAGCCCAGAATTGTCTACAGATGGAAGTAAATCAACATCTGATATTAGTGCAACTACTGCCATAAAAATGACTACAGAAGAAATCATATCAACATCTGATATTAGCGCAACTACTGCCGTAAAAATGACTACAGATGAACGTATATCAACAGTTGATGTCAGTACAAGTAATGCCACAGAAGTGTCTCCAGATGGAAGTATATCAACAGCTGATATTGGTACAACTGCTAGCCCAGAAGTATCTACAGATGGAAGTATATCAACAGCTGATATTATTACAACTACTGCTCCAGACATGTCTACAGATGGAAGCATATCAACAGCTGATATTCAGTACAACTCAGCTCCAGAATTGTCTACAGATGGAAGTATATCAACAGCTGATATTAGTACAACTGACTGCTCCAGAATGTCTACAGATGGAAGTATATCAACACTGATCATCAGTGCAACTGCTGCCCAGAATTGTCTACAGATGGAAGTATAATCAACATCTGATATTAGCAACTACTGCCTAAAAATGACTACAGAGGAAAGTATATCAACACTTGATATTAGTACAACTATGCTCCAGAATGTCTACAGATGGAAGTATATCAACAGCTGATATTAGTACAACTGCTACCAGAAATGTATACAGATGAAGTATATCAACAGTGATTAGTACAACTATGCTCCAGAATGTCTCAGATGGAAGATATCAACAGCTGAATTGCATGCAACTGCTAGCCCAGAAGTCTACAATGGAAGTATATCAACACTGATATTATACAACTACTGCCCAACATGCTACAGATGGAACATATCAACAGCTGATATGCAACTGAGCTCCAGAATTGTCTACAGATGGAAGTATATCAACACTGATATTGTACAACTACTGCCAAAATGACTACAGAGAACATATCAACAGCTGATTTATACCCAAACTGGAAGTAAAGCTGAATGTCAATGCAGAATTCTACAGTGGATATATAAAAGTATACAACTACTGCCATAAATGACTACAGAGAAATATACAACAGTGATATTAGTACAACTGCAGCTCCAGAATTGTCTACAGATGAAGTATATCAACACTGATATTGACAACTACTGCCATAAAAATGACTACAGAAAAGTATATCAACAGCTGATATTATACAACTGCAGCTCCAGAATTGTCTACAGATGGAGTATATCAACACTGATATTATACAACTACTGCATAAAAATGACTACAGATGAATATATCAACAGTGATTTAGTACAATGCCCAGAATGTCCCAGATGGAAGTATTCAACAGTATATTGTACAATACTGCATAAAATGAAAGTATACACACTGATTATACAACTGCCTCCAGAAATGTCTACAGATGGAAGTATATCAACACTGATATTAGTACACTGCTGCCGTAAAATATGACTATACAAGCTGAATTAGTAATCAAAATGCTGAGATTTCAACAGTACAGTCAAGTTATGCCACAGAAGTGTCTCAGATGGAAGTATATCAACAGCTGATATTGGTACAACTGCTAGCCCAGAAGTATCTACAGATGGAAGTTTATCAACAGCTGATATTATTACAACTACGCTCCAGACATGTCTACAGATAGAAGCATATCAACAGCTGACATCATGCAACTGCAGCCCAGAATTGTCTACAGATGGAAGTAAATCAACATCTGATATTAGCGCAACTACTGCCATAAAATGACTACAGAAAAAACATATCAACAGCTGATATTAGTACAACTAAGCTCCAAATTGTCTACAGATGGAGTATATCAACATCTGATATTAGTACAACTACTGCTTAAAAATGACTACAGATGAACTATATCAACATGATGTCATAAAGTAATACAGAAGTCTCCAGAATTATCCACTATATGGTAAATGTAGCCAGAGTATCTACGATGAAGTAATATCACAGCTGATATTATTACAACTACTGCTCAGACATGCTACAGAGAGTAGAAGATATATCAACTAGTCATGATGACATATCAAATGCACAGTGTCAGCTCCAGAATTGTCTACAGATGGAAGTAAATCAACATCTGATATTAGCCAACTACTGCCAAAAAATGACTACAGAAAAAAGTATATCAACAGCTGATATTAGTACAACTGCTGCTCCAGAAAATCTACAGAGAGAAGTATATCAACATCTGATATTAGTTAGTACAACCATACTGCCGTAAAAATGACTACAGATGAACGTATATCAACAGTTGATGTCAGTACAAGTTAATGCCACAGAAGTGTCTCACAGATGGAAGTATATCAACAGCTGATATATTATCAACTGCTGCCCAGAAATGTCTACAGATGGAAGTATATCAACATCTGATATTAGTCACAAATGCTGGCCGGAAGTGTCTACAGATGAAAGTATATCAAAAACAGATATCAGTTCAAGCCCTTCTCCAGAAGAGACTACAGATAAAATTTTATCAACAGCTCATATCAATACAAGTGATACTCCACAGGTGTCTACAGATGACAGTAAATCAACACCTGATATCAGTACAAGTGCTCCTATAGAGGTGACTACAGATAAACGTATAACACCACCTGATATTACTACAAGTGATGCTCTAGAAGTGACTACAAAAGAAAATATAACATCATTGCCCGATATCACTACAAGTGCTCCTCCAAAAGTGACTTCAGATGAAAGTATATCAACGGCTGATTTCATCACAAGTGATTCTCCAGAAATAGGTACAGAAGAAAGTATGGTATCAACACCTCATTTCCGTACAAGTGATGTTCCAAAAGTGACTACAGAAAAGCAAACTGATATCATAGAAGTACTCTCAAAAGTTTCTACAATGAAAACTATATCAACAGCTGAGATACAGTTACAAGCTCTCTCTAGAAGTACTACAATGAATATGTATCAAACCTGATTTAGTCACAAGTACTGCTCCGAATGTAGTGACAAAGAAAGTATATCAACAGCTATATCGTACAAGTGATGTCTCCACAATTCACTACAGAAGAAAGTATAACTGATGTAAGTACAAGTGCTTCAAAATGTTTCTACAGATGAAACTATATCAACAGTTGAGATCAGGTCAAGTTCTTCTCTAGAAGTAACTACAAAAGAATATGTATCAATACCTGATGTTAGTACAAGTGCTGCTCCTAATGTAGTGACAGATGAAAGTATATCAACAGCTTATATTAGTACAAGTGCTCCTCCACAATTCACTACAGATAAAAGTATTTCATTGCCTGTTATCATTACTACCAGTAGACCATCTGTATCATCCTCCACAACTGAAAAAAACACTGCACATCCAGTGGTATCTAGCTCTGCACCAGAAATAAGGACATCTCAGGAAAAAACTACTACAGAAATCCTGAACAGCATAACTGTCCCATCATTAACCACTACAGATAACTCAGCTGGAAGCCCAACTTCTGGAATACCTGTTATCACCTCACGTATTACCACTACAGCCAAACTAAGCACTAAAGAGCCTACAAATACACAAAGTACCAGTACATTCAAGCCAGAAACATCTGTGTCATCATCACCGACCGCCTTGCCTGATGTAAGCACAGGATACCCAACACTATTAACTTCAGTGGGTGTACTGAATACCACTGTAACATCCTATACACCCATAACATCATGGACCGTGATGTCAACAAGCACACAGGACATAAGCATTTCAACGCCTTTTGGATCCTTATCATCTACATCTGTATTGGCTGATTCTACAACTAAATTAGTAACTACAGCTTGTAAGTATTAGATTTACATCTGATTCCAATGTAAAGTAAAGATATATAAGCTATCTTACAAGTGTTACCTGAGTGTTTTCCACATTTTTAGTATTTACGTCAAATTTATCATATTTCCAAATAAATATTATGACATTACATGGGCATAGCAGACTAAAAAGAGAAGATGCTCAAACTTAGAACTGCCTGTTGTTTCACCTGCACATGTGGGGAACCACAGGCTGTAAGGATTATTCTGGAGCAGATCTATAAGAAGTGTAATTTTACAGAATAGTCTTTTGTTTCAAAGCAATTGAATTTTACAATTATGTAACCTCAGCAAACAGCAGGAACCCTAAACAAATAATATTAATGTCTTATGGGATGTTTGATTCAGTTATAATTTGTTAGAACATATACAACACATTTCTAAGTTAATTAAAGCTATGTCTATAAGCTTAGCTTTGCATTATCAACTGAAATTATCTGCTTGTATTATTATTATTATCTTCTAATAGCAATTATCATCTGTAACCTTCCCTGTGAGAATGGCAAATGCGGTTTCAAGTCTGGATCCACGACGCCTGTGTGTCTTTGCAACGAAGGCTTTATTCCTGATCCTGCGCAGGACGAGAGAATGTGTTTAGGTGAGTTTTAGGAGAAGTCAGATCATTTATTGAATATAATCTATTTATTTATCTATCTTAAAAACAGACAGAAAAGTGAAGCAGCACAAGCATGAGAACTATGTTGGGATGAAACAACAATATATCATACACAACAAATCCAAATAACTTTGAACATTCAAAACAGGTTCCATATTAAAAAAAGTATTGGAGAAGTGAACAGAGGGCAACATTTCTGTTCAAATCAAGATAAAGCACTTTATTTAATGGTTAATGCTTGAGCGGTGCTCACTGTATCTATCTTTCTATGTATCTATTTCTTTCTATCTATCTCTATCTATCTATCTATCTATCGTATCTATCTAAAGAAACAAAAAAACAAAACAGCACAACCATCACACATCGGGTGCAAAGCCCCCCTATCACGATCTTGGTATCTTTAGATGATTGAAAAATGGAGGCAGCACTTCCTTTAGTTCCAGTTATGTTCATTTTATTCCCAGGGACCACGACGTTTCGACCCTGAGGTCGTGAAACATCGTGGTCCCTGGGAATAAAACCCACATAACTGGAACTAAAGAAAGTGCTGCCTCCATCTTTTCAATTATCTATCTATCTATCTATCTATCTATCTATCTATCTATCTATCTATCTAGTAATTTGGAAAAGCTGCACAGCACACAGCAGACCAGTGTGAACTGGTGCAAGCATAGGACACAGAGATTAAACAAACTAAGTAAAAGTCCATGCAGCACACAGTTACACCAATGATGCACAGTGCTAACAAGCCATATGTGTTTGAGGAAAAAATTCAAAACTTACGTTTTTCAAAAAACTCAATAATCTTTCTTTTAATCTGGAGTTCTTAGTACATACATTGGCCAATGTCTGCTTGCTCATCAACTACGACAAAGTGACTCCAGGTCTGATGAGCCCTATCTGACATCCCTGCCCTCCTTGTCCACCCCCCACCTCGCGGTGGGCAGGCACCATCTATACCCTCCATCACCTGTAGGTTTAATGAGGGTGCAATTACATTGCAGCAATGGAGTCTGCAACTCCATATAATATAGTAATTTGGAAAAGCTGCACAGCACACAGCAGACCAGTGTGAACTGGTGCAAGCATAGGACACAGAGATTAAACAAACTAAGTAAAAGTCCATGCAGCACACAGTTACACCAATGATGCACAGTGCTAACAAGCCATATGTGTTTGAGGAAAAAATTCAAAACTTACGTTTTTCAAAAAACTCAATAATCTTTCTTTTAATCTGGAGTTCTTAGTACATACATTGGCCAATGTCTGCTTGCTCATCAACTACGACAAAGTGACTCCAGGTCTGATGAGCCCTATCTGACATCCAAGCCCTCCTTGTCCACCCCCCACCTCGCGGTGGGCAGGCACCATCTATACCCTCCATCACCTGTAGGTTTTTAATGAGGGTGCAATTACATTGGTGTAACTGTGTGCTGCATGGACTTTTACTTAGTTTGTTTAATCTCTGTGTCCTATGCTTGCACCAGTTCACACTGGTCTGCTGTGTGCTGTGCAGCTTTTCCAAATTACTATATTATATGGAGTTGCAGACTCCATTGCTGCAATGTAATTGCACCCTCATTAAAAACCTACAGGTGATGGAGGGTTTAGATGGTGCCCGCCCACCGCGAGGTGGGGGTGGACAAGGAGGGCTTGGATGTCAGATAGGGCTCATCAGACCTGGAGTCACTTTGTCGTAGTTGATGAGCAAGCAGACATTGGCCAATGTATGTACTAAGAACTCCAGATTAAAAGAAAGATTATTGAGTTTTTTGAAAAACGTAAGTTTTGAATTTTTTCCTCAAACACATATGGCTTGTTAGCACTGTGCATCATTGGTGTAACTGTGTGCTGCATGGACTTTTACTTAGTTTGTTTAATCTCTGTGTCCTATGCTTGCACCAGTTCACACTGGTCTGCTGTGTGCTGTGCAGCTTTTCCAAATTACTATATTATATGGAGTTGCAGACTCCATTGCTGCAATGTAATTGCACCCTCATTAAAAACCTACAGGTGATGGAGGGTATAGATGGTGCCTGCCCACCGCGAGGTGGGGGGTGGACAAGGAGGGCTTGGATGTCAGATAGGGCTCATCAGACCTGGAGTCACTTTGTCGTAGTTGATGAGCAAGCAGACATTGGCCAATGTATGTACTAAGAACTCCAGATTAAAAGAAAGATTATTGAGTTTTTTGAAAAACGTAAGTTTTGAATTTTTTCCTCAAACACATATGGCTTGTTAGCACTGTGCATCATTGGTGTAACTGTGTGCTGCATGGACTTTTACTTAGTTTGTTTAATCTCTGTGTCCTATGCTTGCACCAGTTCACACTGGTCTGCTGTGTGCTGTGCAGCTTTTCCAAATTACTATATTATATGGAGTTGCAGACTCCATTGCTGCAATGTAATTGCACCCTCATTAAAAACCTACAGGTGATGGAGGGTATAGATGGTGCCTGCCCACCGCGAGGTGGGGGTGGACAAGGAGGGCTTGGATGTCAGATAGGGCTCATCAGACCTGGAGTCACTTTGTCGTAGTTGATGAGCAAGCAGACATTGGCCAATGTATGTACTAAGAACTCCAGATTAAAAGAAAGATTATTGAGTTTTTTGAAAAACGTAAGTTTTGAATTTTTTCCTCAAACACATATGGCTTGTTAGCACTGTGCATCATTGGTGTAACTGTGTGCTGCATGGACTTTTACTTAGTTTATCTATCTATCTACCTATCTATCTATCTATCTATCTATCTATCTATCTATCATCTATCTAATCTTCACAATTTTGAAGCTCTAGGCCCGATCTACTTTTATGATTTACAGATGTCGATGAATGTGTACAGCAAACCTGTGGACAGTTCTGCTCCAACACTATCGGTGGATATGTGTGCTCCTGTCAAGATGGTTACTATCCAAATCCAGTCAACAACACACAGTGCATCCGTAAGACTAAACTTTAATGAACTCTAATTAAATAAATACATATATTGAATTAGAATTGTAATTCCTTTAATTAACAATTCCATATGATCAGGAAAAAGTAGAATAAATTATAGTAGATATTTGATTATTGCTTCACTAAAAATATATCAATGAAGAATATTTGGCTGTATAGAATATATTTTACCTGCTTGCTCCCAGTGCTAAACTGTAGAATTTACCACCTATGATTATCCGTAACAGAAAAAGTCCTCGACAGTAAGGCTAAGCCCTTGGTCCGTTTTTGGCATCAGTTTTCGCACTTTTTTTTTTAAGTCCAAAAACTGATAGAAAAACGGATTAAATGTACTAAACACCCTATCCGTTTTTTTCTTCACCCAAAAACATTGTTAGGAGCATTTTTTTGGGTGCCTTAAAAAAGATCTGTTTTTTTAACATGGGGCCCTATGGAAAACGATCCGTTTTTTCTAGCATTTTTTTGGCAAAAAATGACTAAGTCCAAAACGTTCAGGGGCACAGGAGGCTCAAAAAGCACCCAAAACAAAACAGATTGATCATGGAAAACACTTCCAAAAACGGATTGCTATGTGTGACCCCAGCCTAAGGCTGCGTTCACAAGATCTGGATTAGCAACGCTTTGTATGCCACATTTTACGGCTGTGTGCACAGTGGATGGGATTTCCAGAAATCTTATTCTCACTGTGCTTCTCCCCACTGCAGCACTATTTCAGCTGTGGTGCAGACTACTGGACTTACATCTCAGCAGCAGGTAAATTTATTGCTGTGGAGATGGGAGGGATCTCCAGCAAGTGAATGCAGGAAAAGCTACCCTTCAACCACTGCAGATCATGAGTACAGGGTAACTGCGCTCTCCCTGTGTTCATGACACGCCCAGTCACCAGGGCTATGGGGTACTTGGAACCGGGCCAAACACTTCTTTCGGGGAATGTCACAGTGGCATGACCTGCTTCCGTGACCCTGGCCGTGCAATAAAAAATGGGGGAAGTTTATATGGGAGATTAAGTCGTGATGCCACCTGTGGTATTCAGCAATAGGATGGCCAACGCTGCGGTTCAGATTCACTGGGGCAGTTGGTGATGCAGCAAAGATGCTACAGCTCTCCACGGGTAGAGCAAGGCCCCAGGGCAGTTCTTAAAGTCTATTTGATGATGGCTACTGTTGTAGTACAGGGCAAGTGATGCAGTACATAAATATGAGGACACAGCAGTGTGCAGTCTTCACATTTTATTTATAGTTCTGACAGTTCTCCAGGTTAACCAGCTAGACCCCCTTCTGGTGTACCTTTCTGGGTCATCTCTCAGCGCTTGCTCTCGCCCTCCTGCCCTGCGCCTCACACATAGTGTCCCAATCCAGCAGGCTTGGGTCCTGTCAGGCGACATCTAACTGGTACTCTTGACTCTATGTGGCTGCATTTTTAGTAATTGTGTGCAGATGTGGCTGTTGTACTTACAGATACCACAGCCTCCGGTTTTCTAGTTGAGTCCTACAGTCTCTCCACTAGTCTGGGGCCGGTCCCCACTGCAACCTTGTCCCTCCACCTGACGTTGGCGTGGATATGGGCGCCATGGGTAGATCCCTCACTTTCCGTGCCCCTAGGTCCCCTTCTCTGCCTCTGGAGCCCCTCACTGGCTCCAACGTCTCTGTTCTCGCTTCTCTTTTCCTTGGACGAGCTCCTCTCCGCTTCAGTCCCCAGGACGTCTCTCTGTCACTCAATTCGTGACTCACTCCTGTCACCAACTGTCTTTTTCTCGAATCCTCTACCTGGTCTTTCATCCCTCACGTTCTCCATGTACCCAATGTACGTCCTACGTTGTCTCCCCTTCCTTCCCTTCTTCCTGGTGTCCTATTCTTATCTACTTTCTCCACCCAGCCCCTCTACCTAGTTCCCCTTCCAGCCTGAGATGGGGCCCTCCCTCAAATAGGGCCCACCCAGATCCCCTGGCCTGGAGTGGTGTGATGTTGGATGCTGGTGTGTACGTACCGGGTAGTGCCCCCTCCTTACCCGAGAGTGGGTACTACACATCTGGCTGAGGTGCAGTACCCCGTGGTGACTTGACCCTTAGGGGAGCCACACAGACCCATGGCTTCCCTCAGGTTCGGAGGCATCTTTTTTTCTCTACCGTAATTTTACCTGTGTACATTTATCATGCCTTGTACAGTTTCTGATCCTGTTTCTGTATTCTGCTTCTGTCTTTCCTCTTATGTCATAAGAAATAATCTGATTTATTATTTTTTATTAGAAAAAAATTATTGCAGTGATTCCCCTTGTGTCAATGGCCAGTGCATTAATGGAATACATGGATTTACCTGCTCCTGCTTCAGTGGATGGGAAGGACAAACTTGTAACACAGGTAAAAAGAAAGTTTTCCAAATGAAATAAGACGCTAATGTATGTATTGTAAGTCACTGTAAGGGGGCCGTCACACGCAACGATTTCTTGCCCGATATCGTTTAAGCGATCTCCTTTTTGATCGCTTAAGCGATATCGGGCAAGATATCGTTGCATGTAATCAAGCGATTTACGATGTTAAATCGCTTGATCGTGACATCGCTGATCTGAGGTCCGGTTCTCAGATCTAGCGATGAACGATGCCACGATCTGCTTCATCGTGGTGTATAACACCACGATGAACGATCTCCCAGCGGCAGAGCCTATGCTGGGAGATGGTAACTATGGTACACGTCGGGTAACTAAGCGACGCGCGGCCCTAGTTACCCGATGTGTACCATAGTAACGAGCGAGATCGCGGCTCCGCATCGCTGGTGAGTCTGTCTGTGTGACATCTCACCAGCGATGTGAGCGATATTGTAAGCGATCGCGAGTGCACGTGATCGCTTACAATATCGCTAAAGATATCTGTGCGTGTGACGGCCCCCTAAGATAGATGAGATGTTTGTCATTAGACTTTCTTGGATTAATGCATTATTTGTAATGTTATTATCATGGATTTAAGTATTTATTTCTATTTTCTTCAATAGATATTAATGAATGTACTAGGAACAACCCCTGTGCTAGAGGCACCTGTATTAACACCATTGGCTCTTACATGTGTCAGTGTACCCCCGGATGGACAGGACCACAGTGCAGTATGGGTAAGATGGTGATGATGATTTTTATCTTCATACATGTATCTATCAGCAGCTCCTTAATTACCTTTCATAACCAGTGAGTTACACTGGTTATATTACTACTTCAGAGCAGATTCTATCTCTGGACTTGTAATATTCTGGGACACAGAATCTGAACATCACCTGGAATATAGAAACCTGTCTCTCACAGTAAATCTGTATAACAAAATGAAACATCCTTCCGTACATTCTGATCTTCTCATGAGCTGCACTGATATCACCTGTCCTTGTAAAGCAGCATTCTCATTATAGTTACTGATCAGAACAAATAGGCGATTGTAGGTTTGTTACTTTTCTAGACCTTTGATTATAGAAAACACCACTCAATAAAGCCAATAAAGCTACCTGATGTAAGCTTTTTTGATTCTCCCATTGATAAAGTAAGGGAGACATACACTGTCCACTTATCTTTATTTTCTTCTTCACAAACAATTGTGATTTTACTTACTCACTGTGAATGAAGAAGATAACATATAAAGCTAGGATTTCTTTACTAACTTTATAAACCACATCAATAAACCAGGGACGGCCTTAGAGCAAATGGTGTCCTGTTCAAAGTTGCCCTTTGGTGCATGCCCGACATTTTGTTTTCCTTCCTTTTATTGTAAACATAATTTTCGGAGGTGGAGAGTTTTATCCGTACAATAATTGCAAAAAAAGCCTGGTCAATCTTATGCTTCAAGAAATTTTATTTATGCAATTGATAAAACCACAAGCTAAATATTTGCACCAATAGAAGTTAAAATCATTCACAGTGATCAGGTGTCTTCAGGAGAGGAAATGAACCATATACTACAATCCAGTACTACAGAATGGATGCATGTTTATCACAGTCCTCTCCTTTTTCCCCTATCCTACCCCCTGAAGAAGAGGGAAACGCGTTGGGGTTCCACACCATCTACAACCAGGCTCACTGCAATGGGTAAGCTTAATTAATCAAGGCTGGGATAGGGGAACAAGGAGAGGATGGATAAACGCTGAGTATAACAGCAGTGTTACTGCATTAATAGATGGACCCTTAGAGGCACGGGCCATGTATCTTAGGGTTGAGTCTCAGGTTTTCCTATTAATCCCTATATATTGGTAACTTTCCCCTTACTCTGACTGTGATAAACATGCATCCATTCTGTAGTACTGGATTGTAGTATATGGTTCATTTCCTGTCCTGAAGACACCTGATCACTGTGAATGATTTTAACATTTATTGGTGCAAATATTTAGCTTGTGGTTTTATCAATTGCATAAATAAAATTTCTTGAAGCATAAGGTTGACCAGGCTTTTTTTGCAATTATTGTACGGATAAAACTCTCCACGTCCGAAAATTATGTTTACAATGATATTGAGGAGAGTCCATTTATATGATAGTGACAATCCATGTATAATTCAGTTGTTTAAAATCCCTTCCTTTTATGATGTTTTTTCCATAAAATAACATTTCCAAAATTAGCAATGGTGATTTTTTTTCATTTAACCCTCTATCAGCTAGGAGTAATTTGTATACAGAGAGTGTATTGCAATCAGTGGTGGCTTAAGGGTAACCATGGCCTTGGGCAGTTTGGAAGGTGAGGCCCTCCCCAAGCGCAGATGTTTCATGCGACATGTCACATGATCCCATTGATAGATCATGTGATAGCTCATGTGGTTAACACACAGATGCATGTCTGCAGTCATAAAGCGAGAGAAACAATGGTGCACATTTTTTTCCATTATGTACAGAGCCATACATAACACTAGATGGCGGCCCGGTTCTAAAGAATCGGGTATTCTAGCCTATGGTTAGCAGGGTATACGGGGGCTCAGTGGTTAGCAGACTATACAGCGGCCCAGTGGTTAGCAGAGTATACGGAGGCTCAGAGGCTCGTAGTCTGCCTCAGGGCAGAGTGCAGTGGTCCGGGGCAGAGTGCAGTGGTCAGGGGCAGAGTGCAGTGGTCAGGGGCAGAGTGTAGTGGTCAGGGGCAGAGTGCAGTGGTTCGGGGTAGAGTGATGCAGTGGTCAGGGGCCGATGCAATAGCATCGGGAGCGCGGTGAAATCAATTGTGTGTATACAGGCGGGTCAGTGGTAGCAGAGTATACAGGGGGCTCTGTGGGTAGCAGAGTATACAGGCGGCTCTGTGGGTAGCAGATTATACAGGCGGCTCTGTGGTAGCAGAGTATATAGGGGCTCTGTGGGTAGCAGATTATACAGGCGGCTCTGTGGGTAGCAGAGTATACAGGGGCTCTGTGGGTAGCAGAGTATAAAGGCGGCTCTGTGGGTAGCAGAGTATACAGGCGCTCTGTGGGTAGCAGAGTATACAGGCGGCTCTGTGGGTAGAGCAGAGTATACAGATGGCTCTGTGGGTAGCAGAGTATACAGGCGGCTCTGTGGGTAGCAGATATACAGGTGGCTCTGTGGGTAGCAGAGTATATAGCGTGCTCTGTGGGTAGCAGAGTATACAGGCGGCTCTGTGGGTAGCAGAGTATACAGGGGCTCTGTGGGTAGCAGAGTATAAGGCGGCTCTGTGGGTAGCAGAGTATACAGGCGGCTCTGTGGGTAGCAGAGTATACAGGCGGCTCTGTGGGTAGCAGAGTATACAGATGGCTCTGTGGGTAGCAGAGTATACAGGCGGCTCTGTGGGTAGCAGAGTATAGAGGCAGCTCTGTGGGTAGCAGAGTATACAGGCAGCTATGTGGGTAGCAGAGTATACAGGCGGTCTGTGGGTAGCAGAGTATACAGGCGGCTCTGTGGGTAGCAGAGTATACAGGCGGCTCTGTGGGTAGCAGAGTATAGAGGCGGCTGTGTGGGTAGCAGAGTATACAGGCGGCTTGTGGTAGCAGAGTATACAGGCGGCTCTGTGGTAGAGAGTAACAGGCAGCGTGTGGGTAGCAGAGATACAGGCGGTTGTAGGTAGCAGGTATAGCGGCTGTGGGGGGTAGAGATAGAGCAGCTTGTGGGTAGAGAGTAAGAGGGGTCTGAGGGTAGAGAGTTCGGCGGCTTGGGGTAGTGAGTATAGAGGTGCTCGGCAGAGTATGAGGCAGAGGTGGGGTTGAGGAGAGGTGTGATGGAGGGAAGAGAGGTGCGCTGGAGGGTGAGGAGAGGTGCGAGCTGGGGAAGGGGTGAGTGAGGAGAGGTGCGGATGGAGGGTGAGGAGAGGTGCGCAGGAGGGGTGATGAGAGGTGGCGCTGGAGGGTGAGGAGAGGTCCTGCTGGAGGGGTGAGGAGAGGTGGCGCTGGAGGAGTGAGGAGAGTCCGGCTGGAGGGGTGAGGAGAGAGGAGGCTGAAGCGGCGACATCACTGCTCTGGTACACCTGTCCTCCTCTAGGCTGCACACCTCTCTCCCTTCTTTCAGGCTGCACACCAGCTGGCTCCGTATCCTCAGGGCCACTTGGCCTACTGCTGGCGGTCCGGCACAGGGCTTACCCCGAGGCTCGGGCCAGTCCAGGAGCGAGGCCGGTCCATGCGGCCGCCATTCCGCTAAGAGCTATCAACAGCCCCGGGCACTGGAAGTGAGGGGAGGAGCCTGACCTGTGAAACCGGCCGGAGCGAGCGCGAGGCACTCGGGAGACGACCGGCATTAGCCAGTCATCTCCCGAAGTGGTGTGTGGCGGGCGGGAGACGACCGGCTAACGCCGGTCATTTCCTGGCCGTGATGTGTGTTTTGGGCAGTGTAGGGGCGGCTGTAAGCGTGGCGGGGCTGCCTGAGTCCCACTCTGCTTAGGGGCACCATGTTGGTCCACCCTGGACGTGTGTAGCGCTGTGGTGACGTCAATTTGGCCATGACAAAGTGACGGAAGTCGTGGGCAAAGTGACGGAAGTGAGCCTTCGGGTTTTATATATATTAGATATACATATAGCAGCGCTTGGTATATGGTGCTACATTAAATGACATGTATAGCAATGCTATGGTATATGGGGGTACATTAGAGGACATGTATAGCAGCACTGAGGTATATGGCGGTACATTACAGTACATGTATATCAGCACTATAGTATATGGCGGTACAATACATGTATAGCAGCGCTATAGTATATGGCGGTACATTCCAGTACATGTATAGCAGCACTATAGTATATGGCGGTACATTATAGTACATGTATAGCAGCACTATAGTATATGGCGGTACATTATAGTACATGTATAGCAGCACTATAATATATGGCGGAACATTACAGTACGTGTATGCAGCACGATGGTATATGGCGGTACATTACAGTACATGTATAGCAGCACTATGGTATATGGCGAAACTGCGCTCCCCGCGGCTCCCCCTTCTCCACAGTAAAAGTAAAAAAAATCTTCAGTGAGGATACTCACCTGTCCACCTGCTCGCTCCAGCTCCATCTTCTAGGTCCTACAGGCGTTTAGGACCTGTGGTTATCTGGGAAACCGATCAGCTGATCAGTCACATGACGCTAACTGCCAGGGGGCAGGATGGAGTAGGGGTCAGGATGGTGACAGGGGGGGCAGGATTGTGTCGGGGGGCAGGATGGCAGGTAGGCAGGATGGAGGCGGAGGGGGGCAGGATGGAGGGGGGGGCAGGATGAAGGTGGAGGGGGGCAGGATGAGGCGGGCAGGATGGAGCAGGGGGCAGGATGGAGGCAGAGGGGGGCAGGATGGAGGCAGATGGGGGGCAAGAACAGTGGGGGGCAGGATGGAGGCGGGGGCAGGATGGAGGAGCGGGCAGGATGGAGGCGGAGGAGGAGGATGGTGGCAGGGGGTAGGATTGGATAGTGGAGAGCGGGGCAGGATGGAGTGAGCGGGGCAGGATGGAGCCGGAGGAGCAGGATGGTGGGGAGCGGGGCAGGATGGGGCGGGGGGCAGGATGGAGATATGACAGGGCAGGATGGTGGGGAGCAGGGCAGGATGGAGCGAGCGGGGCAGGATGGTGGCGAGCGGGCAAGATGGAGGCGAGCGGGGCAGGATGTAGGTGAGCGGGGCAGGATGGAGGCGAGCGGGGCAGGATGGAGCGACGAGGCAGGATGGAGCCGGGGAGCAGGATGGGGGGGGGAGGATGGAGCGAGCACACTTGCATACACATGCATCATGTACACAGCACACCTGGACGCACATGCATCATGACACAGCACACCTTCACCCACATGTATCATGCGCACAGCAGACACATGCATCATGCACACAGCTCTTTAACGTGGCACTCATGTATCATGTAGACAGCACAACTGCACACACATGTGTCATGCACACCTGCACACACATGCATCATGCACACAGCACCCCTGCACACACATGCATCATGCACACAGCAGACGTGCACACACATGTATCATGCACACAGCACACGTGCACATACATGTATCATGGACACAGCACACCTGCACACACATGCATCATGCACACAGCACACACATGCATCATGCACACAGCACACACATGCATCATGCACACAGCACACCCATGCATCATGCACATACATGCATCATGCACACAGCACACACATGCATCATGCACACAGCACACATGCATCATGCACACCTGCACACACATGCATCATGCATACAGCACACACATGCATCATGCACACAGCCCACACATGCATAATGCACACAGCCCACACATGCATAATGCACACAGCACACACATTCATCATGCACACAGTACACACATGCATTATGCACACAGCACACACATGCATCATGCACACAGCACACACATGCATCATGCACACAGCCCACACATGCATAATGCACACAGCACACACATGCATCATCCACACAGCACACACATGCATCATGCACACAGCACACACATGCATCATGCTCACAGCTCTTAAACTTGCCGCTCCCGGCGCCGGGCGGCAGGCAGGAAGTGGGTGTGGGGATAGCGGCGGCTCCTTCTGCACAGCCGCTCCTCCTGCCTGTTGCCGCATGGACGAATGGATGGTGCGGCCCCGGTGGGCAGGGGGGAAGGGCAGGGGGAGGGGGGCGGGAGGGGAGCGGGCAGGAGCAGGGCGGGAGCGGGCAGGAGACAGGAGGACCGGGGGGAGCGCGGGCAGGAGACAGGAGGACCGGGGGAGCGCGGGCAGGAGACAGGAGGACCGGGGGGAGCGCGGGCAGGAGACAGGAGGACGGGGGACGCGGGGAGGAGACAGGAGGACGGGGGAGCGCGGCGGAGAAGGAGGCGGGGAGGAGCGCGGGCAGGGCAGTAGGCCTGGGTAGGCGGGTAGGAGACAGGAGAGGGGCCTTACACAGAGCCGCGCAGTGCATTAGGCGTAATCTCCCTGAAGTGGTGTGTGGCGGGCGGGAGACGAACGGCTGAAGGCGGTCGTCTCCCGCCCGTGATGTGTGTGTGTTTTTGCGCAGTGTAGGGGCGGCCATAAGCGTGGCGGGGCTGCCTGAGTCCCGCTCCCGCTTACGGCCACCATCTTGGTTCACCCTGAAGTGGTGTAGGGCTCCAGTGACGTCACGTAGCCGAGGACAAAGTGACGGAAGTCCTGGCCAAAGTGACGGAAGTGGCCTTGGGCTTTTATATATTAGATAGCACTATACATAATAGAGCAGGGGTGGGCAATTAAAATTTCCAAGGGGCCACATGAGATGCAGTGACTGTTGTGGAGGTCAACCCAATAGGAAGAAATTAATTTTGCTCAATATTAATAATAAAATATTAGTTATAATTTTTTATTCAAATTAATATAATTTGTATCACTTTATGTAAGCAGAAATAAGAATGATGAATTCCCCCTATTCAGTATGAGCCCTCCGACAGTCCCCTGTATACAGTATGAGCACCCACACAACCCCTTGTATACAGGATGAGACACATAGTTCTCTATATCTTTTGAATACTGTAATAAGGACACACATCTCCCATTACAATATGATGACCCCGTCACAACCTCTTGTACACTTTATTATGGCCTCCACTTCTCCCTATATAGTTTAATGACCCCCACAACCTCTTGTATGCTTTTTATATGGCTCCTACAACCTCTTGTTTACTCTAGTGACTGTCACTTCTCCCCATATAGTGTGATGGCGCTTATAACCTTTGTACACTCTATTATGCCTCCACAATCTTTTGTACACTCTATTACGGCCCCTGCTTCTCTCTATATAGCATGAGGACCCCACAACCTCTTGTACACTCTAATATGGCTGCCACTTCTCCCTATATATTATGATGGCCCCTACAACACATCTTGTTCACCACTATTATGGCCCCCACAACCTCTTGTATACTCAAACATAACCCACACTTCACCCTATATAATATGATGGTCCCCACAACCTCTTGTATACTCTAATATTGCCAAAATATTTCCCTATATAATATAATGGCAAAAACAACTTTTTGTTTACTCTGTTATGGCCCCCACTTCTCTCAATATAGTATAATGGTCCCTACAACATCTTGTACACTCTATTACGGTCTTCATTTCTCCACATATAGCATGATGGCAACCTTATATATACTCTATTATGAACCCTACTTCTCAATATATAGTATGATGGCTGCATTCCATGAGATATCAAAGGGTGAATATAATATACATAGAGAAATGGGGGCCATAATTATATAGGAAAAACTCATATTAGACCATAAGGTATCGAAGGTCCTCCAATGCAATAAAACATTCTATACAAAAAACTAGGAGTAAGGCCAAGTATGAATAAAATAGAAAACTTTAATTACCAAAATTGGAGAAAACAAAATCAAGGAGAATTTAAGAATGTGGCACAACCTTCACAGGACGTCCCCCAGATAAATTAAGGCAGCAATATACAGTCCCTGACAAGAGTTATGTCGCTTATCCATGTTATGTGAATAAAAGCTTATAACCTGACGTTAAATTTATCCATTGGTTTTATAAATTACTCTTTTGAAAGCTGAAACCCTCCAAAATGTGGTTTAGGTAATGAAAATAAATTGGCATAAATGATGAAAAATCGATCATTTAATGAACACAGAATGGTCAGATTTTGGCAAGACAAATGTTTTGTCACCCACAGAAAGTAATGTGATATTCAAACAAATAATTAACTTAAAATACAAACATATTTTGCATAACATTGGTGAATGAAGTTGTGGTGCTATTATTAGAGTCATATTTAATATTTTGTGTGCCTTCCATGAGCTTGAAGGACTGCATCCATGCGGTTCAACAATGATTCATACAATTTTTTAATAAAGTCATCAGGAATAGCAAAGAATGCAGTCTTACATGCCTCCCAGAGTTCATCTAGATTCTTTGGTTTTGTCTTCCAAGCTTCCTCTTTCATCCTACCCCAAACATGCTCAATGATGTCTGGTGACTGGGCTGGCCAGTCCTTGAGCACCTTGATATTTTTTGCCTGCAGAAACTTTGTTGTAGAGATGAATGTATGAGATGGAGCACCATCCTGCTGCAGAATTTGACCCCTTTTATGATTTGGAATGTAAGAGGTGGCTAATGTCTTGATATTTTAGGCTATTGATATTGCCTTCCACCTTGCAAATTTTGCACACTCCGATACTGAATGTAACCCCAGACCATGATATTTCCATCACCAAATGTAACTGTTTTCTGTGTGTATTTTGGATCCATATGGGCTCCAGTAGGTCTCCCTCAGTATTTGTGGCGGCTGTGGTGTAATTCAGCAGAAGATTCATCAGAAGGTACCTTTACACGCAGAGATATATTGCTTGCAATTCACTGGTTGCAGTGAAATCATAGACACATTGTTCCACTTTGTTGCCATGTACAAGTGGAACAATGTGTCCATGATTTCACTGCAACCAGTGGATTGCAAGCAATATATTTCTGTGTGTAAAGATACCTAGAGAAATCCACCTTCTGCCACTTTTCCAGCGTCCATCTGTTTAGCAGGCTGTGGGACTTTGCAAATGCCACACGTTTTTTTATTGACCTTTTGTTTAGTGCTGGCTTCTGGGCACTGATTCGACCATGGAGGCCATTTCGAGACAGAATCCTACAAAATGTTCAGGTGACCAGGCCTGTTGGAGCTCTGCTGATTTTCTAACCAACAAATGTTCCTACTGAGCAGTTGTCTTGCTGGGTATTCCAGACCTGGGCTTGTCAAACACATCTCCAGTCTCTTCAAATCTTTTTTTGAATTCTTTGTACTTGATGCTGAGACACATTAAAGGTGCCAGCCACCTCTGCACCTCTGCAGTGGATCTGGTCTTCGGCCTCTTGATAATGAAGGCTTTATTGGCAGGGTGGATTTTTGGCATGTTGTCAGAGCTCAAGTTGCAGTTCAAGTGAAGGTCTGGGGTGCTGGGTTTCTTTTTAGACACACCCACTAATTAACCAATAATTTACGGAGGTGAGGATGTAAACTAGGATTGGATGCATTATATGACCAGGCGATAAAACTTTTGTCTTGCCAAAATCTGACCATTCTGTGTTCATTAAATGATCAAAATCTCAGCATTGATGCCAAATTATTTTCTTAACCTAAACCACATTTGGGAGGGTTTCAGCTTTCAAAAGAGTAATTTATAAAACCAATGGATGAATTTAACGTCAGGTTATAAGCTTTTATTTACATAACATGGATAAGCGACATAACTTTTGTCAGGGACTGTACAAAATAATGGACACCAAGCAATTAACAAATATGCACAAATTACATCACCATCATTAAAGTATGTAGGGGCTAAATGGCGCAGACCTATTAAACACTGTGTAAACCCGATATAATCAAAATGCTATCAAACCTCAGAAAAAAGCTGCTGGCAGAGATAGAAGCAATATAAGGAAGATAGAGGTCCCATATACAGGTGCACCTCAATGAATTAGAATATCATCAAAAAATTAATTTATTTCAGTAATTCAATACATAAAGTGAAACACATATTATATAGAGTCATTACAAACAGTATAATATATTTCAAGTGTTTATTTCTGTTAATGTTGATGATTATAGCTTACAGCGAATCAAAACCCAAAGGTCATTATCTCAGAAAACTAAAGTAGGAAGGATGAAGGGTCTGAGAGATAAAAAATTATCTAAATAGGTATCAGAGCCTTCACCTTGTGTGGTTGTGAGAGTCACAACCACTATAAAAGCATGTCATGGCTGCTGCAGTCCCCGGCGGGGTGCATATGGAGTAGGAAGGATGAAGGGTTAAAAACCACCCTGCTGTATTCCACGAAACATCTAAGGGCAAATATAATATTGATTTATTAGTCCACACATTTCAGGGCTCTTTTGCCCCTTCCTCAGGACAAATCAATATCATATTGTCATGTTTCAGGTTGCTTGAGGGAACCTAGAAACGTGTTGATTAATAAATCAATTAATAAATCAATAATATGATGGCCTCCAGTTCTCCATATATAGTATGACGGCCTCAGCAAACTCTTGTATACTCTATTAATGTCCTCACTTCTCCACATATAGTACGATGGCCTCCACAACCTCTTGTATATCCTATTATAACTCCTAATATCCTAGAATATAAAAAAATACAAATGATTCTCATATAATCCTGATTCCCAGCACTACAGCCTCTATCTTTAATTCTGACAGCTATTGCGGGCCTGCAGAGGCAGAGCAATGAAATGTAAAATGATGTCATCACACTGCCTGCATGAGCACACTGACTTCTGGTAAGTCGCAGGCCAGCAGTCGGCGGCTTAAGAGATGTGCAGTGATAGAGGACATAGCTTTTACTTCATGCTGAGTGGTGTCACCATCATTTGACACTGACACTATTCAGGGGGGAGGTCGCTGGAGATCCGGGGCTCTGTTCAATAGTTTTGTGGCCGTAGCCCCAGATGTCTTATGCAAGCAATGCACCTGCCAGGATGGGAGTTTTCATTGAGCTATGCTGGAACACAGAATAGCAGGACAGAACCACGACAGCCTCCAGATAATAATGAGGACACTATGACCATGTCACTACCCCTAGCTTCTGGCCCTAGGTTGTAGCCTGGATTGCTCTCATTACAGTCTGCCTATGATTGCAATACTTTCAGTCTTTCTCTGTCTTCTGCTACTTCCAGCAATGGTCTAAATTGGTATCACGTGTTCACATTTGGGACTTGCCGGATCACATCACATCTTCTGTGTGGAAGAACCAGATTTTTCTTCCCTCAAGTCTTTGAGACACAGAACAAGGACAAACTAAAGCTGGCTTCACATGACCTTATTTACTCCAGTTGAGAAAACGGATCGATTTTATTCTGATCAAACTTTGATTAGAGTGAGATTCAATTTTCTCGGAGGTGGAGAAAAAAAGTTTCTACACCTTCTCTATTTTGCTAGTCCATGATATCATTCAAGCGCGGTCCAATTAATTTCACTTACCTATAGCCTTGAATAGCTGAAGAAAATCGTGCATGCTGCAATTTTTTCCTTGGACCACTCAATTATGTTCATTCTCTCATTGAATAACATTAGTCAAAATGTGACCCAACATTTTGACAGGTGGCACTTGGATCCAAAAGTACAATCATCTGCATGAATCCTAGCTCTGATTCTCACAGATTCGCGAAAATAGGGACAGATACCTCAGCTCTACCTGAATACATGGTGTGATACAGCAAGTCACAGGTGTTGTCATGTTAATCAGACGAGTACAGTGATGCAAATGGTAGAAGACAGAGACCGGTAAGTATAGAAATTCTCTCGATGCATACACGTTACTGTTTGCTAATAGAGTGGAAAATAAAAGCAAATCGCTGGTGCATACCACAATGCAGCAAGATTTTATGTTGAAAAAAAGTGTAATTTCCTATTTATTAAGTTAAGTTACAGCTTTCTGCATTGTGGGGTGGTGTAACTTAATAGGGTGAACCACTATAAGGATGACCCCCATCTAATTCCACATTTCACCCTAGTGAAATAATAGAAAGTAATTATTGTAGTGAACAATCCTTTCAAATAGCTCATCCAATCTTCTTAAATAGGTAAAATTGCAAAAGTACTTGAAAAAGAAAATACTTATTCAAAATCATCTCCTTGTTCAAGACTAGGAGTTTTAATTTAATAGTTCACTGCTTTTTGCTTAGATCACCAGCCCCATACAATATGACTTTCCCACATTAAATTCTCCACCTCCGCTCACATAAACGTTTATATAATATAATGAGCACAGATGTATGTGGGCTGTCTTGCTAGGGTGGGATCTGGATATTAAATATTAGCTTTGACTACTAATAACCAATATCCAGTACCTATACTACCTCAATACTTTCTATTAGTAACATGCCCCTAAAGGACCTGGAGGGATACTTTCCTGGAGGGATATCATGCTAGTCCTTTGTTTGAGACTCCTAAATGAGGCTCTATTTGCATACTGTACAGTTAACAATGACAAGTCTGCAGTTGCTATGTGCAACTCATATATGGTATACACCATATCCTTAGTTATACCCTAAAGAGTTTTTCTTTAAAAACAGAAACTTAACCTTTACCCTTGGGATAAGAAATAACTTGCTGATCTTTCGAGTTTGACAGCTGGGAACCCCATTGGTTTTGAAATCAGGGCTTTGAAACCCCAAGATTCTGCTTAGGACAGGGCTGCAGAGCCATGTTTTTGAAGTTCTAGAGCTGCAGTCTTGTGATCAGTGGGAATCCCAGGGGTCGGGCCACAGAGATCAGCAAGTTATAAATGATAACTTGATTTTTTGTGAATTATCTTTTGAAAGGGTTGTCTGGTCTAAAATGACAAGTCTGCAGTCCCTATGTATCACTCTATGTGACTGCAGACTTGTGAATCCTCACATCGTATGTACTGTGCGCTGCGAGGATTTTCCAGTGTCAGAACCCGGTGTAACAGGCCAGATTAACCCCCCGACCAGAATATACCCGGGTTAAAGTGGCCTAGCCCAGATTATACCCCGGGTATATTCTGGCCTAGCCCAGTTTATACCCCGGGGTATAGTTTGGGCTAGGCCAGAATATACCCCCCTGGGCCAGAATATATCCCGGGTATATTCTGGCCTAGCCCAAACTATACCCCGGGGTATAAACTGGGCTAGGCCAGATTATACCCCTCCATATACCACAGCAGCTGTAGATCAGGGGCCCAAGCCGTGCACAGGGCCCCAAGCAATGCATGGGGGCCCAAGGCTGCACAAAGAGGCCTTAGGCAGTGCTAGGGCCCCAGGCAGTGTTAGGGGCCCTAGGCAGTGCATGGGGGCCCGAGGCAGCATACAGGGGCCCCAGGCTACACACAGGATCCCAGGCTACACACAGGGGCCCGAGCCAGCATACAAGGGCCCCAGGCAGTGCACGGGGCCCCAGGCGGTGCACAAGGCCCCAGCAGCACAAAGTGGCCCCAGGCAACATACAGGGGCACCAGGCAGTACTAGGGGCCCCAGGCTACACACAGGATCCCAGGCTACACACAGGGGCCCCATGCAGCATACAAGGGCCCAAGTAGCACAAAGGAGCCCAGAACATACAGGGCCCCAGGAGTACTAGGGGCCCCAGGCTACACACAGGATCCCAGGCTACACACAGGGGCCCCAGGCAACATACAGGGCCCACAGACTAGGCTCAGGCTACACAGACCAGGCTACACACAGGACCCAGCCACATACAAGCAGTGCACGGGCCCCAGGCGTGCACAAGGCCCCAGGCAGCACAAAGTGGCCCAGCAGCACAGGGCCCAGGCAACATACAGGGCCCAGGCAGTACTAGGGGCCCCAGGCATACACCGGATCCAGGCTACACACAGGGCCCCATGCAGCATCCAAGGGCTCCAAGTGCACAAAGGGCCCCAGGGCAACCCAGGCAACATACAGGGGCCCCAGGCAGTACTAGGGGCCCCAGGCTACACACAGGATCCCAGGCTACACACAGGGGCCACAGTGCAGCAACAGGGGCCCCAGGCAGCAGTACTAGGGGCTCCAGGCTACACACAGATCCCAGGCTACACACAGGGACCCCAGCCAGCATACAAGCAGTGCACGGGGCCCCAGGCGGTGCACAAGGCCCCAGGCAGCACAAAGTGGCCCCAGGCAGCACTAGGGGCCCCAGGCAACATACAGGGGACCCAGGCAGTACTAGGGGCCCCAGGCTACACACGGATCCCAGGCTACACACAGGGGCCCCATGCAGCATCCAAGGGCTCCAAGTAGCACAAAGGAGCCCCAGGCAACATACAGGGGCCCCAGGCAGAACTAGGGGCCCCAGGCTACACACAGGATCCCAGGCTACACACAGGGGCCACATGCAGCATACAGGGCCCCAGGCTACACACAGGACCCCAGCACATACAGGCCAGCAGAGCCTCAGGCAGCACAAAGGGGCCCAGGCAACATACAGGGGCCCAGGCAGTACTAGGGGCCCCAGGCTACACACAGGATCCAGGCTACACACAGGGCCCCAGCAGCATACAAGGGCCACCAGGCTGGCACAATGGGCCCCAGGCGTGCAACAAGGCCCAGGACATACTAGGGGCCCCAGGCTACACACAGGATTCCAGGCTACACACAGGGCCCCATGCCAGCATACAAGAGCCCCTGGCAGCACAAAGGGGCCCCAGGCAACAAAAGGCCCCAGGCCATACAGGGGCCCCAGGTACACACAGTATCAGGGCTACCCCAGGGCTAACACACAAAGGACCCAGGCTACACATGTGGCCCCAGCACATACAGGGCCCCAAGTATGGGCACAAGGGCCACACACAATCCAGGTAAACAGGGGCCCCAGGCAGTCAACTAGGGGCCCCAGGCTACAAGCAGCAGATGCCCAGGCACACACAGGGGCCCAGGCAACATACAGGGGCCCCAGGCAGTACTAGGGGCCCCAGGCTACACACAGGATCCCAGGCTACACACAGGGCCCATGCAGCATACAAGAGCCCAGCAGCACAAAGTGGCCCCAGGCAGCACAAAGGGCCCCAGGCAGCACAATGTGGCCCCAGGCAACATACAGGGGCCCCAGGCAGTACTAGGGGCCCAGGCTACACACAGGATCCCAGGCTACACACAGGGGCCCCATGCAGCATACAAGAGCCCCAGGCAGCACAAAGGGGCCCCAGGCAACATACAGGGGCCCCAGGCAGTACAAGGGCCCCAGGCTACACACAGGATCCCAGGCTACACACAGGGCCCCAGACAGCACAAGTGACCCCAGGCAGCACAATGTGGCCCCAGACAACATACAGGGGCCCCAGGCAGTACTAGGGGCTCCAGGCTACACACAGGATCCCAGGCTACACACAGGGACCCACCAGCATACAGCATGCACGAGGCCCCAGCGTGCACAAGCCAGGCAGCACAAAGTGGCCCCAGGCAGCACTAGGGGCCCAGGCAACATACAGGGACCAGGCAGTACTAGGGGCCCCAGGCTACACACCGGATCCCAGGCTACACACAGGGGCCCCATGCAGCATCCAAGGGCTCCAAGTAGCACAAAGGAGCCCCAGGCAACATTACAGGGGCCCCAGGCAGAACTAGGGGCCCCAGGCTACACACAGGATCCCAGGCTACACACAGGGGCCACATGCAGCATACAGGGACCCCAGGCTACACACAGGATCCCAGGCTACACACAGGGGCCCCATGCAGCATACAAGAGCCTCAGGCAGCACAAAGGGGCCCCAGGCAACATACAGGGGCCCAGGCAGTACTAGGGCCCCAGGCTACACACAGGGGCTCCATGCAGCATACAAGAGCCCCAGGCAGCACAAAGGGGCCACAGGCAGCACAATGTGGCCCCAGGCAACATACAGGGGCCCCAGACAGTACTAGGGGCCCCAGGCTACACACAGGATCCCAGGCTACACACAGGGGCCCCATGCAGCATACAAGGAGCCCCAGGCAGCACAAAGGGGCCCCAGGCAACATAAAGGGGCCCCAGGCAGTACTAGGGGCCCCAGGCTACACACAGGATACCAGGCTACACACAGGGCCCCAGACAGCACAATGTGGCCCCAGGCAGCACAATGTGACCCCAGACAACATACAGGGGCCCCAGGCAGTATTAGGGGCCCCAGGCTACACACAGGATCCCAGGCTAACCACAGGGGCCCCATGCAGCATACAAGAGCCCCAGGCAGCACAAAGGGGCCCCAGGCAACATACAGGGGCCCAGGCAGTACTAGGGGCCCCAGGCTACACACAGGATCCAGGCAACATACAGGGGCCCCAGGTAGTACTCTTGGCCCCAGGCTACAGACAGGATCCCAGGCTACACAAGGGCCCCATGCAGCATACAAGAGCCCCTGGCAGCACAAAGGGCCCCAGGCAGCACAATGTGGCCCAGGCAACATACAGGGGCCCCAGGCAGTACTAGGGGCCCCAGGCTACACACAGGATCCCAGGCTACACACAGGGCCACATGCAGCATACAGGGGCCACAGGCAGCACAAAGTGGCCCCAGGCAGCACACAGGGACCCCAGGCAGCACACAGGGGCCCCAGGCTACACACAGGATCCCAGGTTACACACAGGATCCCAGGCTACACACAGGATCCCAGGCTACACACAGGGTCCCCAGGCAGCATACAAGGGGCCCAGGCAGTGCACAGGGCCCTAGGCAGTACAAAGTGGCCCCAGACAACACAAAGTGTCCCCAGGCAACAGAAAGTGGCCCCAGTCAGCAGAAAGTGGCCCCAGGCAGCACACAGGGACCCAAGAAGCACACGGGGTCAGAGGCAGCACAAGGGTGGGGGAGAGACAGCGCGCAAGGGGGAAAGAGACAGCGTTCAGGGCCCCTTTGTGCTGCCTGTGATCCTGTGCGTAGCTTGGGTCCCCTGTATGTTGCCTGGGGCCACTTTGTGCTGCCTGGGGCCTTGTGCACCGCCTGGGGCCCCGTGCACTGCCTGGGGCCCTTGTATGCTGGCTGGGGCCCCTGTGTGTAGCCTGGGATCCTTTGTGTAGCCTGGGGCCCCTAGTACTGCCTGGGGCTCCTGTATGTTGTCTGGGGCCACATTGTGCTGCCTGGGGCCACATTGTGCTGTCTGGGGCCCCTGTGTGTAGCCTGGGATCCTGTGTGTAGCCTGGGGCCCCTAGTACTGCCTGGGGCCCCTGTATGTTGCCTGGGCCCCTTTGTGCTGCCTGGGGCTCTTGTATGCTGCATGGGGCCCCTGTGTGTAGCCTGGGATCCTGTGTGTAGCATGGGGCCCCTAATACTGCCTGGGGCCCCTGTAAGTTGCCTGGGGCCACATTGTGCTGCCTGGGGCCACTTTGTGCTGTCTGGGGCCCCTGTATGCTGCATGTGGCCCTTGTGTGTAGCCTGGGATCCTGTGTGTAGCCTGGGGCCCCTAGTACTGCCTGGGGCCCCTGTATGTTGCCTGGGGCCCCTGTGTGTAGCCTGGGATCCTGTGTGTAGCCTGGGGCCCCTAGTACTGCCTGGGGCCCCTGTATGTTGCCTGGGGCTCCTTTGTGCTACTTGGAGCCCTTGGATGCTGCATGGGGCCCTTGTGTGTAGCCTGGGATCCTGTGTGTAGCCTGGGGCCCCTAGTACTGCCTGGGGCCCCTGTATGTTGCCTGGGGCCCCTGTGTGTAGCCTGGCATCCTGTGTGTAGCCTGGGGCCCCTAGTACTGCCTGGTGCCCCTGTATGTTGCCTGTGGCCACTTTGTGCTGCCTGGGGCCTTGTGCACCGCCTGGGGCCCCGTGCACTGCCTGGGGCCCTTGTATGCTGGCTCGGGCCCCTGTGTGTAGCCTGGGATCCTGTGTGTAGCCTGGGGACCCTGTATGCTGCCTCGGGCCCCCATGCACTGCCTAGGGCCCCTAACACTGCCTGGGGCCCTAGCACTGCCTGATGCATTGCTTGGGGCCCTGTGCACGGCTTGGGCCCCTGATCTACAGCTGCTGTGGTATATGGAGGGGTATAATCTGGCCTAGCCCAGTTTATACCCCGGGGTATAGTTTGGGCTAGGCCAGAATATACCCGGGTATATTCTGGCCCAGGGGGGTATATTCTGGCCTAGCCCAAACTATACCCCGGGGTATAAACTGGGCTAGGCCAGAATATACCTGGGGTATAATCTGGGCTAGGCCACTTTAACCCCGGGTATATTCTGGTCGGGGGGTTAATCTGGCCTGTTACACCGGGAATGGCAGTCACATGGCCGCACGCATGAGATATGTAGACTGCTGCACAGAATCTGGCTAAATGGATGCACACTTACTCAATACAACTGCATTAAGTGAGGCAGCCGGCACCCATCTAGTCAGATTCTGGCTGGGATTATGCATTTTGCATACTTGTACTCACTGCCAGGAGCATTCACCATTACTCCTCAGCAGCACATCTGTTGTCTTGGGGTCATATATGATTCAGATCTCACCTTCATCCCCAACATCCGATCACTCGCTTGCTCGTGTCACCTACATCTCAAAATCATCTCTAGAATTCGACCTTTTCTTACTTTGACTCTGCTAAAACTATGTCGCCCTTATTCATTCTAGTCTGGATTATTGCAATTCTTTACTAATTGGTTTTCCATTTACTAACCTGTCACCTCTCCAATTCATCTTGAATGCAGCAACCAGGATCATATTCCTCTCCAACCACTTTAAGGTTGCCTCTATCCTGTGCCAGTCATTACATTGGTTGCACATCCCTTAAAGAGTTTAATATAAAATTATCACTCTTAATCACAAAGCCCTGCTTAGTTCTGCACCACCTACATCTCCTCCCTCATCTCGGTCTATTGCCCTACAAGTGCCCTCCATTCCACAAACAACCTAAGGCTGACATGATCTACAATCCAAACCTCCCACTCCCATCTCCAAGATTTCTCAAGAGCTGCACCAATCCTCTGGAATGGACTACCAATAACAATTCAATTAATTCACAATAACCCTAGTTTTAAGCGAGCCCTAAAAATGCATCTCTTTAGATTAGACTATCATCTCGTCTAATCTTTCTAACTATTCCCATTCTGCTTTATCCCAAATCTGGCCTCTTGTGTCATTAGTTTACACTCTCCATGCACTTAATAGCACTTTATCAGTACTTGTAGAGATTCTGGTTGGAGACTGGTTCATGCAGGATTATCTGAATCCCCTATTTATTATATTGATGGCTGGACCATTTATGATAGTCAGGAAAGAAAAAGGGTGGATGGTGTATACGGACGGTGAGTGATTAATTAAATTTAGTCCACCTTTCTCTCAATGATAAGACCCTATTGCGCTTTTCTCTCCCTTTTTCCAGTTTTTTGACCATTTATGATGGCACTTTTATCATTTACCTTTTGTGCCTCCCCTATTTCCCCATAGATTGCAAGCTTGAGAGCAGGGATCTCACTCCTCATGGTATCTGTAATTTTTTCTTACTCTGTATTGTCCCATATTGTCTGTACATGTCCTCTCTGAATTGTAAAGTGCTGCTTAATATATTTGGTGCTTACGGTGTTCATTTTAGGACATGGTCATTTGTCGAAGTCAAAGTCAAAAAAAGCTGTTCCTGATGCCTGATTTTGACTTTGACTTTGACAAATGACTTTCATAAATGACTTTGATTTTGATAAATGACTTTGACTATGACTTTGATAAATGACTATGACTTTGATAAATGACTATGACTTTGATAAATGACTATGACTTTGATAAATGACTTTGACTTTGATAAAAGACTTTGACTATGATAAATGACTTTGACTATGATAAATGACTTTGTCTATGACTTTGATAAATGACTTTGACTATGATAAATGACTATGACTTTGATAAATGACTTTGACTTTGATAAATGACTTTGACTTTGATAAATGACTTTGACTGTGATAAATGACTTTGACTATGATAAATGACTTTGACTATGACTTTGATAAATGACTTTGACTATGATAAATGACTATGACTTTGATAAATGACTTTGACTTTGATAAATGACTTTGACTTTGATAAATGACTTTGACTTTGATAAATGACCTTGATAAATGACTATGACTATGATAAATGACTATCACTTTGATAAATGACTTTAACAGATTAGCATAATTTATTTTAAAAATTCTACAGTGGGTCCCACTATGGATTTGAACCGTGAATGCTGGCTTCCAAAGGCCAAAAGCTTATCCACTAGACCATCCAGAAAGCTACTGTAAAAGTTCCCTTTTGGTATACTAACATAGATAACATGCACACAGTCTGTGTGCAGAAATCTGATGACCCTGATGTCTGAGAGCTTCTGACTTGTCATGCTCACACTCATGGTTATGACAAGTCACACATCACATTTATTCCTCATGGAGGTTAGCAGTGTAATGAAAGTACAAATCCCCAAGCAGTGCCAATGTTTCCTAGCTTCTTTTTCTGAAGGTATTATAGTTATTAATATAATTATTATCCTCTTAAACAAAACTAATGTTAAAAAAAATTTTTTTTGAAACACTAATTTTGTATATATATATTATATATACTGTATTTACCAGTTTCTGTAAATTTCTATAATTGTTTAAAAAATTGTTTAACAGCATATAATAGTAATATATTTACCAGTGACTGTACATTTGTATCATTGTTTAGGAAATTGTTTAAGAAAATATAATAATAATAATTAATATTAGTAATAAATACATAATAATCCACTACCTCGATTTCAACAACAAAAATGCAGAACTGCAAACATCTTAATTTATTACTATATCTTATATCTATTAACTAGCATAATTTATCATACAAAAAGTATTCTACAGCAGGTTCAGGATGGATTTGAACCATGAACGCTGGCTTCCAAAGGCAAAATACTTCTCCACTAGACCACCAAACTAACTGTTAGGAGGTGGAGATTTTGTTCTGCTAAGAAAATGAACATGCAGGCAGTCTGTTTGCAAAACCGTTCTGACCCTGATGGTTGACAAATCTCATTGTCATTTGTCGTGGTCAGAATCAGACTCATGCACACTTCAAAGTGTCACAGAGACTTGCCTGTATGAAGTAGGTTCAAATCCCCAAGCAGTAGCAGGAGTTTATTTATTTATTTTGTTAAGGTATTATTGTTTTTATTATTATAATCATTATTATTATTATTATTATTACACTTTCCAACCAAAATAATGTACAATTAAAAAGTTTTGACTTTGTGCTTCATTCTCATTCCTGAGTATGATAAATCACTTTCACAGATGACACTTCACTTCTCACACATAAAAATGAAAATATTATTTCCATACACAAAAGCTTTAACCCCTTTTTTCAGTGAGGCCGGACACAATGGACCTTGCTTTATTTAAACCCCACATTTCAACAATTTTTATACATTGTTTTTTTTTCAAATAACAACAATTACTTAATGATAAGCAAATTACATGTCCTGAACTGCGCATTTTAACCCCAAAGTCTCCAACACAAAGTCTATGCGCACCCACCACTAAACTATAGGCATTTAATAGAGGCACAGACATCTTTTCATTGCTGATATGCCTTTCAATGCAGACATGATTATGCTCATTTAAACTGTGTGACCTTATTGTATGATTTTCATAGCTCACAATGATATCTGACTGACACACATAAAGATCAGCAGATTTTTGCACGTTTGGTCTCTTTAGCAAACAAAATCACTGATGGTCTCATCTGATTGAGTGGCCTAATGGTTAATCCCCGTAGGATTATTATTTTTTTTTTTTCCTTGTAAATTATGGTGTTTAATACACAATTTACAGTAATGTTTAATTTGTGATTTCTTACATTATGGTAATCATCATAACATACTAATAATTGGTTTCAGCCATGTTGTCCATTTATAGGCTAAATGAATGGAAGGCAGTCATTTACTACTTATCTATTTCCAAGTGTCTGTACATTTCAACAATTTATTATCAAAGGTTCTAAACCAATTATTTATTATTTATTTGACACAAAATGTTGTTTGCCATCTACCCAAAACTCGCTGCATTTTAATGAGCAGTACCATAATGTAAGAAATCACAAATTAAACATTACTGTAAATTGTGTATTAAACACCATAACTTACAAGAAAAAAAAAAAAAAAAAAAATTATCCTACTGGGGGGTTTTGAACCAGGGTGCAAAAGAGCTGCAAGCCTCCATGACACTTTGAAGTGTGTGTGAGTCTGATTCTGATTCTGACCACGACAAATGACAATGAGATTTGTCAACCATCAGGGTCAGAATAGTTTTGCAAACAGACTGCCTGCATGTTCATTTTCTTAGCAGAACAAAACCTCCACCTCCTAACAGTTAGTTTGGTGGTCTAGTGGAGAAGTATTTTGCCTTTGGAAGCCAGCGTTCATGGTTCAAATCCATGCTGAACCTGCTGTAGAATACTTTTTGTATAATAAATTATGCTAGTTAATAGATATAAGATATAGTAATAAATTAGGATGTTTGCAGTTCTGCATTTTTGTTGTTGAAATCGAGGTAGTGGATTATTATGCATTTATTACTAATATTAATTATTATTATTATATTTTCTTAAACAATTTCCTAAACAATGATACAAATGTACAGTCACTGGTAAAAATATTACTATTATATGCTGTTAAACAATTTTTTAAACAATTATAGAAATTTACAGAAACTGGTAAATACAGTATATATAATATATATATACTAAATTAGTGTTTCAAAAAAAATTTTTTTTAACATTAGTTTTGTTTAAGAGGATAATAATTATATTAATAACTATAATACCTTCAGAAAAAGAAGCTAGGAAACATTGGCACTGCTTGGGGATTTGTACTTTCATTACACTGCTAACCTCCATGAGAAATAAATGTGATGTGTGACTTGTCATAACCATGAGTGTGAGCATGACAAGTCAGAAGCTCTCAGACATCAGGGTCATCAGATTTCTGCACACAGACTGTGTGCATGTTATCTATGTTAGTATACCAAAAGGGAAGTTTTACAGTAGCTTTCTGGATGGTCTAGTGGATAAGCTTTTGGCCTTTGGAAGCCAGCATTCACGGTTCAAATCCATAGTGGACCCACTGTAGAATTTTTAAAATAAATTATGCTAATCTGTTAAAGTCATTTATCAAAGTGATAGGTCATTTATCATAGTCTTAGTCATTTATCAAAGTCAAAGTCATTTATCAAAGTCATTTATCAAGGTCATTTATCATAGTCAAAGTCATTTATCAAAGTCAAAGTCATTTATCAAAGTCAAAGTCATTTATCAAAGTCATAGTCATTTATCATAGTCAAAGTCATTTATCAAAGTCATAGTCAAAGTCATTTATCATAGTCAAAGTCATTTATCATAGTCAAAGTCATTTATCAAAGTCAAAGTCATTTATCAAAGTCATAGTCATTTATCATAGTCAAAGTCATTTATCAAAGTCATGGTCAAAGTCATTTATCATAGTCAAAGTCATTTATCATAGTCAAAGTCATTTATCAAAGTCAAAGTCATTTATCAAAGTCAAAGTCATTTATCACAGTCATAGTCATTTATCAAAGTCATAGTCAAAGTCATTTATCATAGTCAAAGTCATTTATCAAAATCAAAGTCATTTATGAAAGTCATTTGTCAAAGTCAAAGTCAAAATCAGGCATCAGGAACAGCTTTTTTTGACTTTGACTTCGACAAATGACCATGTCCTAAAATGAACACCGTAGGTGCTATATAAATAAAATTATTATTATTATATTCCAAAAATGTAGATGTCAGTGATCAGACTAGAGCACATGATAAATGTGAACCGATCCAAAATGTTCTGTATCTAAATCCCCAATTTCCACCAGTAGCATTCAACTCAACCCACAAAATAACAAGTCACCACTCAGGTCCATCATATATTAATTGAAATATATGGGGCTTCCATGTTATTGGTAGCACAAAGGCTCTGGAAAAGTATTATGACTACCCCCAAAAATATATCCATCAAAATCTGTGCTCCCAAATCCAAATGCTTCCCTCCCTTCTGAGCACCACAATGTGCCTAAACCACAGTTAATATACACATTTTTGACATTTTTGCAGTGAGGAAAGACCACTTAATTATCGGTGTGTGTGTTTCCAGAAGCATGAGCTGGGCACAATATAAGGGCACTACAATGTACTGGCTACTAAAAAGGCTTATTTGCAATTTTTAATATTGAAACATTCACAGTGTTTGACTTATGGGTGTTTTGCAGAGATACAATTGTTACTACACCCATAAATGAATTCCCAGGTGGGTGTAATTTCTAAAATATGGTCACTTGATGAGGGTTCTGCTGTTCTAGCACTTAGGGGCTAAGTAATGGAGTCCACAAATTATTCTAGAAAACCTGTGCTCCAAAAGTCAAATGTTGCTCCTTCCCTCTCGAGCCCTGCCATGTGGCTAAACAGTATTGCACTGTCCAATGTGGGGTATTGCCATGTTCAGGGACAATTGTGTAAGACATTATGGCTTCTTTGTTACCTATCTACCTTGTGAAAATTGGCAATATGGTGCCAAAACAACATTTTAGTGGTAAAAATATAAACTTTTTCACATCCAATTGTATAAAATGCTATAAAGCACCTGTTTTGCCAATATGTTCACTGCACCCCTAGATGAATCTATTGAGGGCTGCAGTTTGTAAAATGGGGTCACTTGTGGGGGATTTCTGCTACTCTGGTGCTTTAGGAGCTTTGCCAATGTGACATGGCATCCCCAAACCATTCCAGCTAAATGGACTCCAACATGGCGCTCCGTCCATTCTGAGCTTTGTACTGTGCCTGAAAAGTAGTTTTTCACCACATATGAGGTATTAGCGATCTTAGGAGAAATTGTGTAACAAAATGTGTGGCCTCATTTCTCCTGCCACCTTTCTTGAAAATTACAGTTTTGAGGCCAAAACAACATTTTAGTGGAAAAATAGTAATTTTGTTATATTAACAGCTCAATGGTATACAATTTTTTTAATCCCTTGATGGTTAAAATGGTTTATTTCACCCCTAGATGAATTCCTTGTGTGGAGCCCACTGGGACGGGGTACTCGGTACCGGACCGGGGTATCACGGGGGGGTATCACGGCGGTCTTGGCCCGGACTGTGTCCCGGGCCCACAAGTAATTGGTTTGGAGGTTATTTACAGGGGATAAAGTCGTGACGCCAACCGTGGTATGTGGTCAGGGTGACCACCACTGCTGCAGAACCTCCGGGGATGATGGATGGCA
>JARQOC010000001.1:200511949-200523583 GCA_033576535.1 Allobates femoralis
TAAAGAAAATCTTCCACATACGATAGTAGATTTGTGCAGAAGCTGGGTTTCAAGCGCTAATCATGGTACCAATGACATGAGGTGAAAAACCAGCCTCAGTCAGCACCCAGGTCTCAACGGCCACGCTGTCAAATTCAGAGCCCTCCAACCTTGGCGGCAAATGGGACCTTGAGATAGAAGGTGTGGGCGATCTGGTAAGTGCCAGGGGATGTCTGCGACTAGCTGAATTAGGTCGGAATACCAGGCCCATCTGGGCCAATCTGGAGCTATGAGGATGACCGGGACTCATTCTGCTTTGATTTTTCTCAGTACCTTCTGTATTAAGGGTAATGGAGGAAAAATGTACGGGAGTCGGAACTGGCAGCAGTGCGTCCGCTCCGATTGAAGTCGGATCGTGAGAGCGGGCCATGAACACTGGGACCTTAGCGTTCATTCGAGAAGCCATGAGGTCCATGTCCAGTGTCCCCAGCGGCATCAAATCTGTTGAAACACTTCCGGGTGCAGGGACCATTCTCCTGTTGTGAGGCCCTGGTGACTGAGAAAGCCTGCCGCCCAATTGTCCACTCCCGGGATGTGCACTGACGTGATGATGGACCCGGTCGACTCGGCCCAGCTGAGAATGCTTTCTACCTCGCCGAGAGCCCTTCTGGTGTGGGTGCCACCCTGGTGATTGATGTAGGCCATTGCTGTCGCGTTGTCAGATTGGACACGGTTGTGATGACCCGCCAGAAGTCTGTGAAAGCAATGTAGAGATAGAGCTATGCCCTATATCCAGCAGGTTGATTGTAAGCATTGACTCCTGTTCGGACGAGCGACCCTGGGCAGTATGATGACAATAAACTGCCTCCCAACCCAGGAGACTGGCATTGGTGGTGAGGACTTCCCAATTGATCGGAAGGAAGGATCGGCCCAGGGATAGAGTTGTCGGGCACATCCACCATCGTCGTGACCTCCGGACCAAAGGGGTCAGGGAGAATACCTTGTCCAGTGAGAAGGGACTCCTGTCCCAGGTCGTCAGCAGGGCCATCTGTAGCGGGTGAAGGTGAAATTGAGCAAATTGGACTGCTTCTATTGCAGCCACCATTTTGTCAAGAACCCTCATCCTGTAACAGATGGAGTGTGGGGAGGATCGGAGCAGGGTGCATATTCTCCAACGTAGGGCTTGAACTTTGTCTCGAGGAAGGGTGACTAACCCCCCGAGACATATTGAAGACCATGCCCAGGAAGGTGATAGACTGGGCAGGAATCAGAGAGGATTTTTTGAGATTAACTAACCAACCCAGTCGCGAAAAAGTGTCCATAGTTATTTGGACACTCTCCTTGCAGGCTGTGATGGAATGGCCTTTGATGAGGAGGTCATCCACATAGGGCAGGACGACAATTCCTCTGGAATGAAGGATGGTCATAGAAGTAGCCATGACCTTCGTGAATACTCTTGGTGCCATGTCGAGACCTAAGTTTAAAGCAACGAATTGGGCGTGCTCCTCATGGACAGGAAATCATAAAAAACATTGATGCACCTGAGCTATCGGGATGTGAAGGTACCCGTCCCGTATGTCTATGGAGGCAAGAAACTTGCCTTCTTCCATAGATGCGATGACGGAATGCAGGGACTCCATCCTGAAATGACGGACAGCGACATATCTGTTCAGATGTTTTAGGCCCAGGATGGGACGTACCTTATTATGATCCAATGACTTAGGAGTAACATGACGATTCCACAGAAGTCGTTGGTAACTATACTGACCGTGACACCTGACTCAATATCGCAACTAGAAGTAGCCGTGGGATGTAACTTACCATGCCCTAAACACCTCAACACGGCCGGAGAACTAGCTACCCCTAGACATGAAAATAGAAAAAGCTATCTTGCCTCAGAGCAGAACCCCAAAGGAGCAGCAAGCCCCCCACAGATATTAACTGGGAAACAGGAGAGGAAAAGACACACACAGGCAGAATATAGAGTTCAGCAAAAGAGGCCACACTAGCTAGATAGTAAAGATAGGATAGAATACTATTGGGGTCAGTATTAAAATACTATAAAAAAATCTCAAACAGCAGATAGTGTCAAAAATTACCCTGAGTCTACGAAGAGTCGCCGCCCTCTATATCTGCAGAACTTCGATGAATCAAACAAGAATAAACAAGTACCAATACCAACAATACTGGAAATAGCAGATAACAGTGAGTAGCAATTACTGTCCAGGAAGGAAACTTCCTAGCTGAGAGCAGGTAAACCAATATGCAGACTAAATTTCAAACCCACAACTCAGTACAAGACAAACTAAAAACAGATCCACAAGCACACAACATGTGCGCCACAAAGTAACAAAAACCATTCACTTAGCTTGCAAGGATTTCAGCAGACCAGGAGAAACCAGGAAAAGGTGTGGACACCTTCAGGAACATTTACAACTGGCAAGGAATGATCAGCTTCAAACCACTATATACTCAATATGAACCTTACTGCCAGTCATCAAGATCAGCTGTGGAACTCTCCAACACACAGCCAGCAGCATTATCAGCAACAACCACCGGAGGGAGCTCACAGCCAGAATTACTCCTTAATGAATTCATAACAGTACCGACCCATCCTTTTCGGGAACAACAAAAAGGTTTGAGTCAAATCCTTTGAAATATTCGGAGTCCGGCTCGGCAACGATTACCCCGGCGAGCTGAAGCGAGGATATTGCATGGAAAGAAGCGCGAGCTCGTATCGGTGACTTTGGTGGATTGGAGGGAAACATACGGTTTGGAGGGCTGGCTATAAATTCTATGATGTAATCGGAAGACATGAGATCTTTGACCCATCTGTCATTGGTGACGGATTGCCATACGCAATAAAAGAAACGTAGATGACCGCCGACAGTGGGAGTGTCTTCTGGGAATAAGTGTGAGTCACGACGAGAAGAAATGATTGGATCTGGACCCTTTGGATCTAGATTGCTTTTGCCTATTTTGCCAGTTTTGATTCAACTTATAAGATGACTGGTTGCTCCTCTCCATACACAGTGAACGGCTTGCGGATGTAGGCGTTCGTGAGGATGTCCAGCCGAAAGAGGAACCAAAGGGCCGAAAATGTGGTTGTGGTCTTTTAAAAGAAGGGTGTTTCGGTTTGTGCTGGGGAAAAGATGTACTTTTTCCACCAGTAGCGTCCAAGATGAGTTTATCTAAATCGTTTGCCGAAAAGTCACCCACTTTCATAAGAAAGGCTATTTAAGGACTTTTTTGACGCTGAATCCGCTCACCATTGCCTGAGCCAAAGGGCTCTGCAAATGGCGATCGCATCAAAAGCTGTGAGGGCAGCACAAGTGGCCGAGTCCAGAGAAGCATGGATTAAGTAATTTCCGGCCATAATGATTTGATATGTCAGATCCACCAGCTCTGGGTCTGAACGTTTGAAGCATTTTTGCAAAGTTTCTGCCCAAACTACAATTGCCTTGGCCATCCAAACAGAGGCAAATGAAGGCTGACCATGCTAAATGCTCTACCTACCTGTCTGTTAGGTCTTTAATAGAGGACCCATCCAGCAAGGACAATATAGTCTATGCAACTAGACGGGAGTCCAGGGAGGTCGACCGGCGGCGAATCTGCCCAATCCTTAGTGACGCCTGGGGGAAAGGGGTAACAAGCCTCAATAGGTTTGCGACCCCCAAACTCGGGATGGTTGGCAAACATTTTTTGCTGACGTTTCATTCTCTTAAATGAGACAGTATGGTCCGTAGTCGTAGTTATAGGGTCGTCTATCTTAAGCGTTTGCCTAACTGCTGACACCAGGTCATCGACCATGGCCTGAGTCTCAGGGGATTCTAGATCAAAAAAGTCGTCCATGTATGATTCTGAATCTAGAATATAAGGTTCGACTGTAGCAGGGGAGCCCGGTCTCTAATCCCGTGAGGGAGAGGCGAATGAGACATGGGAAGAAACAGGTGAGACGTTCCTGTGAGACCTTTTCTTAGTTGCTTCTGTCGTGACTGGACGTTGCCGGTCCTCGACAGTTGCGGGCTCCCGTATTTATGGCCTGTGCCTGTGCTCCATTCTGGGAAGACGTGACCCAGAGGTGCATTTGCAGAGCTGCTGTGGGTGAGGGCTTTTTCTGCTATCCCTAAGAGATTTGGATGGCTCTAGAGCCCTGCAGCCTAGGAGTCCACGCTTATTAGAAAAGAGGAGATCCCCCCTTTAGCAGCCCGATGTTCCTGTTTCCCAAAGACTGGTACCGACCCGAAAACCACCTTCCAGAATGCCACTGGTTAAGAAATGTCCCTCAGCTTCGCTGTATACACAGAAAAGAGCGCAGGAGCAGTGTTACCTTATGCAGGAGATGGAAAACACGGTGGGCGGGGCCAGAAGCTGAGAGTCAGATGTGCGCCCGATGTGACATCATATCGGGGGCATGTACGGGAATCCCGTATGATCAGAGGGGCGGCACAAAAGTGAGAACCACAACTAGGCCGAAGCTGGGGCCTAAATTTATTGCCATGGTCGGGAAACTGAAGTGAAGAAGCGGATCGGCGGTTGGCAGCGATCCAGAACCCTAATGTGTAAAAGGTGGATTGTTAGGGAGCTTTCCGCCGTATAGACACCAGTGTTGGGAGCTACACCAGCACTGGGTGTCAACTTACCCTGGAGATCTGTCACCGTCTCACAAGAGGAAATGACTGCTAGCAGCGCTGTATGTGTGCAACAGTGTTACCTCACGCAGGAGAATATGCTGCTGAGCGAGACCTCAGTGTGACTGTGGGCTGCGCTTTTAATCCTGCGACTCAGGCCCCTTTTATAGCAGGCTGAGGAGGTCCATAGCGTTCCACAGGACAGGGATGATGGATATACACCAGGTGCAGAGGGGAATACGAGAAGGCGACACTTCACGTGCCCTTCTGTTGATGGCTGGGAAATCAGATCCTTTAAAGGAAACCATCGCCCTTAATATCCATGAAAAAAATAAAAAATGGCATATCCCTTAGAGATCCAATGGAGAAAAAGAGAATTCGTGGATGCGACACTCTACTGTCCCGCCTGTTGGTGGCTGGGAAAGCAGCCCTCTTAAAGAGTGGCTGTTGCCTGTCTAAAAACTTCTGTAGAAAAACATAATAATAAAAAATAATAAAATTGTAAATAAAAATGATGTGGGTCTGTAGACCACATCTGCCTCCTACAGACTCTAAGCTTATACTGATTTGGGCCTGGCCCAGCCAGGGGGTGTATGCTGTGGGGGAGGAGGCAATCTGTTCTGTTTTTTTCAGAATTCGCTTAGCATCAAGGGATAGCAGCATAACCCATGGTCCTGTGTCCCCCAATGAGGCGCAAGAGAGATATATATATATAGACTCCAGCTCTCTAGGAGCCAGTGATTAATCGATATGGAGCTCGGGCAACAGTCTGTAACATCCATTCAATGTAACTAGCAGAGCTGCTGGTAAGGCAGATCCCTGAGAGACATCAGACCCTTAATCCTCATAGAGGGATCTGGAATTACATAGAGTCCAGGAGGTTTCTACCTTAAGAGAAAGCAGCAGACCAGAGCAGGGAGGTAGTCAGACAGGGAAGCCTGGGGAAAAGGTAAAGGAGAAAGACAGAATAGAAATGCTAGGAAGCCGAGTCAGAACTGAGAGGACAGCAAGGTTCCAAGTAATGAGGAGAAAACAGAGGCTGAGAACAAGGCCAAGATGAGATCTAACTAATGTAAAAGAGCAACAAGCAAGTCAAAATGGGGAACTATGAATATAGCCGGCATCTAGTGAGACATGTCCCAGGGGTTATAAAGGGAGTAGCCCCTCCCCATAGGCAGTGGCTCAGAAATCAATGACTCTATCTGGTCAGCCCACATACCAACACTATCAAGCTGTGAAACACAACTGAACGCAGCCACACTAACCCCAGAGGACAAGCGAAGCCTGCGCTCTCCAGGATTAATTGAAGGAACCTCTCCCCTAACACCAGTAACACAACGATGTCTGGAGACTGAGACAGAAGCCACAGAAGGAAATCCTAGCAGAGGCGCAATGCCTTTGTCATATGCACCATGTATAGGACAAACATGGCAGTGCATAATGGCTGGAGCAGGAATTATGGGAGAGTGTCTGGATGACAAATGAAAAATGTTACCTTAGCCCCAAATTTAGCATTTTCAAAGCAATAAGGGCCATTTCACATCTGTGCGCTGATGTGTTTTGTCACCATTGCACTAGCGCAGGTGGTAGCACAGTCAAGCGCATCGGTGCACCGATGCAGTGCATTTCCGCTAGAACCGCCATTACGCTGTATGGGCGACTTTTCCGGTGTGTACAGACTTAGCGCATGCGCTGTGATACAGGCCCTGTCACACATGCGCTTCCTGAATGCGGTGCGGTGCACTCGCCCATACAAGGCAACGATGGCACTAGCGCAACGCGCTGCATCTGTGCGCCGATGCGCTTGGCTGTGCTACCACCTGCGCTACCACCTGCACTAGCACAGTGCTGGCAAACGCATCGGCCTAACACTGTGTTACCAAGGTTTTATCCCTCTGACAATTTTGAGTGTTCCTGGTAGATTTTTTCATGCTGAATTCAGAAATGACTTAAAATTTTTCCTATCACGTAAGGTTTTTGAGAAATGATATGAAACATTATAATCTGTTATAATTCTAAAAACTCATAGGGCCTTTTCATATCTAAGGTTGGTCTGCGTTTGCCTGCGTTTGCATTTGTATGCGTTTTACAGCTAAAAATGCATCCAAACGCATCCAAAAATGCACCCATAAGGTTTAATGCAAAACGCATTGAAAATGCATGCAAAAACACATGTGCGTTTGCAAAACGTAAAATGCATGCGTTTTTACAAACGCAGCCCAAAACGTGGGCTACAGCATTTTCGCCTGTGTTTGCAAAAACGCATGCGTTTTTGCAAACGCGCATGTGTTTTTGCAAACGCGCATGTGTTTTTGCATGTGTTTTCAAGGCGTTTTGCATTAAACCCTATGGGTGCGTTTTCTGATCCGTTTGGATGCATGTTTAGTGTAAACCGCATACAAACCGAAACGCAGCCCAGAGTTAGATGTGAACTGGGTCATACATGAACTTTTTCTGAAATAGTATATTCTGAATGTTCCACTGAAATAACATAAATCGATGATCTACACATATGCAAACACTTATGTGAAGTATTTTGAAAGACAGTCATGTCCAGGTAGGTCAGAACTTGTTTAGACATGCTCAGACAGGTTTATGCCTATGCATCTTTGCAATGACATCATAGCCTTATGTAACATAGCTCTTGTAGGGATATACCCATTTGTGGAAAGAATTTAGAGAAGGATAAGCATTACTATCAAATATCCGATTCATTGTAAAAACTGAAGATTTATTTCGAAATGTTGCATCGGTATCTCAACAGCAGTGATAATTTCTGCTATATATTCGGAGAATATACTGTACAATGAAAGTACAAAAGAAGGAAATTACTCCACTAGTTTAGAAAGCATATGAACTATACTTTGAATGTTCAATTGGCGATCAGGACAAACTGGGCACCTCATATATGCAGTTCATCTTGCTCTAGAAGCCTTAAGGTACCATCACACGCGGCAATATTGCTAGGCAATTTCATTGGCAATTTGCTGGTTGCAGTGAAATCATGGACACATTGTTCCATTTCCACACAGCAACAAAATAGAACAATGTGTCCATGATATCACTGCAACCAGCAAATTGCCAGTGAAAGTGCCTAGCAATATTGTGTGACGGTACCTTTAGTGTAAGGCTGAATGAATCACGACCTTCAATGCTGTCCCAATGATATGGAGAGAGCAGAAAGATAATGTAACAGATTGCTACTTCTGCCTTACAAATGTAACAGGATATTCAGCAAAGAACAAGAAATCCATAGAATATCCTAATCTTCCTTCAGCCATAAAACCAGTGCCACACAATGAAAGTCTTCCTGTTCCAAAGCCACCCAACATATGGACAATGGAGGACGACGAATATGAACTAACAATGTCATTGGAAAATGAACCTGCTGCAGATCCAGAATCTGAGCCTTCGACATCAAAACCACATCTGTTCAGTCAAACTGATCTGAGTGACTTGGTCAGAGATTTGAAATTGTCAAAGAGGCAGGCGGAATACAAGAACAAAATCTCATATGACCAGGAACAAAACAATTTTGAACAATTTTGGACTTTTGAACAATTGCTTTTTTTTGCTACTGACATCGATGCACAGGTGTGTAGTGCCACAGTCATCATGATGTAGACTATAAACTGTTGTTTCTTAAAAACCTTATGTGATACAGACTTTTGGAGCACATATTCGTGTTCAGCATTTCACAATCTATAGGATACCACAAATTTTTCTCTGGGAAAAATAATTTACCTGAAATTTGTTTCGTAGTGCAACAGGAGAAAATGGACTGTACAATATGTTGTTAAATTTCTCCTGAGTATGTTAAAGGGAACCTGTCACCAGAAAAATGCAGTGCAATCTGCAGGCACCATGTTATAGAGCATAGGGAACTGAGTAGATTGGTATATAGTTTTGTGAGAAAATATTCAGTATAAGCTATAATTTCATCATTTAAACCTCTGCTCTTCCTGCGATTTTGGGTCCAGTGGGCAGTCTTATCAGTTAGTGACAGCTGTTTCTGTATGTACACTTATACAAGGACTAGATGTTGGCCCTATTCTAATGCATCGGGTATTCTAGAATATGTATGTAGTTTATTTATGAAGATTTAAGAATAATGCAATGAATACACAGGATTTTCCGGGTAAAATATATACATTAACAATAAATGTTATTGCTTGCGCTGTGAGTGGGGGTTGAATTCCGCACCAATATCGTGATGTCAATACCGGGCGGCCGTGACCAATCAACAACGCGGCTTCATTCAATATATCTGCACATGTGACCACTCACCAGGGATCAGTAAGGTACCGTGACACTTGGTAACGCTCCAGCAATACCTACAGGCCGTATCATTGTTGGGATCGCTGGAGCGTCGCCAAGTGTGATGGTACCTTACTGATTGCAACGATTAACGATCTCAGAGCGGGGGCCTGGTCACTGCTGTATGTCACACTGAGCGACATCACTAGCACCGGTGAGGGTACTTCCGTTATGAGCGGCCAGGAGATGACCAGCTAGTGCCAGTCATCTCCAGGCTGCGTCACAGCTGACTTTTGTGCCTCACACTTGGCAACACTCCATTGATACCTACAGGTTGTATCATTGTTGGGATCTTTGGAGCATTGCCAAGTGTGACTGAGCAGCCGAGAGATGACCAGCTAGCGCCGGTCATCTCCTGGATGGTTCGCCGCAGACCTCTGATGAGGGAGGGCGACGGTGAGCCCCTCAGTCACGCCTGGGCCCCGGCATTTATGTGGGTACGCCAGGTACTGATGCCGGCCCTGCTTCACAGCTCCGCCATATTCTGCCACCGAGCTGCCAGGGAGCAGGGGCGGGGCCATCTGCAGCTAATTCTGTCTATTTCTCTTTAACGGAAATCCTGCATCGCTGATTGGTCGTGGCCAGCTGGGCGCGACCAGTCAACGACGTGGGATTTCCATTACAGTAAGACAGACAGACACGATAAGATGATTATATAGTAGGATAGCTGCCAGTCACTGATAGGACTGCTCTCTGGACCCAAAATCCCAGAAAGAGCAGGGCTTTAAATGATGAAATCACAGGTTACACTGAATCTTTTCTTACAAAACTATCAATCTACTCAGTTCCTCCTGCTCTATAAAATGGTGCCTGCAGATTGCACTGCATTTTCATGATGCTAGGTTCTCTTCAATACTGTATACATGGTGGAAAACTAATCTTTGGGCACACAGCAGGACTCAGAAGGAGAGGAGCACCATTTGACTTTTGAAATTGGTAATGGACACCATGTCCATTTGCAGAGCAGAATGAACAATGGAAATCCCCACAAGGGACCTTATTTTTAAATTAATTTGGCATTGTAAACCCACAGGTGCTTCACACATTGAGCAGTGAAAATGAAAAAAAAAATCCCGCAAACATGTTGCTTTTGCCAAACATTGTTCATTTTCATAAGGCTAACAGATGAAAATTGACCTAACAGTTTGTAGTGGAGTTTTTCTTGAGTAGACCAATACCCAATATGTAGTAGAAAAGTACTATTTGGACATGACACAGCTTGGAAGGAAAGGAGCGCCTTTTTGGCTGGAATAGATTGCAGGCACCATGCCACATTTAAAGAGCCCCTGACATAGCCGGACATGCCAAGACAGCTGAATCCAAATGACCCCATTTTGGAAAATATATCTCTCAAGGAATTCATCTAGAGGCATAGAGACACATTTTAACCCTTAGTAGATTCACAGTATTGTTTAACATCGGGCTTAGTAAATTAAAAATTACTATTATTTTTCACTTAAAGGTAGCTTTGGCCCTAAGTTTTTAATTTTCAAAAGGGGTAATAGAGGAAAATTATTCGTACAATTTGTTACACAGTTTCTCTTGACTATGCCAATATTTCATAATTGGCCAAAACCTACTTATGATTCACAGTGCAAAGCACAGAAGGGAAGAGGGGCTCTATTATAGCGCAAATTATCCTGGTTATGGTTTGCAGGTGCCATGTCACATTGCCAGAGTCACTGAGATGCCAAAAGAGCACAATCCCTGTACATTTATAATCTACACTTCTCAATGAATTAATCTAGGGGTGCAGTAATCAATTTAACACCACAGGTGTGTCACATAATTTTTTACCATTGGGTGGTGAAGAAAAATAACTATATTTGTACCACAAGAATGTTGATTTAGCAGATTTTACATTTTCACAGAAAAAATTGGGTGAAAATGGCACCAAGATTTGTCAGACTATTTCTGCTCAATGTGGCATATGTTCCTATATAACATTGCTTAGGCAAATGGCAAGACTTGGGAGAGAAGCAGTGTAAATCGACTCGTGGAGAACACATTTTTATAGAATAGTTTTCAGGTGTCATGTACATAGTTCCTAAATGTAATAAGAACAGACTCCCTCAAGTAACCCGATTTTGGAAATTACACCCCTCAGGGAATTTAGTTACAGGTGAAGTGACAATTTGACTCCATGGGTGTTTTCCAGGAGCAAATACCCAGTGGAAGTTGCTGGGTGAAAATATGCCATTCTAATTCTCAATATATTGTAGTGTCCATACATTGTGCCCAGTCTGTGCTTCTGGAGACATGCATTCCTTAATTTATGTGCGATCTTATTGCTACAGTACTGATAAACATACAGTATATACTCGTGTATAAGCCGACCCGGGTATAAGCCGACCCCCTACTTCTGCCCCCAAAACCTGGGAAAACCTATTGACTCGTGTATAAGCCGAGGGTGGACCCCAGCACAAGTATACAGCCCCCAGCAGTGTGGTATACAGCAGCCTCCCCAGTGGTAGTATACAGCAGCAGCCCCAGTGGTATATACAGCAGCAGCCCCAGTGGTAGTATATAGAAGCCCCAGAGGTATATACAGCAGCCCCAGTGGTAGTATACAGAAGCCCCAGAGGTATATACAGGCCCCCTCCATCTATATACAGCAGCCCCAGTGGTAGTATACAGATGCCCCAGAGGTATATACAGGCCCCCCCCATCTATATACAGAAGCCCCAGTGGTAGTATACAGATGCCC
>JARQOC010000001.1:200529989-200576139 GCA_033576535.1 Allobates femoralis
ATGGCTGTCACTGAGTTGTTATCTGACTTTTTCACAATCTTTGGAGAGTACAGTAGCCGCCACCAGCGCCAATCATATTCCCAGGTCACATAGCCAGTTATGTCATCCATTGCCAATCCTGTGCCGCCTTCTACCACATCATGGACTTCACTGTCTTTGCTGAAGGAAAAAAATCCTTGTTTTTATTTCTGTTTCACTACATGGAATCAAAGTGTGGGATTGCTGAGTCCCTTTGATGGGTTCTGCTTCCTGTAACCGATATTTTAACAAACTCTCCTCCTCTTCGTAGTCCTGGTTTGTACAATATTCAATACAATATTGTTCATTCTCAGGTTGAGCTCTAACAAAGCTTTCTCCTATATGTCCTCTTCTGCTTCTAAGCTGTAACATATCAAAATAATACAGTAATGTCTAAAAATCATGGATTATTTGGTGAATATAGACCCCACACTTTTACACCACAAGTTGAACAGATCTGAATTCAAGATTTTCGAATTGACACTATAATAGTTAAATATTTTAAAATATGATCCCATCGTGATCCCAACTTGAAATTTGGTACAGATGTGGCTAAGAGCACAGCAGACACATGGGCAGCTTTGGAAAATTTTAGATTATGCCGATTTTTCGGAAATGCATTTTAAAATTTTGCTTTTGCATTCGCATGGGTAAAAATTAACAAAGATCCTCTTGTTACATATCTGGTGAAAGCCATGACAGTTCTGAGTAGAACAGTGTTTATTTTGTTTCTCTATCTTCATTCTAGCCCGAGATATGATAGAAAATGTAAAGTCATACCAGGCCAAAATTCACACTTTTTTAAAACTTTAAAAATCTGTAAAAAATTAACTGATAAAGAAAAAAATTCAAAACTTTTTTTGTAATTAACTAAAGTTGTACTTCATGTAGAAAAAAAAATATAAAAAAAATCTAAAGACATCAGGTAAAAAAATATTCATATTTAGATCACTTGTTATGGAATGACCCATTAACGCTATTAATAGTAAAATATTTTAAAATATGATCCCATCTCGATCCCAACTTGAAATTTGGTACAGATGTGGCTAAGAGCACAGCAGACACATGGGCAGTTTTTGAAATATTTAAATTATGCCGATTTTTTGGAAATGGATTTTAAACTTTTGCGTTTGCTTTCGCATGGGTAAAACATTGACAAAGATGCTCTTGTGACATATCTGGTGAAAGCCAGTACAGGTCTGAGTAGAATGGTGTTTATTTTGTATCTCTATCTTATTTCTAGCCTGAGTTATGAAGAGAAATGTAAAGGCAGGCAACAGCGAAATTCACACTTTTTTCAAACTTTGAAAATCATTTAAAAAAATTTAAATTTTTAAAAAAAAATTCTCTTCACATCTTGCATTGTTTGACATGCTATTATCAAATAACAAAATCTCAAAAGAATTAAAAATATAGAGGTAATAATCATTGGTTCACTTGACATGGAATGGCTCATTTGTTATGCACTGGCACATTTTAGCATCTGCACCTGGATGTATATGTTGTCTATCTTCTTGTAATGCATATCTGATAAATAGTTGTTTTTATCTATATAAAGGAATTTTCCCAATGCTAGTAATGGATAGGACTGGTCACATGTCCTTACAACATCTGCCTTTTGGTGGACAGTCTAAAAGCAATTCAAGAATGCGCACATAGGGTAATACCTTCTTTTATATGGCTAAAATATGTGTAAAGAGGGAGCTGCTCACCTGATGCAGTTGTGAGAACCCACAACTGGTAATGATCGCTCATCTATGAGTGGTTTGCTGCAGGACCATACTTCCACAGATCACCGTGGTTCAATCAGCTTGTAGGACAAAGTACCGTGGGTCCGCGCTGCCACTTCAATTAATGGAGATCTAAAACCAGCCACACGGGAATGTCTGGATCAAACAGAATTCTCCTTTATTTGTCCAACATGTTTCGGAGTTATCTCCCAACTCCTTCCTCAGGGAATGTCAGGCTTACAATGAATTTCCACATATTTATAGTGAAAAAGTGCAAAGTCATTCAATTAGTGACATCACATAGTGGGAAGGTATTTCCTGTGATGTCACTATGTTGTGATAACAAAGAAACTACGTAGTAGTATTATGTTATGAATGAACAAATAAATCTTCAGATAATTATGCAAAACCAAATACCGTATATACTCGTGTATAAGCCGAGTTTTTCAGCACAAAAAATGTGCTGAAAAGTCCCCCCTCGGCTTATACACGAGTATATACGGTAATCATAAAAAAAAAAAAAAATATACCCGTCTGTATACAGCCCCCCCCCCCGTGGTATACCGGGCCCCCCCTGTGGCAACCTGTAAAGGAAGCGATGATTATACTTATCGGGTCGCTGTCGTCGACGCCGCCGCTCTGTCACCGTCCGTCACCGCGCTCCTCCTGGTCTTCATGCTTCCTTCACCGTCGCACAGGAAATGACGTCATTTTCTGTGCGCCCGTGAAGGAAGCATGAAGACGGGAAGGAGCGCGGTGACGGACGGTGACAGAGCGGCGGCGTCGGCGTCGGCGACAGCGACCCGATAAGTATAATCATCGCTTCCTTTACAGGTTGCCACAGGGGGGGCCCGGTATACCAGGGGGGAGGGCTGTATACAGCCGGGTACCGCTGTATACAGCGGGAGCTGCTGTATACAGCGGGGGCTGCTGTATACCCCTCTGGGGCTGCTAAATACCCCTCTGGGGCTGCTGTATACCCCTCTGGGGCTGCTATATACCCCTCTGGGGCTGCTGTATACCCCTCTGGGGCTGCTGTATACCCCTCTGGGGCTGCTGTATACAGCTCTGGGGCTGCTGTATACCCCTCTGGGGCTGCTATATACCCCTCTGGGGCTGCTGTATACCCCTCTGGGGCTGCTGTATACCCCTCTGGGGCTGCTATATACCCCTCTGGGGCTGCTGTATACCCCTCTGGGGCTGCTGTATACCCCTCTGGGGCTGCTGTATACCCCTCTGGGGCTGCTATATACCCCTCTGGGGCTGCTGTATACCCTCTGGGGCTGCTGTATACCCCTCTGGGGCTGCTATATACCCCTCTGGGGCTGCTGTATACCCCTCTGGGGCTGCTGTATACCCCTCTGGGGCTGCTGTATACCCCTCTGGGGCTGCTATATACCCCTCTGGGGCTGCTATATACCCCTCTGGGGCTGCTGTATACCCCTCTGGGGCTGCTGTATACAGCTCTGGGGCTGCTGTATACAGCTCTAGGGCTGCTGTATACCCCTCTGGGGCTGCTATATACCCCTCTGGGGCTGCTGTATACCCCTCTGGGGCTGCTGTATACCGCACTGGGGCTGCTGTATATAGGGGCTGCAATACCACTTGGGCTGCAATACCACTGGGGCTGCTGTATATAGGGGCTGCTGTATACACCACTGGGGCTGCAATACCACTGGGGCTGCTGTATACAGGGGCTGCAATACCACTGGGGCTGCAATACCACTGGGGCTGCTGTATATAGGGGCTGCTGTATACACCACTGGGGCTGCAATACCACTGGGGCTGCTGTATACAGGGGCTGCAATACCACTGGGGCTGCAATACCACTGGGGCTGCTGTATATAGGGGCTGCTGTATACACCACTGGGGCTGCAATACCACTGGGGCTGCTGTATACAGGGGCTGCAATACCACTGGGGCTGCTGTATACACCACTGGGGCTGCAATACCACTGGGGCTGCTGTATACAGGGGCTGCAATACCACTGGGGCTGCAATACCACTGGGGCTGCTGTATATAGGGGCTGCTGTATACACCACTGGGGCTGCAATACCACTGGGGCTGCTGTATACAGGGGCTGCAATACCACTGGGGCTGCTGTATATAGGGGCTGCTGTATACACCACTGGGGCTGCAATACCACTGGGGCTGCTGTATATAGGGGCTGCAATACCACTGGGGCTGCAATACCACTGGGGCTGCTGTATATAGGGGCTGCAATACCACTGGGGCTGCAATACCACTGGGGCTGCTGTATATAGGGGCTGCAATACCACTGGGGCTGCAATACCACTGGGGCTGCTGTATATAGGGGCTGCTGTATACACCACTGGGGCTGCAATACCACTGGGGCTGCTGTATATAGGGGCTGCAATACCACTGGGGCTGCTGTATATACCACTGGGGGCTGCTGTATATCATACTGCTGGGGCCTGTATACCACTTCTGGGGGCTGTATACCTGTGCTGGGGTCCACCCTCGGCTTATACGCGAGTCAATAGATTTTCCCAGGTTTTGGGGGCAAAAGTAGGGGGGTCGGCTTATACACGGGTCGGCTTATACACGAGTATATACGGTAAATAGTCTCCCAGACCTTACTATGAAGGGATTATTCCAAAAGTGCTTTATTATTAGAGAAAAGAAAGATTTTGTAAACAAGAGAAAAAAAAAAAAAAGAAAAAAGTTGAGCCAGGAATTGAACTCAAAAATTAGAAAATTTGTGACAGGGAGGTGTTCAAACACCTATGTTATTATCCTAGTGTGCTATGTAGATTGGGGAAAATTATTGTGGTGAGATGTTTAATTATGTGTAGATTATTTGAGATCAGTGAGAAGAAGAGGGAGAGGAAAAGTGTATTATAAGTGGTACTATTGAAGAAATGTTTTGGAGTTTATTGGGATTCGTATTCATATTGCCATTATATTAATGATCCTTTTTATTTTAGGAAGAAATATCAGAAAAGTTATCGGAAAAAATTACATATTTTTGTTAAAAAATATATTTTATTATTGATAGTAAAAAATTGTTATAAAATATATTTGTATGTTAATAAATTTCAAAAAATATTTATTTATGTAATAAAATTATTATTAAGAAAATTAGTATTAAAAAAGTTTTGATTTGTTATTTATATTACTCTATAAGTAAAAGAATTTTTTAAAAAGGGTATGTTGTTAGAAATATAAAGAATTAAAAAGTGTAGTTTTTAAAAGGGTCAAAAGATGGCAATGTTGAGGTGAACGCTGTATGAGGGAAGGGGAACATTGCTCTCACGTCCCATCGTTTTAGAAAGAGAAACATATTGGTTACAGGATCAAAGGATTGGCGCGTGTCTCTTAATTAGTGAAGTATGCCGATCATTTACAAAGTACCGTATATACTCGTGTATAAGCCGAGTTTTTCAGCCCAAAATTTGGGCTGAAAAGTCCCCCCCTCGGCTTATACACGGGTCTATACGGTATATAGGCTGCTGTGGTGGGGGCCGTGGAGGCTGGAGGGGGTGGGGGGAGGCTGCTGTATGAGCGGCCCCGTCACGTGGGGCCGCTCATTATATATGCACTGCTTCCCCCTGTCAATCAGCGGCAGGGGGAAGCAGTGCATATATGCCCCCCAAAAGCTGGCACTGTCCCCCCTTGTAAGGGCCCCCCCCCCCGCTGCTTATACATTACCATCCCGGTGTTCTGATCGGCGCCGCTCCTCGGTGCTTCTTCTTCATCCTCCCGTCCTCGCTGGCTGCATCCGGGATCTCCGGCTGTCGCAGCGATATGACGTCATCGCTGCGATGGCCGGAGATCCCGGATGCAGCCAGCGAGGACGGGAGGATGAAGAAGAAGCACCGAGGAGCGGCGCCGATCAGAACACCGGGATGGTAATGTATAAGCAGCGAGGGGGGGGGGCCCTTACAAGGGGGGACAGTGCCAGCTTTTGGGGGCTGTTGGTACCCCCAGGGGGCTGTTGGTACCCCCTGGGGGCTGTTGGTACCCCCAGGGGGCTGTTGGTACCCCCAGGGGGCTGCTGGGTACCCCCTGGGGGCTGCTATATGTACCCCTGGGGGCCTGCTGTATACCACTGGGGCTGCTGTATACTACCACTGGGGCTGCTGGGGCTGCTGTATACTACCACTGGGGCTGCTGGGGCTCCTGTATACTACCACTGGGGCTGCTGGGGCTCCTGTATACTACCACTGGGGCTGCTGGGGCTCCTGTATACTACCACTGAGGCTGCTGGGGCTCCTGTATACTACCACTGGGGCTGCTGGGGAATCTGTATACTACCACTGGGGCTGCTGGGGCTCCTGTATACTAGCACTGGGGCTGCTGGGGCTCCTGTATACTACCACTGGGGCTGCTGGGGCTCCTGTATACTACCACTGGGGCTGCTGGGGCTCCTGTATACTACCACTGGGGCTGCTGGGGAATCTGTATACTACCACTGGGGCTGCTGGGGAATCTGTATACTACCACTGGGGCTGCTGGGGAATCTGTATACTACCACTGGGGCTGCTGGGGAATCTGTATACTACCACTGGGGCTGCTGGGGAATCTGTATACCACCACTGGGGCTGCTGTATACTTCCACTGGGGAGGCCTGTATACCACACTGCTGGGGGCTGTATACCTGTGCTGGGGTCCACCCTCGGCTTATACACGAGTCAATAGGTTTTTCCAGATTTTTGGGGCAAAAGTAGGGGGGTCGGCTTATACACGGGTCGGCTTATACACGAGTATATACGGTAACGGGTGGCGCTTGCCGCTATTTATCTTAAATTGTTGGCTTGTGTCATGCATTACTATGAAAAGAATGATTCGGAGTCGGTTCAAAGACTGTGCGAGTTATAAAATCGCAGTTTTAGAATAATAGGGGGATTTTAACATAAGGTATAAATTCTAGTTTGGGGAAGCTAAATAAATTCCATATGTTCGGGATAAGTTACAACTGTATTAGTAATAAAAATAAATACATATAAATAAAGGAGGGGGGAAAAACATAGAGGAATAAGAGTGATTATAAAATTAATTGTAAAAAAATATATATATAAGAATTATGTGTATAAATTAATTGCAGAAATATATAAATATATAAAAATACAAAAAATAAACATAAAAAAATGTGAAAAATTTGTGGAAAAAAAGAATACATAAATTAATGTATCCTATATGATTATCTGGCATATGGTGTACTTGTTATTATTTATATAAAAAATAAATATTAACTGTAGTGTGTTCAAAAACGAAAGCAGTATGCTGGTGTATCATTAAATTAATGTTGTGAACTTTTAATATATGGATTAAATATATATATATATATATATAAATAAAAGTAAAAAAATAAAAATTAAATTTGAAAAAATAAAATTAATAGATGAATAAAAATTAATTATTTCGTAAAAACAGTGTGGCATCTAGAAGACTTCTTTGTTCGGTGGATTATGTTAGCATAGGTATATTTGATACACAGACATATATATACATATATACAATACGTTCACCTATTATCTCAGGAATCGATTCCCTGACTTCCAACTTAGCCCACTATATTGATATAATACTGCAGCACCATGTAGTTTCCCTGAACAGTTTTTTGAGAGATTCTACAGAATTAATTACCGTATATACTCGTGTATAAGCCGATCCCCCTACTTTTGCCCCCAAAATCTGGGAAAACCTATTGACTCGTGTATAAGCCGAGGGTGGACCCCAGCACAGGTATACAGCCCCCAGCAGTGTGGTATACAGGCCCCCGCAGTGGTATACAGGCCTCCCCAGTGGTAGTATACAGCCCCCAGAAGTGTGGTATACAGCAGCCTCCCCAGTGGTACATACAGGCCCCAGCAGTGTTACAGCAGCCTCCCCAGTGGTATATACAGCAGCAGCCCCAGTGGTAGTATACAGCAGCCCCAGTAGTAGTATACAGCAGCCCCAGTAGTAGTATACAGCAGCAGCCCCAGTGGTAGTATACAGCAGCAGCCCCAGGGGGTATATACAGCAGCAGCCCCAGGGGGTATATACAGCAGCAGCCCCAGGGGGTATATACAGCAGCAGCCCCAGGTGGTATATACAGCAGCAGCCCCAGGGGGTATATACAGCAGCAGCCCCAGAGGTATACAGACCCCCCCCATTAGTATACAGGGGCCCCAGCTGTATACAGCAGCCCCAGCTGTATACAGCCCCCCGTGGTATCCAGGGCCCCCCTTGCTGCACCTGTAAAGGAAGATGTCAGTATACTTATCGCTGCCGCCGCCGCTCCGCTGCTCGGTCACCACGCTGCTCCGGGTCTTCATGCTTCCTGTTCCTTCTCCGGCGCTCGAACAATGACGTCATTTCCTGAGCGACGGAGAAGGAACAGGAAGCATGAAGACCCGGAGCAGCGCGGTGACCGAGCAGCGGAGCGGCGGCGGCAGCGATAAGTATACTGACATCTTCCTTTACAGGTGCAACAAGGGGGGCCCTGGATACCACGGGGGGCTGTATACAGCTGGGGCTACCGTATATACCCGTGTATAAGCCGAGGGGGGACTTTTCAGCACATTTTATGTGCTGAAAAACTCGGCTTATACACGAGTATATACGGTAATATTTTAAAGGACACCACTTGGGAAAATGATGATTGCTTTTTATCGTTGGATGTGGCTTCGTTGTACACAAATATTGAACATTTTATTGGATTGGAATGTGTGAAATCGTTTTTAGACATTGATGATAGGATCCCTGAGGCTCAAAAAAATTTTATTATGGAAGGTTTACATTTTATTTTACATAATAATAATTTTACATTTTTAAATGATTTTTACCATCAAAAGAGAGGAACAGCTATGGGATCAAAGGTGGCCTGTTCTTACGCTAACTTGTTCATGGGGTGTTTTGAAGAAATATATATTTATGGTAATGCACATACAAAGGGCTTAAAATTATACAAACGTTACATTGACGATATTTTTATTATATGGAATAGAAAAGAAGCCAATGTAAATGAATTTTTAAATGAACTTTTAATAATGAATGGGGCCTCACGTTTGAACCACATTTTGGAGACAAAACTATAGATTTTTTAGACCTCACAATATTTATTGAAAACAGCACAATTAAAACCAAAACATTTTTTAAGAGCACAGATAAAAATAGTTATGTGCATTTTAAGAGTGGCCACTACGGGAAATGGCTTAGAAATATCCCGTTAAACCAGTTTAAGGGCCCTTTCACATCAGCGTTTTTTGAAATTTGCGGCAGATGCGGTGAAAAAAACGCATCTGCCGCAATTACCGCATACCGGCTGCACTTGCGGCGCGGTTGCGGTAAACGCCATGCAAAGTATAGGCGTACTTGCGGCAGGTGCGGCAAGTGCGGTTTTGCACTTGCGGCAGGTGCGGCAGCGAAAAAATCTGCGGTTGACCGCGGTTTTTTTCGCTGCCGCACCTGCCGCAAGTGCAAAACTGCACTTGCCGCACCTGCTGCAAGTACGCCTATACTTTGCATGGCATTTACCGCAACCGCGCCGCAAGTGCAGCCAGTATGCGGTAATTGCGGCAGATGCGTTTTTTTCACCGCATCTGCCGCAAATTTCAAAAAATGCTGATGTGAAAGGGCCCTAAGCGAATCCGCAAAAATTGCACCGACCTGGTTGATTTTAATGAACAAGCCGAAAAACTTAAAGAAAGATTCCAAACTAAAAAATATCCCAACATATTGATACACAATGCGATCAATCTATGCAAAAACACTGAACAAGAACAATTACTGAAAAAAAGTAACATCAGAGAGAACAAAAAAGATTTTTTCTTTTAATTTTATTACTTCCTTCAATAGAAGGAACAAAGAAATTAAGAATGTGATGGCAAAACATTGGCCACTTTTAATGAGTGATCCTATCCTGGGAAAAATTCTCCCCAAACAACCGAGCCTAACGTATAGAAGAGCTCCAAACCTCAAAAGTTTATTAGCACCCAGCAGGTTACCGATAAATAATCTAAATAATTGTAGTAAAAAATCAAATGGAATTAACGGTTCAAAAAGATGTAGAATACCTAGATGTCTGTGTTGTAAAATGATGACTACAAGTGACAGTTTTGTTTCTTCGAGCTCTAAAGAGATATTTCCCATCAAACATTGTTTAGATTGTAATTCTGAATTTGTGATTTATTTATTGGAGTGTCCTTGCGGCATCCAATACATAGGAAGAACAACCCAAAAATTGCGCTGCCGAATTAATAAGCACAGACACAATATAAAAATTGGCTACAAACTACACGGGTTTCTAAGCACTTTGATTTCAAACATAACAGAGATTTTTCCAAACTAAAGGTCACAGCTATAGATCACATCCCTGTAACCAGCAACAACAGACTCAATGCCCTAAATAGAAGAGAGAGATTTTGGATCCATAAAATGAATACATTAAAACCAGCTGGACTGAATATAATAACTGAGATGATCTCCTAAAATATTGCAAATCGAGGTGAACGTATTGTATATATGTATATATATGTCTGTGTATCAGATATACCTATGCTAACATAATCCATCGAACAAAGAAGTCTTCTAGATGCCTCACTGTTTTTACGAAATAATTAATTTTTATTCATCTATTAATTTTATTTTTTCAAATTTAATTTTTATTTTTTTACTTTTATTTATATATATATATTTAATCCATATATTAAAAGTTCACAACATTAATTTAATGATACACCAGCATACTGCTTTCGTTTTTGAACACACTACAGTTAATATTTATTTTTTATTTAAATAATAACAAGTACACCATATGCCAGATAATCATATAGGATACATTAATTTATGTATTCTTTTTTCCACACATTTTTCACATTTTTTTATGTTTATTTTTTGTATTTTTATATATTTATATATTTCTGCAATTAATTTATACACATAATTCTTATATATATATGTTTTTACAATTAATTTTATAATCACTCTTATTCCTCTATGTTTTTCCCCCCTCCTTTATTTATATTTATTTATTTTTATTACTAATACAGTTGTAACTTATCCCGAACATATGGAATTTATTTAGCTTCGCCAAACTAGAATTTATACCTTATGTTAAAATCCCCCTATTATTCTAAAACTGCGATTTTACAACTCGCACAGTCTTTGAACCAAACCCGAATCATTCTTTTCATAGTAATGCATGACACGAGCCAACAATTTAAGATAACTAGCGGCAAGCGCCACCCACTACTTTGTTAATGATTAGCATACTTCACTAATTAAGAGACACCGCCCCAATCCTTTGATCCTGTAACCAATATGTTTCTCTTTCTAAAATGATGGGACGTGAGAGCAATGTTCCCCTTCCCTCATACAGCGTTCACCTCAACATTGCCATCTTTTGACCCTTTTAAAAACTACACTTTTTAATTCTTTATATTTCTAACAACATACCCTTTTTAAAAAATTCTTTTACTTATAGAGTAATATAAATAGCAAATCAAAACTTTTTTAATAATTTTATTACATAAATAAAGATTTTTTGAAATTTATTAACATACAAATATATTTTATAACAATTTTTTACTATCATTAATAAAATATATTTTTTAACAAAAATATGTACCGTATATACTCGTGTATAAGCCGAGTTTTTCAGCACAAAAAATGTGCTGAAAAGTCCCCCCCTCGGCTTATACACGAGTCACTATACGACTGAGTGTGGGGGGCCCGGTGTCCGGGGGCTGGAGCAGGCGGGGGGAGGCTGTAATATGAGCGCCCTGTCACGTGGGGCCGCTCATTAGTGCAATGCAATATGCACTGCATCCCCCTGTCCATCAGCGGCAGGGGAGCTGTGCATATTACATTGCCCTCCCTCCGCCGTGGTAAATACAGGCCCCCGCTCCCCCCCCGTGGTATATACAGACCCCCGCTCTCCCCCCGTTGTATATACAGACCCCTGCTCCCCCCCCTCGTGGAATATACAGGCCCCCACTCCCCCAGTAGTATATACAGGCCCCCCGCGGTAAATACAGGCCCCCCCCGTTTCCCCCCCGTGGTATATACATGCCCCCGGTAGATGCCGCACACCTGTAAAAGAATCGCTTTCATACTTACCCTCCTCACTGTCATCGCGCTCCTCCGGTCTCATTCCCACTTCTACCAGGCGGCCGGCGCATCCACAATGACGTCATTGTTTCTGCGCGGTCACATGACCGGGTAGAAGCAGGAAGGAGACTGGATGGAGGACGCGCGATGACAGTGAGGAGGGTAAGTATGAAAGCGATTCTTTTACAGGTGTGCGGCATCTACCGGGGGCATGTATATACCACGGGGGGGAAACGGGGGGGCCTGTGTTTACCGCGGGGGACCTGTATATACTACTGGGGGAGTGGGGGCCTGTATATACCACGAGGGGGTAGCGGGGGGGCCTGTATTTACCGCGGGGGGCCTGTATATACTACTGGGGGAGTGGGGGCCTGTATATACCACGAGGGGGAAAGCGGGGGGGCCTGTATTTACTGCGGGGGGCCTGTATATACTACTGGGGGAGTGGGGGCCTGTATATACCACGAGGGGGGGAGCGGGGGTCTGTATATACTACTGGGGGGAGTGGGGGCCTGTATATACCACGAGGGGGGGAGCGGGGGTCTGTATATACTACTGGGGGGAGTGGGGGCCTGTATTTACTACTGGGGGGAGTGGGGGCCTGTATATACCACGAGGGGGGGAGCGGGGGTCTGTATATACTACTGGGGGGAGTGGGGGCCTGTATATACTACTGGGGGGAGTGGGGGCCTGTATATACCACGAGGGGGGGAGCGGGGGTCTGTATATACATCGGGGGGGAGCGGGGATCTGTATATACCATGGGGGGGGGAGAGCAGGGGCCTGTATAAACCACTAGGGAGGCTGCTGTATACTACCACAGGGAGGCTGCTGTATACTACCACTGGGGAGGCTGCTGTATACTACCACAGGGGGAGGCTGCTGTATACTACCACAGGGGGAGGCTGCTGTATACTACCACAAGGGGAGGCTGCTGTATACTACCACAGGGGGAGGCTGCTGTATACTACCACAGGGGAAGGCTGCTGTATACTACCACAGGGGGAGACTGCTGTATACTACCACAGGGGGAGACTGCTGTATATTACCACTGGGGAGGCTGCTGTATACTACACTGCTGGGGGCTGTATACCTGTGCTGGGGTCCACCCTCGGCTTATACACGAGTCAATAGGTTTTCCCAGGTTTTGGGGGCAAAAGTAGGGGGATCGGCTTATACACGGGTCGGCTTATACACGAGTATATACGGTAATTTTTTCCGATAACTTTTCTGATATTTCTTCCTAAAATAAAAATTATGATTAATATAATGGCAATATGAATACGAATCCCAATAAACTCCAAAACATTTCTCCAATAGTATACCACTTATAATACACTTTTCCTCTCCCTCTTCTTCTCACTGATCTCAAATAATCTACACATAATTAAACATCTCACCACAATAATTTTCACCAATCTACATAGCACACTAGGATAATAACATAGGCGTTTGAACACCTCCCTGTCACAAATTTTCTAATTTTTGAGTTCAATTCCTGGCTCAACTTTTTTCTTTTTTTTTTTTTTTCTCTTGTTTACAAAATCTTTCTTTTCTCTAATAATAAAGCACTTTTTGGAATAATCCCTTCATAGTAAGGTCTGGGAGACTATTTGTTTGGTTTTGTATAATTATCTGAAGATTTATTTGTTCATTCATAATACTACTACGTAGTTTCTTTGTTATACACAACATAGTGACATCACAGGAAATACCTTCCCACTATGTGATGTCACTAATTGAATGACTTTGCACTTTTTCACTATAAATATGTGGAAATTCATTGTAAGCCTGACATTCCCTGAGGAAGGAGTTGGGAGATAACTCCGAAACATGTTGGACAAATAAAGGAGAATTCTGTTTGATCCAGACATTCCCGTGTGGCTGGTTTTTTATCTCCATTAATTGAAGTGGCAGCGCGGACCCACGGTACTTTGTCCTACAAGCTTTTGGTGGACAGGGAAGCTGTGCAGCCTGTGAGGAAGGCTGAGCTAACAAGTGCAGGAGGAGTACCTGCTATACTTATGTATTAATAATATATAATATTATCCTCAACACATTTATTAAACTACCGTATATACTCGTGTATAAGCCGACCCATGTATAAGCCGACCCCCCTACTTTTGCCCCAAAAATCTGGAAAAAAATATTGACTCGTGTATAAGCCGAGGGTGGACCCCAGCACAGGTATACAGACCCCAGCAGTGTGGTATACAGGCCTCCCCAGTGGTAGTATACAGCAGCCCCAGTGGTAGTATACAGATTCCCCAGCAGCCCCAGTGGTAGTATACAGGAGCCCCAGCAGCCCCAGTGGTAGTATACAGCAGCCCCAGTGGTATACAGCAGGCCCCCAGGGGTACATATAGCAGCCCCCAGGGGGTACCCAGCAGCCCCCTGGGGGTACCAACAGCCCCCTGGGGGTACCAGCAGCCCCCTGGGGGTACCAGCAGCCCCCTGGGGGTACCAACAGCCCCCTGGGGGTACCAACAGCCCCCTGGGGGTACCAATAGCCCCCAGGGGGTACCAGCAGCCCCCTGGGGGTACCAACAGCCCCCTGGGTGTACCAACAGCCCCCAGGGGTACCAACAGCCCCCTGGGGGTACCAACAGCCCCCTGGGGGTCCCCAGCAGCCCCCAGGGGTCCCCAGCAGCCCCCAAATGCTGTCACTGCCCCCCCCTTGCAAGGGCCCCCCCCGCTTCTCTTACCATTCCGGACTTCTGATCCGCGCCGCTCCTCGCTGCTCCTCGCTGCTCCGTCCGTCCGTCTTCTACATCCGGGATCCCCGGCCGCGCGATGACGTCACATGCCTGCGACGGCCGGAGATCTGGGATGTAGAAGACGGACGGAGGGAGCAGCGAGGAGCAGCGAGGAGCGGCGCGGATCAGAAGTCCGGAATGGTAATATAACCATCGGGGGGGGTGTCCCTTACAAGGGGGGGCGAGTGCCAGCATTTGGGGGCTATATGCACTGCTTCCCCCTGCTGCTGATTGACAGGGGAAAGCAGTGCATATTTATTGAGCGGCCCCACGTGACGGGGCCGCTCATACAGCAGCCCTCCCCCCCCCGCCTCCTGAAGCCTCCACAGCCCCGGACACAGCCCCCCCCGTATTGACTCGTGTATAAGCCGAGGGGGAGGCTTTTCAGCCCAAATTTTGGGCTGAAAAACTCGGCTTATACACGAGTATATACGGTAAATATACATTGTCCAAGCCTTTTAAAATATTCTTTGTAGTAGACTGAAAACACAAGAGGTCAGTTATTGTTATTAGATGACTAAGTACCATATATCATCATGTCAATAACTATTGTTTCATATGGTTTTCACTAGTGGGGAACCTTCATATTCTTCTAATGGGAAGTTTCCAGCATATAATGACCCACACACAAACTCTTGGGATATCTGGAAAATATATAAGCCAGATCAGTACATAGGACAAAATACACGTGAGTACTGTCAATTTTCCTCCTATAAAACTGTAAAGCAGTCTTTTTTCCACAGTAATCTTTTTCCGGGTTAGGCTAAAACGGGTGTTTCACTACTCAGAAAATCTCTTTATAATTACCACTATGGTGCTCGCATTGTTCCAACGGTTTTGACACTTGCCGTATCCGGGTTCACATGACGTCCTCACCACGCAATCCCTGCGCTCGATTAGTGCTGACTTCACCCTCCCCGCCTTCAGATAATCAAACATTAACAGGAATGTAGCCCTGACATACTTTTGATGCTTCATTCGTCTGAAGGCTGTAAGAGGGAATCTAGCTCTGATTAGGTGCAAGGCTCTTGTCATGCGACAGCATCACTTAATGCCCAGGAGAGTAAGTGCCGATACCCCTTGAACTGCTGGCACCAAAGGTATGTCTAAGCATTGTTATCTTGGCCCATGCGTTAAGGTGGCCCTTACCTTATAGTGAAACATAAAGTTCATAACATACACTCAAGAACATTCCATGTTCATTGAATGTCTACTGGCTTAGTACTGTATGTACAAAGGAAAACTGCTTTAGAGGATACATTTGCAAAGTACCGTAAGTGAAATTAAAAGCTACAGTAAATATCTTTGTGCCTTTATTTATTAATGTTTCTAAAAACAAATTTCACTCCTTTTGTTTTATAATGACAGACAAAAAAGGCTATTGGGCGTATCAACTGGAACAAAACACAGTCCACACACTGAACTACAGGCAGAAATGTTTGAGTTGGTATTATAATGATATTAATTCATATCCATACTGGATTTATTCCACAAACCCATGTCCTTGCTCAGATTCTCAAGCCATATTTGATCCATCTTATACACCGGCAAGTCGTCTTTATTCTTATGGCTTCCAGCAGAAAAATACAGGTCAGTTCTGATATTATAAAGTACATTGTCATCTTATGTAAGTTTGTAGATAAGAACTTCTTTACTTCATGAAAACCTCAGCTTTTTGAAGTTTGGAACTGTTCAACTTTTCATGTGAATGTCACAAATTTGAATTCTAATGTAGTACTATATCCTTCAAATTAAGAAAAAATACTTTTATACAATATGATTACTTCCATAAAATAACTGTAGATCATGTGATGAGGTTTTTCTGTCCAAAATAAAACGGACAGTCGACAAGGAACATGACCAAACTCAATTCTTAATTAATCTTTCTTTACTGAAAACTGGGTTTACTTTCTTCAAACAACACAAGGCAAAACTCAGGGAAATTTCACACACACCTAGTCATCATCAACTAGGATCACTGTGCTGTAATGTTATAGACTAAAGTGTTCTACCAAATATACTATAAATTACCTAACCATTGCTTTCACCTAATGCATTAGCAGAGAAATTAATCTAAAGGTACCGTTACACGCTTCAAAGTTGTATCGATCTCTCCAATGACCTCACGGGAGCGCGCGGTCATTAGGACATGTTTTTGACACTGTTGATGAGATGTCATACGTCTAGATATCGTGAACGACGCACCAACCATGTGGCGTGCAGCTATCATTCGCACAACCCAACGAACGATACTTGTTCACTGTTGTGAATAGGGGAAGTCGTTAATGACATCATTATCGCAGTATCACACACAACGATGCAGCAGGTTGGCTGATCGAGGATCGTCTGATTTGAGAACATGTTCTCAAATCTGCGATCAATGATCCAATGATTTATGGTAGTCGTATCTCGGTGTCACACACAAGGATGTACTAATGATGTCGTTTGAACAACTCCAAACCTGTGATGTTTCAGCGATATTGTTCATGATATCATACCGTGTAATGGTACCTTAAGGGAAACTATACAATTGAATGATTGCAAGAGACTGACTCAGTGGTGGTGCAATACAGCAGTTTACAAATTTTACAATTCTCTAACCCAATCCTTATACTTTCCCCAAATGTAGTTGTCTGAAAGGAAAGTTTTAAGTCTCTTTAATGCTGCGAGCAATTGGCTTAAATTTGTGTAGTTCTGCTAGCAATGATATTTAGGCCTGATTGACTGTGTTTGGTGCCAAACTCTCTAAGTCTGTGTGCACATTCCCACCTTTATTAATGTGGGCTTCAGCTCAGGACTCACCAATGATAACCTAGTCGTGAATTGAGATTGGCTAGTTGTCCAGTTGTCCAATAGCTGAGTGGCCAAAAAGGGACTGAATTAATGATATGTCCCTACAGATGAATGAGTAGCACCAGAACTGAGATGGTAATATACAGGGAAAAAAGTCCAACATTACAATACAACTATTTATATGAGGTTATATCAGTATAGTCATAGCCACAATGGACCCATGTATAGTGGGAATCCAAGTACTGTTCAGAGTGTAGTATTTGGAACACTTAGTGTTTATAAGGGACAATATCAAATTTCCATCCAAAAGAGATGGGTTTACAAGTCCTATTATTGGGGTAGAAGGGGGGTAATCATAGAGATATCAAGGCGGGTACATAGTTGTACCACATTAAATAAGATGAAATGACAGATATTATCAAGATCCGAATAAACAGAGGCGGTTTGGTTAGGCTTTGCTGTCCCAATCACACAAGGAGACCAGGGTCCAGAGGAATATGGATAAAAGCAGCACCTTTATTCTTATGAGTTTCGTGGGTCAGCTGCCCACTTCTTCAGAGATTATCGGATCTTTAACCCTTGGGTGGAGTGCTGCAGCCGTGTTTCACTATTAAGGTGTTGTGACTGGCACAATCATAACAGATTAGTGTTTCCACCACTGCACCGTCTCTATCGTCTAAAGTGGTAAGACCCTATCTGCGCTTTCTCTTCTTTTCCTTAGTTCACCTAGATATTATCAAGAGGGACACTAAAATAACTCCTTAAACCTAATTTAAATGTAAATGACATGAAAGCAACTTGTTTTTCTCTATATCGCTTCTTTTTTATTTCTCTATATCACTTCTATTTTTATCCTCACATTACCTCCCTACATTGTCACATATCTTTTTTTCCCCACAGTTGCATTCTATATACCGTATATACTCGTGTATAAGCCGACCCGTGTATAAGCCAACCCCCCTACTTTTGCCCCCAAAACCTGGGAAAACCTATTGACTCGTGTATAAGCCGAGGGTGGACCCCAGCACAGGTATACAGCCCCCAGCAGTGTGGTATACAGCAGCCTCCCCAGTGGTATATACAGCAGCAGCCCCAGTGGTAGTATACAGCAGCAGCCCCAGTGGTATATACAGCAGCAGCCCCAGTGGTTAGTATACAGCAGCCCCAGTGGTAGTATACAGCAGCCCCAGTGGTAGTATACAGCAGCCCCAGAGGTATATACAGCCCCAGAGGTATATACAGCAGCCCCAGTGGTAGTATACAGCAGCAACAGAGGTGTATACAGCAGCCCCAGTGGTAGCATACAGCAGCCCCAGTGGTAGCATACAGCAGCCCCAGTGGTATATACAGCAGCCCCAGTGGTAGTATACAGCAGCCCCAGTGGTAGTATACAGCAGCCCCAGAGGTATATACAGCCCCAGAGGTATATGAACCTCTGAATTGTGAAGCGCAGCGGAATATGTTGGCACTACAGTATATAAATAAAGATTATTATTATTAATATTAGGAGCCGAGGGTCATTGCCTTATCACATCGAATGCTATACACAGATGGAACCCCAACCTAAAGCTAGGGTCACATTAGCTCTATGGATCCGCTAATGGGATCCATTTTTTACATGTGAAAACTTGTAAAAGTGGATCCATTAACGTATTCATTACCAATGTGGAATGCGTTTGACGCTATGCATTTTTCATAGCGCACCAAAAACGTGGTCTGCAGCATTTTTTTAGCCCGCTTTGAAAATAGCATGCGGGCGGCATGGTGGCTCAGTGGTTAGCACTGCAGCCTTGCAGCATTGAGGTCCTGGGTTCAATTCCCATTAAGGACAACATCTGCAAGGAGTTTGTATGTTCTCCCCGTGTTTGCGTGGGTTTCCTCCCACATTGTAAAAACATACTGATAGGATGTTTAGATTGTAAGCCTCAATGAGGACAGCATTACTGATGTATGTAAAGTGCTATGGAATTAATAGCGCTGTATAAATGAATAAAATTTATATTATTATTATGCTTTTTTTAACATTGGAGTCTATGGGTAACACATCGGTTAATGCATGGTACATTAATGTACATGTGTTAATGCATGTCTTAACGGATGCGCTAATGCATTGTACATACACGTACCATGCGTTAACGCACTCTTTAATTAAGGCAACATTAAAAACACAATGCCCAGTGAATGCCATGTAAAAAAAATGCATCCTTTAACGGATCCGTTGAAAGGATGCATTTTCCCAAATGTGACCCTTGCCTAAGGCTACGGTCAGACTTGCGTCATGCATTTGCTAAATGCTTGTGATATTTGTGCAAATGTTGAAAAACGTGTGCAGTAGTGCATCCATAGACTCGAATGCAAAAAACGCATTGCAAAAGTGCAATGCATTTGACACCATGCAGTTTTGCAAGTGCACCAAAAACAGCGGTCTGCAGCATTTGTTGGCTTGTTTTTTTATCATGGGAGTCTATGGCAAATACATTTGTTAATGCATTTTACATGTACGTACTGTGCGTTTACAGATGTGTTACGCATGGTACATACATACACACATAACGCATGTACCATGTGTTAACACGTCAGTTAATTGAGGCAACAACTATGCACATATGCTATGAAAATGGCAAGGGTAAAAAAAGGATCCTTTACTGCATCCTTCAAAGGGATGCAACCTCCCAAATGTGACCCTAGCCTGAGGCTAGGGTCACACTTGCATCATGCATCCAGTAACTGGATCCAGTTTTTGACATGTGGAAATCTTGAAAATCAGATCCCATAGGCTAGGGTCAGACAAGCGTTAATAACAGTATTTACCTGCATACCGTAAATACTTAACAAATGTCTCCATAATCGCATACCGTTATGTATGTGTGCTTGGTACCCATGGTACACATTGAGTTGCCAAGCACAGCATTCTTCATAAGCGCATGCTGATAAAGATATGCGCTTATGGAGAAATTTTCTAAGTATTTACTGGATGCCGATAAATACTGTTATTAACTAGTGATGAGCGAGCATGTTCGCCGCTACTTGGTACTCACACGAGTATACTCGGGTTGCTCGGCGAGTACTGCTGAGGTGCTCGGACTCATCACTAATCATTATCGATGTGACACAAATATACAGCTTCCTTCAGTGCACAATGTGAGCTGGCACCTCACAAAGAGCATATTGATTGTTAGGGTCCCTCTGGGTGGCACAGCAAGGTGTTGTATGCTGTGTATGCTGTGACGATTTTAAAAAGGCCCCCCTCCCCCTCCCGCCCTTTCCCAGAAACACTTGGTTTATAGCTGGATGTCTGTGGGCGGAGCCTATCACTCATTGACTTGCATTGGGCTCGGTGCTCGGTCGAGCACCCGAGCATCTTGAAATGCTCGACCAGAGCATCAAGCACTCTAGCATTTTAATGCTTGCTCATCACTATTATTAACGCTTGTCTGACCCTAGCCATAGACTCCAATGCAAAAGCCGGATCCAGCAGGCAGCGACGGGCTGCCCCCAACCCCCAGGTGCCTATTTGTACCTGGCCGGACACAAGAATATAGGGGAGCCCTTTTTTTTATTATTTCATGAATTTCATGAAATAATAAAAAAAAAATGCGTGGAGCTCCGCGCAATTTCTATGTCTAGCCAGGTACAGCTAAGCAGCTGGGGGCTGGAATCCGCAGCGCAGGGATGCACAAGCTTTCTGGGCACCAACCCGCTGCAAATTGCAGCCCGCAGCCACCCCAGAAGATGGCGCGTTCATTGAAGCGCCATCCTCTGGCGCTGAACCCCGCTCTTCCAGCGGCCCTGGTGGCGGTGGCACGCTGGGTAATAAAGAGGTTAGGGCCAGCTTTGTATTATCAGCTGGCCCTAAGCCCGAAATTTATGGCGGTCACGCCAATATTAGACATGACCGCCATGAATTTCTATTAAATTGTTTTAAAAAAAACACAACACAGAGAAAATTTTTTATTAAAAATAAAAAAAAAGCCATTAGGGACTCCATCTTTAATTAAAAAAATCCTCTTCCGTCCGACGCAGTCCAAAACACGATGTCCTCTCTGCTACATCCCTGTGCATAGATATAGATGTCTATGCACAGGGAATGAGCAGACTGAGAACAATCTCAGCTCTGCTACATCAGGCAGCAGGCAGGCTCTAGGATCCTGGAGCTGCGGCAGCTAGCACACAGAGCAGACACCCGAACTCTTATCTGTGCGAGTTTCCCAGAGATTACTTGCACAGTAAACGAGTCCAATGCAAATCAATGGCAAAACTAGGATTGCTTCAGGCTGAAGCTTCCGAGACACATCTGTGATTTGTAAATCGCACACTACTCGCTATTACTCGCTTCCCCATTCATTAACATTGGACTCGCTAGACTCGCAACGAGTAGCGAGTCCTGGGCTCGGACTCGCTAGAGTCAAGCGATTCCGAGTCATTTAGGATTCGCCCATCACTAGTTAACGCATGATACATGTATACATCATCCGTTAACGGGTCCGTTAACGGATGCAGTAAAAATGCCTCAAAAATGGCAAGGGGAAAAGCTGGATCAAACAATGCATCCAGTACATGGATGCAGGTTCCCAAGTGTGACCCTAGCCTCCAAGGTAAACTTCGAGTTACTATGGAGCGGCGTTGTCTGTCAGCACGGACATTAACGCTAGCTGTTACAGCAGACTGGGCTCAGCGTTTAGCGGATCCAGTAAATGTGGGTCACCTTCCAGGTGTGACCCTAGCCTAAGGGAGTGAAAATGCTGCAGTCTAAAACTAGCTGCATATTAACTGCAGGGTTCATATGGTTAAATGTGTTTTTCAAGAAATGTGATAAAAATAAATAAATAAAATAAACGCTCCTGTCGCTTGCACCTGAAAACTATCTCCAGAATCGCCCTTTCCTCACCATGGAAACAACTAAAACCCTCACCGTGGCCCTGATCCATTCCCGCCTTGACTACTATAATTCTTTATTAGCTGACCTCCCCCGCAGTAAGCTTTCCTCTCTCCAGTCTATCCTCAATGCAGCAGCCAGGATCACCTATCTAGCTAACCGTTACTCAGATGTTTCCGCTCTGTGCCATGGCTGCCCATACACTATGGGATCCCATTCAAATTGCTTGTTGTCACCCACAAAGCTATTTATGATGTGGCACCTCCTTACCTCTCTACCCTCATATCAGTCTACCACCCCACCCGTCCCCTTCGCTCTGGAAGTGACCTTAGACTAGCATCGGCATTAATCCAAACCTCCCATTCCCAACTCCAAGACGTCTCTCGAGCTGCACTAATCCTCTGGAATGCTCTACCCCAAGAAATTAGGACTATCCACAACTTGCACAGCTTCAGACGCTCCCTAAAAACACATCTTTTCAGGACAGCCTATCATTCTCCCTAATAGTAGTCATTTAGACATAAGATATTCATTGTCATAAGCCCCCCTGTACTTTGTGTCACCCCCATTGTAGATTGTAAGCTCCACCGAGCAGGGTCACCTTTATTTTTTGCCTTATTTATTGTATTTCCTACATAGATTCTTTGTTTATTGTATGTTGTAACTACTGTTCTGTATTACTTACCATTCTGTATTGTATATTTTTTCTTATACGAATCATTGTACTGTAAAGTGCTGCGTAATATGTTGGCGCTATACAAATAAAGTTTTATTATTATTATTATTATGTAGGAAGTGAAGGAGAGATTAGAATCAAACGTAACACACATACAGCGAGCCTGCTGTCTAGGCATTATCATGGTGCCGCACACCAAGCGAGAAATGTCAGATTCACGGAGGTTAGTAGAGGGCAGGATCAGAAGAAGTTCAGTTTTGGAAAGGTTTAGATAGAGAGCAGACATGATATTGGAAACTGTTAGACAGTCATTGGTGTTCTGTAATAGAGCAGGGCCACGGTCAGGGGAGATAGTGTATAGTTGTCATCAGCATAAAGATGGTAGTGAAAACCAAAGCTGCTGATAGTCTGTCTAATTGGGGCATGGTAGAGAAAGAACAGAAAAGGGCCAAGGACCGAACCCTGAGGGAAACCGATATTGATAGGAAGGGGAGAGGAAGTGGAGATAGCAAATGATACACTGAAAGAGCGGTCAGAGAGATAGGAGAGGAACCAGGAGAGAGTGGTGTCCTTTATGCTGATGGAGTGCATAGAGAGTAAGAGATGGTGGTCAATTGTGTCAAAAGCTGCAGAAAGGTCAAGAATAAGCAGAGAGTGGTCACCATTACGTTTTGCCATCAGATGGTCATTGGTCACTTTAAAGAGGGCAGTTTCTGTAGAATGTAGGGGGATGAAACCAGACTGTAATGGGTCTAGAAGAGAGTGAGTGGAAAGGTGACATGGGTGTAGACCAGGCGCTTCAATAGCTTAGAGATGAAGGGAGATTGGAGACTGGTTTGTAGTTATTTGTGTAGGACGGGTCAAAATAAATTTTCTTTTATATAATGGAGTAATGATAGAGTGTTTGAAGGAGGAAAGGAACATGCCAGAATTGAGGGAAAGATTGAAGATTTTGGTTAGGTGAGTGGTGAAGACAGGAGAGAGAGACTGGAGCAGGTGTGAGGGAATGGAGTCAGTGTTGCAAGTAGTGGGAAGAGAGGAAGAAAGGAGCCTGGAGACTTATTTTTCTGTGACTGGGTCAAAAGTGGAGAGTGAGCCAGAGGGAATGTGAAGACCTGTCAGTATGATATTATTGCTAATAATAGTGGTATTACTGTTTAGTTTTTACAATTAAAAAATACCCATTTTGCTGTTGTAAGAAGCACTTCTGAGGTGCTTGCTGTCTTCCACACCCTCAATGCATTTGCAGGCTAATTTTCATTTGGTATATGAGAAAATTCAGTTTTTATCTAAAACAGACATGTCGGGAAAGGTGAAAAGCTCTCTTTGAAGTAGTAGCGAATGTAACATACCGTAATTAATAAAAGGCAATATAGTAATAATAGTAGTAATCTGTGTTCTGCTGTTTCATTTCACTCAGGTTCGTATGATTACTATAACACTTACCAGTCTACATTTTCATCATGGCATGGAGGAGGAACAAGATGTTACTACAATTACTGGGGTGGTTTGTCGTATGGCGAGAAAGAAAGATACTTGCCAACTCCATGGGAGTATGAAGAAAGTTGGATGAGAATGACGGACCCCTACTACTACTATACCAATTATTACAACTACTTTATGTCAGAAATGGAAAGACAAAGATCCCAGTACAAAGGTATTCATATTGTACTCATTCATGAGAATTATTTAAATAATTGACTGATATTTATTATATTATTTATTATTTTAAAGCATTTTTCTCCCACTCTTATGTAAAAAATTAACTTTCCAGATTTTAACAGCCTTTTTTCCTTTGTGAGACATATTAACATGTAATAAAGGAAAGTTTAACTGCAATTTATTTTTCTGTGCAGAACTGGAAGTGGATCCCTACAATAACTGCTGCTTGTACTCCGATTCCTCACAACTATGTTCCCGGTACAGGCAGAGAAGACCATATGATTACTGCTTTGGATATGTACCACCAAATTTTGGTAAAGCTTTACTAGCTTTAACCTTCTGCCATGGATCTATTTAGTCTTAAACTAGAAAATGAACATATATTGTTGTATTTTAGGTAACATGTTTGGCGATCCCCACATCACTACATTGGATGGAGTGAAATATACTTTCAATGGCTTGGGAGAGTTCATTTTGACCAATGTTAAAGATGAGAATGACACTGTAATCTTCAGGCTGCAGGGCCGTACTGCTAGGGCTAGAAATGCGACACGTGAAACACAGGCAACCAACTTTGTGGGACTGGCTGCGATAATTCAAAATGAGACCACGGTAAAGATGATAACAAAACTAATTATTTACACTAACTTTACTACCCTGCACCAGAGGTGGGGAACATTTTTCTGTTAAGGGCCATTGTGATATTTATATTATCTTATGTGGGCCATACAAAATTGTCAACTTGATATTTATCCTTCAATGTTTAGCAAAATATTTGATTAACATACTCCTAATAAGATGGATGGAGATGCTTTTCTTCGCTGAGACTTTGATTGTAGGTTGTATTGATGATGTTGCTACTCATATCCACAGTACCAGACTTTTTGCAGTCTGGAGCACAGTAAATCTGTAAAATTATATCTGCTCTTAAAGGGATCCTGTCACCTCCAAAAAGCCACCTAAGCTACAAAAACATGTCCTTGCAGCATCCTATGCCATTCTCACACTCCTTTAGTCTCCTAATGCTTCCTGTCAAAGAACATGAAAAAGTTTTTATACTCACTCATTAGCCATAATGAGTAGGGACCATATTCGTTAGCCCATAGGGCGTGTTTGTTTGGTGCCTTGGACGTCATAAGATCAGTCCTAAAGTGGTGATCTTGTATTCATGTTCTAGGCAGGCTCCCCTACTTTCCACGTCACTGGCTGGGCATGAAATGATGCGAATTGCGTAATTTCCGGGTAGGGTGACATCAGTACACCCACGCCGCTCGTTGGGCTTCAATCACGTGTGCACAATGCGGTGCTTGAAGCCGAACGAGGGCGTGGGTGTACTGACGTCACCCTACTCGGAAATGACGTGATTCGCGTCATATGATGCCCAGCCAGCGACATGGAAAGCATGGAGAGCCTGCCTAGAATATGAATACAAGATCACACCCATTAGCAGCGATGTAACTTGGTTTTCTGGCACCCGGGGCAAAGATTTATTTTGGCGCCCCCCCCATCGACACTCACTCCCGTCCCCCCATCCCCCGTGTGTTACACTCATTCCCATCTCCTCATCCTCCGTGTGTGACACTCTTTACCGTCCCCTCATCCCCCTTGTGTCACACTCATTACAGTCCCCTCATTCCCCCGTGTGTCACACTCATTACAGTCCCCTCATCCCCCATCTGTCACACTCATTACAGTCCCCTCATCCCCATGTGTCACACTCATTACCGTCCCCTCATTCCCCATGTGTCACACTCATTACAGTCCCCTCATTCCCCTGTGTGTCACACTCATTACAGTACCCATCCCTCGTGTGTCACACTCATTACAGTACCCTCATCCCCATGTGTCACACTCATTACAGTCCCCTCATCCCCTGTGTGTCACACTCATTACAATCCCCTCATCCCCATGTGTCACACTCATTACCGTCCCCTCATCCCCGTGTGTCACATTCATTACAGTCCCCTCATCCCTGTGTGTCACACTCATTACCGTCCCCTCATCCCCGTGTGTCACACTCATTACCGTCCCCCGTGTTTCCCTGTCATTTCTGGCTATATCTCCTCACCTGAGAGCGTCCTCTCCCGTCAGTTGATCTTCTGCCTCCAGTAAGATGGTGGATATCGGCCTCACAGGCCCCGCCCACCCCGGACACTTATCATAGAGATGACGGTAGAGCATCTCCTCACTGTGGCTGCTCATGTGATGTCATCCCTCCGGCCACGCCCAGTCCTTCTTTCACACTTTTTGTGCCGCGCTGTCGCCCCCTCTGAGTTGCGCCTGGGGCAAGGATCCGCTGCACCTCCCTAGATATGCCACTGCCCATTAGGACGTGATCTTATGACGACCAAGGCACCAAACAAACACGCCCTAAGGGCTAACGAATATGGTCCCTATTCATTATCATGGCTAATGAGTAAGTATAAAATCGTTTTTATGTTCTTTGACAGGAAGCATTTAGGAGACTAAAGGAGTGTGAGAATGGTCATAGGATGCTGCAGGGGCATGTTTTTGTAGCTTAGGTGGCTTTTTGGAGGTGACAATATCCCTTTAAGCATTAACCTCTCCCTTAGGGGACAGAGAAATGCAGTGATGCTGCAGTAGAAATCAGGTGTGTCAGGAGTGTGGACTGTGGAGGCTCCAAGATCATCTTACATTTTCACCCCCTCACATTTCTGTATGGGCAAGGGGTGTGTCATGGGCATGACCACCACCAAGGTCACAGTACATTCTGTGATTGTGTGTTGTGTTGTAATTTTTGGTCAGGCCCTAAAGACCTGAAGAAAAACACACTGATAGCTCTGACTTTTCAATAACATTAGTCGAAAAGCAGTTCTGTATTGAATTCAGAGTTCCACCTTAGTTTGTCTAAATACGGTAGGAGTCAGACAACCCGATAATAGATAGATAGATAGATAGATAGATAGATAGATAGATAAATAGATAGCTAATAATTAATTATTGGCAGCGCTTTCCCCCAAAAGTGCATCTGCATCTGTGTTACTGGGAAAGTAAATGGACTTTCACTGTTTCCGTTCAGACTCTGTGTATTTTGCGGATGCGCTTTTGGGTTAGAAAGCGCGTCCATAAAAAGAATGGTTTTTCCCATATGCCCCATTATAAGCGCTTGAATTATGCATCGCTCTTCACACAATGTGTTATTCCAGCACTTATAAGTGGAGATGCAGGAAGATGTGACGTCACACGGTAGCAGGAAAAACAGGAAGAATCCTGTGCTTCCTGTTCCCATAAGATGTCGGGGCTGTAATTTCCCTTTAAAGGGATCCTGTCACCTCCAGAAAGCCACCTAAGCTACAAAAACATGTTCCTGCAGCATCCTTTGACCATTCTCACACTCCGTTAGTCTCCTAAATGCTTCCTGTCAAAGTACCTAAAAACGATTTTATACTACTCATTAGCCATGATAATGAATAGGGACCATATTTGTTAGCCCTTAGGGCGTGTTTGATTAGTGCCTCCTCGTCAGATGATCACGTCCTAATGGGTGTAATCTTGTATTCATATTTTAGGCAGGCCCTCCCTGCTTTGCACGTCGCTGGCTGGGCATATAATGACGCGAATCACGTCATTTCTGGTTAGGTTGATGTCAGTGCACCCACGCCGCTTGTCCGGCTTCAAGCACGCATGCGCAATGTGGTGCTTGAAGCCAAACGAGCGGCGTGGTGTACTGTCTTCACCCTACCCGGAAATGACACGATTCGCGTCATTTCATGCCCAGCCAGCGACGTGGAGCACAGGACAGGAAGCGGGGAATGCAGCACAGAGCAGGAAAGCTGGCTTTCCCGCCGGTTATTTCAAATGATCAGCTGCGGGGGAGCAGCTCCAGGGAGCAGGGAGGGGGCATCAGGGAGCAGGGAGGGCAGCACAGAGCAGGAAAGCTGGTGGTGAAGTCTACTATCTGCCGCTGGCTTCCCCACCTGGGTCCGTCGCTCCCCGCTCCCTGGTGCTGCGCTCCCCGCCCAGTCCTAACTCAGGATCGGGATGGGAGGGGGAGCAGAGGATTGGGATGGAAGGCTGCGGGGGCAGAAGATCGGCTTGAATGATTGTTTAAATGCTGGCGGCTTTTTAACCGCTGGCTTTTAAACAATCATGCCCCTATTTCAGCCTTTTCCTCTGCCCCAGACCACTTTATAGGGTCCTTTTGGTGAAAGAACTGTTATCGAACATAACCTTGAACTGCCGAATTTGAAGCTAATTGTTCGTATTCGTCGAATGACTCGAACACCGCTCAAAACAGCTCGAATTTGAGATTGGTGAACATTTTGAATCGAACATCGCTCATCTCTAGTCACCAACCCCATTATTACCCAATCTGCCACCCCACAGGGCAGCTGGAAGAGCATGGTAGCCTCCAGTTTTGGCATCTCTCATTGAGACGCCAAGTCTGAGACAGCTGCTAGCTGCAATTTTCAGCATTGGAGGCTCATAACCCTTGGGCCTTGCCACGCTGAGAATTCCAGCACTCAGCTGTCTGGGTTACCTTTCCTGGCAATAGAAAATATGGCAAAGCTCACATCATTTTTTTTATTTTTTTGTTAAAAAAATGTAAAATATAGGGCTTCCCTGGATCTTCCATTGGCAGCAAAGGTAACACTAAGCAGCGGGGGTTAGCAGCCAGTAGCTGCTTGGGTTACTCTTAACTAGCAATGGAAAATGCAGAGGGAGCCCACGTGTTTATTTTTTAATATTTTGTTTTAACAACAAAAAAAATTAGGAGGATAGGGAATTTGCTGTGTTTCCTATCCCCCTCTTCTAAAGATGCTTGGACCGTCATTGTATATAACCCCTTACTTTGTGTAACCCCCATCTTTTGAGTAACAGCACTTTTATTTTTGCTTTAATTATTCCCAAGTATTTTTTACATTGTTTCATTATTTCTCTGCTTTTATTATTGTATTGTACTTTTTACATTGTTTCTCTGCTTTAATTATTGTATTTTATTTTTTACATTGATTTCTCTACTTAAATTACTACATTGTATTGTTTTTACATATTTGTTACCTTGACCGTTTGTATATGAACCACAGAACTGTAAAGCGCTGCGGAATATGTTGGCGCTAGGGATGAGCGAGTCTACTCGCTAGGACTCGTTACTCGGCGATTCTTAAGGGACTCGCTGGACTCGGGAATCGGCGAGTCTTTTAGCGAATACTCGCTCAGTAACGAGTCCAAATCGGGCGTCGCTTTGCGGCCGGCGAGTCGGTTTGCGGCAGGCGGGCTGCTTCGCGGCTGGAGGAGGTAAGGTCAGCTTTGATAGCCCCCGCTTTTCAATGCTGCCTGGACCCGACAGCACCCCGAACCCCCCCCCCCGGTTCTCAAGGCTGCCTGGACCCCTGGACCCGACAGCACCCCCCCCCCCCCCCGGTTCTCAAGGCTGCCTGGACCCCTGGACCCGACAGCACCCCCCCCCCCCCCGGTTCTTAAGGCTGCCTGGACCCCTGGACCCGACAGCACCCCCCCCCCCCCCCCCGGTTCTCAACCAGGGTCGGGGATACCTAACTGCCACCCAGGGGAAGAGGCTCCAGCCAGCCCCTGAGTCCAATGCTCCGAATCCTAGCGAGTCTGCGATTACGAGTCCTGTATTATCTATTCGGGACTCGCGAATCCATATTCCCTATTCTTTAACATTGGACTCGCTAGACTCGCCACGAGTACCGAGTCCTGGGCTCGGACTCGTGCGGGTCTAGCGATTCCGAGTAATTTAGGACTCGCTCATCCCTAGTTGGCGCTCTATAAATAAAGCTTATTATTATTACCATTAAAATAGGGCTCCCCTGTATCTCCATCCCATGGAATGGAGAAGAAAGGGAATTACTTCAGGCACCCTTTTTAAAAAAAAATATCTTTCACTAGATGGTGGCCCAATTCTAAAGAATCGGGTAGTCTAGAATCAATATGTAGTGTATTTATGAAGAGTTAACAATAATGCAATTAATACATGATATCTATCCATCGACTACCTATGTGTGTAGGGTCGATGTATTTTTTGGATATTGGCAATGTTGACAAAGATGGTTCATTTCACCACAGCTATGTTCTGGAATAGTACTTTCATCATGAGTGTAATATGTAGCATGTAGTGGAAGTGTATGTCGTAAAGGTGCAGGGGAGCTTTTGTGGAGAGCAATGCATATCAGTCGTGGGGTTGTGGTGTCACTTGATTGTGGCTTAGAGTCAGAGCTTGAGAGTCAAGAAAGTGTGGGTTTGTATAGAGCGGTAGTGGGATTGGTAGTGAGGAAATAGAGTGTTGAAAAGGCATGTGGGAGAAGGTTGTAGACGATGAAGTGTCACATGCAGAAGTGGAAGCATCTAGGTGTGAGGGGACTATCAATGAAGAGGTAGAAGGTGTATGTTGTCGCTGTTTTTGACGTGAAGAGGCAGCTTCTGCTAATCAAATGGATTTAGATGTAGGTGATTCGTGGGTGAGGCGTTTTTTACGATAAGGCTTCATGTAGTCAAGGTAATACAGATGTTCCTTAGGGGTCTCGGTAGCATGGAGTTTTCTTTGACGTAGTGTCAACGCTGCTTTTCTTTCGGTGTCATTGGCATATTTTTTGTTACGACCCATGTTGGGAGTGTGGTGAAGAAAGGCAGATTAGAGTGCTATAGGTCGTTATACAGAGCCAGCAGTAGTGATATAGAGCACAGTAGTGATGGGTAGTTGTATACAGAGTTGTAGTAATAAGAGGTCGTTTGATAGATTTGTGGTTCTGTCCCTGCAAAGAAATATGGTTATGTGAGGAACGGGTCGACTTATATCAGGTTCTGTTCTTCCTAAGAGAGATTATTCCGAATTTGTTGTAGTAGACAGCTTAGTAGGTAACATAGGACTTGTACACAGAAATGTGTTTTAGACACTTATACCTGGAGGGTGTCCTTCAGGATGTTATACAGACTGTGAGGCAATAGAGAGCCTATAACTTTGTACAGCTACAAATTAGCTATATATATAATCTATATATCTATATATATATATATATATATATATATATATATATATAGGTAAGACAGCATTAATATGGAGGCAGTTGAGAAATGCAGAGAGGCCAATGGGTCGGCAAAGGGGGGTGAAGACTGCGGCTGAATAGCTTGCGGCGCGGCACAGCTGTGTCAGGTAAACAGGGAAATCCTGTTAGCTGAGAGGATGGGAATGAAATACCGCGAGATTTCGCCGGCGCGTTTAGAATAGAAGCGTGCAAGCAGTATAGTGGCGGGGTAGTGTAGAGCGAAATTTGGGCGGTGTATCATGGCCGCAAGCATATAGGGTAGAATGGGCATGACGGGGACCTAAAACAGTGCTGCGGCGGCAAAGTGTTAGGTGACATTGCAGGAGAAATATTCCCGCAGCCATGTTGGTTTGAAAGTGCATGACGGCGACATAAAACTTGGCTGCGGGGGTGAAGTGTCGCGAGACTTTGTGGGGGAAATCTCGCCGCAGCCATATTGGTTGGAAAGGTGCATGGCGGCGACATAGAAGCTAGCGGCCGCGGCGAAGTCTCGCGTGACTTTGCGGGCCTCATTAGGAAGGCGGGAAGTCTCGCAAGAGGTTGGTGGCGGAATTGTGGAATGTCGCCGGCGGGCCGGACAGGTAGTGCGTGGAGGAGCTAAAGCGATAGGATGGCGGGGGTGAGAGGGCGGCGTTCGGATGTCGACCTGGAGGTGTAAGCGTATGGGAGTAGGAGTGAGTGTGTGGGGGCAGGAGAAAAATAAGTAGCCGGGGGTTGGTGTGTGTGCGGAGGTGGCGAAGGGGAGGGGGTGGTGTGTGGTGAGGAGTGTGGTGTGTGAGTGGAGAGTGTGGGGGGTAGAGTAGAGGCTTGGGATTGGGGCAGTAGTGCGAAAGCGGTGGTGGTGGCAAACGGCGGCCATGTTGGAACACCCAGGATGGGTGTCTAAGGCAGCTTCTGTCCCGGAAGTGATGTCATAAACGTTACTTCGCGACGGAAGCTGCCTTAGGAGATTATTATATTAGATTGTCCTAATGGACAGTGCAAAAAAACCGAATCCGTAAAAAATGCATAAAAAACGCAGTGTGAGCACAATGCATTTTTTTACTTGCTCAAAAAAAACATTCTCAAAATCCAGGAAAAACGCATCCTCAAAAAAATGCAGCAAAAACACAGAATGTGAATATAACCTAAAGGAAGTAATGTTTTGAGGGGAGAGATATCTGCCCTGACTGTGTTCTCTGTTGCAACATAATGACCAAGTGTGGCGCCCCTGCGAATCCAGTCGCCACAGAGGTACTGCACCCCTGTTAGGGTGTAGTATCGCACTGTCGGTAAAGAGGGGCACAGACCGGTGCTGGGACACCCAGGCCACGCACACTACACTAGGTCCATGTCAGGGTTAGGGCGAGATTGCTCCTACAGAAGAGCACCGTCCTTGAACCTGTCTGGAAGACGAACCAGGGTACTGGGGACGGGTGGAGATGAAGTAGTTAGAGAGAGCACCTGTGAGGAGTGAAGTTAGGAAGCACACAAGTAGATGACATGGGACATGTGACAGACAGTATAAATAGAGTGGGAAAGTTCTAGAAAGCAGGAGAAACAGTTAAGTAGTAGAAGGAGAGACTGTGGAGACATGGGGGTGTGTGGGTCTTCTCGTCCACTTGCCCAGCCCCATTTAGATTGACAGCATGGACCAGCTGAATGCCCGAGCTCCTTAACCGTGGGCAGAACACTACTCAGACAACACAGGGTGAGGAAACTACAATATTAAGGCTTTATTGGATCCCCAAACAGTTAATAGCATATAACACATAACCAGCAAAACATAAAATGTAACAGGCAACAGTTTCTCACCCTTCCACTGGCTCACCAGGGATTAGTATATTCGTGCCTCAGATCTTCCAGGGCAACTTCTACTTACTCCAAACCAGCAGCACCCCGCTTTTGGCAGGCACTCACCGAGAAAGGAATAATGCCAGATTTAGGAAGCTGAGCTAGCACAGCACAGTCTGCATCCAGGTGACTGAATTGTCCCAACCTGTGTTGCTTCCTTATGTAGTATTTGATATCCCAGCCGAATCCAAACATTCGATGCTGAAGTCCTTGTAGTATTATAATCCAGGTGTTGATCCCCTTGGTCGGCACCAAAGTGCCTAGCCCTGGGGTTATGGCCTGCCAATCGGATCCGTAGATCCTAGATTAGCTGCATGTATCAAGTCTTCTGGTCAAATGAATAGTCCTCCTTATGTAACTGAGCCCTCATTGCAGAATATTGGGGACTTCACGATTGGTGGAATAAGACTGTGCTCTCATTGACTAGATTTCAAACCGCATACATAATATATCTGGAAGTATGCATTGCTGGCAGGGGAGACTCACAGACAGATAATTTACATAGAATCTAGCAGTACACATAGTAATTAGTGATGAGCGAGTACTAAAATGCTCGGGTGCTCGAAGATCGGGCCTAGCATCCCAAGATACTCGTGTACTCGGCCCGAGTAACGAGCCCAATGTTATCCTATGGGAGACACGAGTATTTTTATGAAATGACTGCCGGCAGCATGGAAAAAGCCTAAAAATGTCACAAAAGTCTCAGAAGAGTGCTGAAATGACATGGCAACACCATGGGGAAGACCCCTGGAAGCATTTCTCACTCAAAAGTCACAGCTGTGAACAATGTTGTCCGAGTTTCACGACAATTTTACGGAGTCTCCAGAAAACCTTCCAAAATGACACCAAAATGAATATTTAGGGTGGAAATGTTAAGGGCACATACCCAATAGTGAGATACAGCTGGTGTATGTCACTTTTTGTGATTACATGAAAGATTTTACGTGAAAACATTGTGCGACACTCCGATGACCCTGACAAGAGACGTACATGAAGCCCTGTCTAGAAATAAAGTGCCCATTTTGAGGAACTAGGTCTATTGTAGTATCTTCCTTTGCCAGGGCAGTCCAAAATTGGGAGGTTCACCAATGCCCCTGGATACAGACATGCAGGATGGCCTGTAAACAAGAACTGGGTGTATTGTAGTATAGCCCTTTGGCCAGGGCAGCCAAAAATTGGGGGGTCAACAATGACCCATGCATACAGACATGTAGTAGGGCCTGTAACCCTCAAGTGGGTGTATTGTAGTATAGCCCTTTGGTCAGGGCAGCCACAAATTGGGAGGTTCAACAATGACTCATGCATACAGACATGCAGTAGGGCCTGTAACCCTCAAGTGGGTGTATTGTAGTATAGCCCTTTGGTCAGGGCAGCCACAAATTGGGAGGTTCAACAATGACCCATGCATACAGACATGCAGTAGGGCCTGTAACCCTCAAGTGGGTGTATTGTAGTATAGCCCTTTGGTCAGGGCGGCCAAAAATTGGGAGGTACAACAATGACCCATGCATACAGACATGTAGTAGGGCCTGTAACCCTCAAGTGGGTGTATTGTAGTATAGCCCTTTGGTCAGGGCAGCCAAAAATTGGGAGGTTCAACAATGACCCATGCTTACAGACATGTAGTAGGGCCTGTAAGCCTCAAGTGGGTGTATTTTGGCCTAGGCCTTTGGCCAGGGCAGCCAAAAATTGGGAGGTTCAACAATGACCCATGCTTACAGACATGTAGTAGGGCCTGTAACCCTCAAGTGGGTGTATTGTAATATAGCCCTTTGGTCAGGGCAGCCAAAAATTGGGAGGTTCAACAATGACCCATGCATACAGACATGTAGTAGGGCCTGTAACCCTCAAGTGGGTGAATTTTAGCCTAGGCCTTTGGCCAGGGCAGCCAAAAATTGGGAGGTTCAAGAATGACCCATGCTTACAGACATGCAGTAGGGCCTGTAACCCTCAAGTGGGTGTATTTTGGCCTAGGCCTTTGGCCAGGGCAGCCAAAAATTGGGAGGGTCAACAATGACCCATGCATACAGACATGTAGTAGGGCCTGTAACCCTCAAGTGGGTGTATTGTAGTATAGCCCTTTGGTCAGGGCAGCCACAAATTGGGAGGTTCAACAATGACCCATGCATACAGACATGCAGTAGGGCCTGTAACCCTCAAGTGGGTGTATTGTAGTATAGCCCTTTGGTCAGGGCGGCCAAAAATTGGGAGGTTCAACAATGACCCATGCATACAGACATGTAGTAGGGCCTGTAACCCTCAAGTGGGTGTATTGTAGTATAGCCCTTTGGTCAGGGCAGCCAAAAATTGGGAGGTTCAACAATGACCCATGCATACAGACATGCAGTAGGGCCTGTAACCCTCAAGTGGGTGTATTGTAGTATAGCCCTTTGGTCAGGGCAGCCACAAATTGGGAGGCTCCTCTTTGTCCCTGGATAGAGACGTGCAGTAGGGCCTGTAACCCTCAAGTGGGTGAATTTTAGCCTAGGCCTTTGGCCAGGGCAGCCAAAAATTGGGAGGTTCAACAATGACCCATGGTTACAGACATGTAGTAGGGCCTGTAAGCCTCAAGTGGGTGTATTTTGGCCTAGGCCTTTGGCCAGGGCAGCCAAAAATTGGGAGGTTCAACAATGACCCATGCTTACAGACATGTAGTAGGGCCTGTAACCCTCAAGTGGGTGTATTGTAATATAGCCCTTTGGTCAGGGCAGCCAAAAATTGGGAGGTTCAACAATGACCCATGCATACAGACATGTAGTAGGGCCTGTAACCCTCAAGTGGGTGAATTTTAGCCTAGGCCTTTGGCCAGGGCAGCCAAAAATTGGGAGGTTCAAGAATGACCCATGCTTACAGACATGCAGTAGGGCCTGTAACCCTCAAGTGGGTGTATTGTAGTATAGCCCTTTGGTCAGGGCAGCCAAAAATTGGGAGGCTCCTCTTTGTCCCTGGATAGAGACGTGCAGGAGGGCCTCAAAACATTTTTCACATTGAAAAGATGCGGGTATCCTGTCTTTGTAATGCCCATTCAAAAAGAATGGGCGTAAAAATTTACCACTGGGGGTATACCTGAAACAACAGCCAAACTATTGTAACGGTCATCATGGTGGCACATGAGGAGAAGGAGGAGCAGTCCAGCGATTAGCCAAGCAATAGGAAGACGACGTGGTGGATGATCCAGTAGCTGACCCAACCTGGCAGGAGTATATGCAGAGCGAGGACAGCAGTGCACAGGGTGAGGGAGGCGTAGCATCCCAACAGGCAGTACAAAGCAGGGTCGGGTACGCAGGCAGAAGGCAGGCAACCGTTCCCCGGAACAACAACATGACACAAGGTGCCTGTGCAAATGTTATGTCTTCCCGAGTCTGGCAGTATTTTAAGTTGGCTCCAGATTACTCTAAAAAGGCCATTTGCAACACCTGCCATGCCAGCATCAGCAGGGGTACGAAAGGTAGCAGCCTGACCACCACCAGCATGATCAGGCACATGTCAGCCAAGCACCCGACTTTGTGGGAAGTACAACAGAGTCGAGGAGCGGTGCTTGCTGATGTCACTGCTACGTCTTCGCCTGTTGTGCATGCGAGCCAATACCCTGTCCATGCTGGCCGCGAACAAGCCTCCGGCCCTGCACCTGAAGTTGCTTACGCACAAATTACACCACCATCAAGCACGTCCTTGTCCCAGCGCAGCGTTCAATTATCCATTCAGCAAACATTTGAACGCAGGCGCAAATACGCTGCCAACGCCCCACATGCCACAGTCCTGAATGATCACATTTCGCGACTCATAGCGCTACAAATGTTGCCTTTCCAGCTGGTGGAGACGGAAGCATTCCGCGACTTGATGGCGGCTGCTGTCCCATGTTACTCGGTCCCCAGCCGCCACTATTTCTCCAGATGTTCCGTCCCCGCATTGCATAACCACGTTTCCAACAGCATCACACGTGCCCTCAACAACGCTGTTTCAGCCAAAGTCCACCTAATAATAATAATAATACAGCTTTATTTATATAGCGCCAACATATTACACAGCGCTTTACAATGTAGGGTTAGAGTACAGAAAATATAATACAGTAAGTAATTACAGTAGAGAACAAAATACAGTAGAATAATGATACAAAAAATAGGCAAGAATCAATGTAAAAAGAAAATTACAAAAATAAAGCAAGAAAGAGGGACCCTGCTCAAAAAGCTTAGAACAAACAAGATAGGGGTTGCACAAGGTACAGGGCTTATTGCACTGATGGTCCAGGCATCTTGAGGAAATGGGGCATAGAACTAAGCTTACATGGATGGTCATTATACAATCTGTGTAGACCTTTTTGGTTTGGTGGAGTTTGTAGAAGAGTAATGTCCAGAGGGATAGCCCATTCACTATCTACAGTACAAAGGACTTCTATTAGGGAGTATGATAGGCCGCCTTAAAAAGATGCGTTTTTAGGGATCGTCTGAAGCCATGCAAGTTGTGGATAGTCCTGATTTCTTGGGGTAAAGCATTCCAGAGGTTTGGTGCAGCTCTGGAGAAGTCTTGGAGCCGGGAGTGGGAGGATCGGATTATTACAGATGTCAGTCGAAGGTCATTTGAGGAACGTAGAGCGCGAGTGGGGTGATAGACAGAGATGAGGGAGGAGAGGTAGGGGGGTGCTGCACTGTGAAGAGCTTTGTGGGTGAGAAGAAGCAATTTGAATTTGATCCTGTAGTATACGGGCAGCCAGTGCAATGACTGGCACAGAGCAGAGGCATCTGAGTAACGATTGGCCAGATGGGTGATCCTGGCTGCTGCATTAAGGATGGACTGGAGAGGAGAAACTCTGGTGAGGGGGAGGCCGCTTAATAGAGAATTGCAATAGTCAAGGCGGGAATGGATTAGGGCCACGGTCAGGGTTTTTGTTGTTTACAGGGTGAGAAAGGGACGGACTCTGGAGATATTCTTCAGGTGTAAGCGACATGAGCGGACGAGACATTGTGTGTGGGAGGAGAAGGAGAGATCGGTGTCAAACATAACACCCAGACAACGAGCCTGCTGCCTAGGCGTTATCGTGGTGCCACAAACTGAGAGAGAGATGTCCGATATAGGGAGGTTAGTGGATGGGGGGAGCAGAAAAAGTTCAGTTTTTGAAAGGTTTAGTTTCAAATAGAGAGTGGACATGATATTGGAAACTGCAGCTACACAGTCATTGGTGTTCTTTAATACTGCAGGGGTAAGGTGAGGGGCTGAAGTGTATAACCACAGACACGTGGACAAGTGCTTGTGGGCAAGGCCGCTACATCTCCTTGACAAAACACTGGGTTAATATTGTGGAGGCTGTGACACAGTCTGAGCGAGGGACGGAACACGTCCTTCCCACACGAAGGATAGCAGGCCCTACCTCTGTCAGGGTTTCACCGACACTCTACAGCTCCGAAATGTCATGCTCTTCAGCCTCCTCCTCCTGCGCATCCTCATCCACTGTACCCTCCACACCAGTCCCAAGCTGGAAGCACTGCAGCACTGCCTCTGTGAAGCGGCAACAGGCTGTGCTGAAGTTAGTGTGCATAGGTGACAAACCCCACAATGCAGAAGACGTGTGGACAGCTCTGAAACAGCAGGCAGATCACTGGCTCACACCTGTGAACCTAAAGCCAGGAAAGGTCGTGTGTGACAATGGCCGGAACCTGGTGGCAGCTTTGAGGCGAGGGCAGCTGACGAATGTTCCATGCGTGGCCCATGTGCTCAACCTGGTGGTTCAGAGGTTTGTAAAGTCATACCCAGAGGTGTCTGACCTGCTGGTAAAAGTTTGCCGTCTGTCTGCACATTTTCGCAAGTCACCTGCTGCTTCAGCCGGCCTTGGCGGATTTCAGCGCCGTTAGCGTCTTACGGCCCACGGACTGGTGTGTGATGTCCCCACGCGTTGGAATTCAACTCTGCACATGTTGGTCAGGATATGTGAGCCGAAGAGGGCAGTTGTGGACTACCTGCATCACCTTATCCGTCGGGAAATGGTTCAAACTCCACACATAACACCTGAGGAGTGGAGATGGATGTCCGACCTATCTACCGTACTCCAAAACTTTGAGGACTCCACCAAGATTGTGAGCGGCGAGGACGCCATTATTAGCGTCACCATACCACTACTCTGCCTTCTAAAACGGTCTCTGCTGAAAAACAAAGAGGATGCATTGCAGGCCGAGCGCGATGACTTGGAGCAAGAAACAGTAGTGGGTGTGGGTGAAAACACACAGTCCAGCCTCATCTCATCACAACATGCAGTGGAGGACTATGACGAGGAGGAGGAGGATGAAGACATGGAGCAACTCTCTGGCCAAATTGAGGATATGACATGCACACCATTCATACCTTCGATTCAGCGTGGCTGGCCAGAGGACAGGGGAGATGAGGAGGAGGAGGAGGACAGCATGTTCAGTCATCGTGTTGGTTTGGATACTGAAGTGATGGCTGTTAAGAGTCTGGCGCACATGGCTGACTTTATGGTAAGCTGCCTGGCTCGTGACCCTCGCGTTCAGAACATCTTGGCCGACAATCTGTACTGGTTGGCAACACTGTTAGACCCACGCTACAAGGAGAACTTTATGTCTGTCATTCATGAGGCGGAGAGGTCAGCCAAAATGCAGCAGTTCCAAAAGGCCATAGTCACGGAAGTAGGCAAATCATTCCCCTCACAAAACGCTAGCGGCATAGGTCAGGAATCGGTGGACAACCAAGGCGTACGGCCGAGAGGGGCACAAGTCCAATCCGCCAAAGGTAGGGGAACAGTCTTTACGAGGTGGGACAGTTTTCTCAGCCCCTCACGTGCCACAGCTCCTGAGGTGCGGGGTAGTGCCACAAGAAATACTAAGTTTGGCCAGATGCTGAAGAAGTACCTTGCAGATCGAACAACTGTACTGCGAGATTCCTCTGTGCCTTACAATTATTGGGTCTCCAAGCTGGACACGTGGCATGAATTGGCTCTCTACGCCTTGGAAGTCCTGGCCTGCACTGCCGCTAGCGTTTTGTCAGAGCGTGTTTTCAGTGCCGCAGGTGGAATCATTACTGATAAACGCACTCGCCTCTCAACTGAAAATGCTGACAGGCTGACTCAGATCAAGATGAACAAGGGTTGGATTGGGCCAGACTTCACTACACCACCAGCAAATGAGAGCAGAATTTAAATTTTGTAATGGGAATTTGCCATGTACCTCCACTGACCCATGGGTACACACTTCTGGACTTCCGAGTGTCCAAGTGTGGGATCAGTAATGTCCGTGGACGTGTACTCGGCCTGTTGGTAGGAAGGAGGATCAGGTTGGGAAATGTGCGGTGCAGTATCACGGCTACTGACAGTTGACCGTGTGGAAGACAGGGTGTTTGTGGAGGTGCCCATCTGACTTGAAGCATTATCCGCTATCCAAGTAACAACCTGTTGACACTGGTCTTGGTTCAACAGTGGTGTACTGCTGCAGGCCCCAAGAATTTGGGACAGGACGTGCAAGCGAGGAGATGTGGCCCTTTGTTGTTGCGAAATTGGTGCTTGCACACGACCTCGGCCTCTGCCTGCACCACCATCACGTCCACTTCCTTGTTCCTTGCCAATGCCCTTGCCAACGCCTTTGCGCATTTTGCCTGTATACAGCGACAACTGTCTGGTGACTGTTGAGGTCACAGGAGATTAGGATTTTAGTTCCCTAACCTGTATAAAGGTATGATGTACACCAGTGTGGTGACTGTTGAGATGACAAGAGTTAGGATTTTAGTTCCCTAACCTCTTTGAAGGTATGACGTACAACAGTGTGGTGACTGTTGAGATGACAAGAGTTAGGATTTTAGTTCCCTAACCTGTATTAAGGTAGTACGTACACCTGTCTGGTGACTGTAATGGTTTCAGGAGACGATTTTAGTCTCTAACCTGTATTAAGGTAGTACGTACACCTGTCTGGTGTCTCTTGAGATGACAAGAGTTAGGATTTTAGTTCCCTAACCTGTATTAAGGTAGTACGTACACCTGTCTGGTGACTGTTGAGATGACAAGAGTTAGGATTTTAGTTCCCTAACCTGTAAAAAGGTATGACGTACAACAGTGTGGTGACTGTTGAGATGACAAGAGTTAGGATTTTAGTTCCCCAACCTCTTTGAAGGTATGACGTACAACAGTGTGGTGACTGTTGAGATGACAAGAGTTAGGATTTTAGTTCCCTAACCTGTAAAAAGGGATGACGTACAACAGTGTGGTGACTTTTGAGATGACTAGAGTTAGGATTTTAGTTCCCTAACCTCTTTAAAGGTATGACGTACAACAGTGTGGTGACTGTTGAGATGACAAGAGTTAGGATTTTAGTTCCCTAACCTGTAAAAAGGTATGACGTACAACAGTGTGGTGACTGTTGAGATGACAAGAGTTAGGATTTTAGTTCCCTAACCTCTTTGAAGGTATGACGTACAACAGTGTGGTGACTGTTGAGATGACAAGAGTTAGGATTTTAGTTCCCTAACCTGTAAAGAGGTATGACGTACAACAGTGTGGTGACTGTTGAGATGACAAGAGTTAGGATTTTAGTTCCCTAACCTGTAAAAAGGTATGACGTACAACAGTGTGGTGACTGTTGAGATGACAAGAGTTAGGATTTTAGTTCCCTAACCTGTAAAAAGGTATGACGTACAACAGTGTGGTGACTGTTGAGATGACAAGAGTTAGGATTTTAGTTCCCTAACCTGTAAAAAGGTATGACGTACAACAGTGTGGTGACTGTTGAGATGACAAGAGTTAGGATTTTAGTTCCCTAACCTCTTTAAAGGTATGACGTACAACAGTGTGGTGACTGTTGAGATGACAAGAGTTAGGATTTTAGTTCCCTAACCTGTAAAAAGGTATGACGTACAACAGTGTGGTGACTGTTGAGATGACAAGAGTTAGGATTTTAGGTCCCTAACCTGTAAAAAGGTATGACGTACAACAGTGTGGTGACTGTTGAGATGACAAGAGTTAGGATTTTAGTTCCCTAACCTGTAAAAAGGTATGACGTACAACAGTGTGGTGACTGTTGAGATGACAAGAGTTAGGATTTTAGTTCCCTAACCTGTAAAAAGGTATGACGTACAACAGTGTGGTGACTGTTGAGATGACAAGAGTTAGGATTTTAGTTCCCTAACCTGTAAAAAGGTATGACGTACAACAGTGTTGTGACTATTGAGATGACAAGAGTTAGGATTTTAGTTCCCTAACCTGTATTAAGGTAGTACGTACACCTGTCTGGTGACTGTTGAGATGACAAGAGTTAGGATTTTAGTTCCCTAACCTGTATTAAGGTAGTACGTACACCTGTCTGGTGACTGTAATGGTTTCAGGAGACGATTTTAGTCCCTAACCTGTATTAAGGTAGTACGTACACCTGTCTGGTGTCTGTTGAGATGACAAGAGTTAGGATTTTAGTTCCCCAACCTGTATTAAGGTAGTACGTACACCTGTCTGGTGACTGTAATGGTTTCAGGAGACGATTTTAGTCCCTAACCTGTATTAAGGTAGTACGTACACCTGTCTGTGACTGTTGAGATGACAAGAGTTAGGATTTTAGTTCCCTAACCTGTATTAAGGTAGTACGTACACCTGTCTGGTGACTGTAATGGTTTCAGGAGACGATTTTAGTCCCTAACCTGTATTAAGGTAGTACGTACACCTGTCTGGTGACTGTTGAGATGACAAGAGTTAGGATTTTAGTTCCCTAACCTGTATTGAGGTAGTACGTACACCTGTCTGGTGACTGTAATGGTTTCAGGAGACGATTTTAGTCCCTAACCTGTATTAAGGTAGTAAGTACAAGAGTGTGGTGACTCTAATGGTCACAGAAAAGCTTGGATTCCAATCTGTATCACCCTGCCTATATCCTCCTAGATTAGTCCTGAGAAGGACTGTTGTGGTCAGCAGCAGCAGTTTGCAGCCCTGCTCCGGATCTACCTGTAAGGGCCGCAAATCTGTCCCTAAGCAGCAGCAGACACTCTCCCTACACTCACTGTCTGGAAGGCTGTGTGCCGAGCACAGCACGCCGGGAGTTATAAAGGCTCGGTGACGCTGTGCAGGCCGGCCAATCACTGCTATGCCACAACTAACAGGGCTGTGGCATTGCAGTGGTCTGCCAGCCAATCCCTGCACATGGGCTGGCTCTCAAAAGAGCGCCAACATGCAGAGATGACGACCACGAGCACAGCACGAGTATCGCGAGATTACTCGGTGCTCGGCGAGTCGCCCGAGTACAGTGATACTCGTGCGAGTACCGAGTAGTGGCGAGCATGCTTGCTCATCACTAATAGTAATACAATGGACGGTTAGCATAATTAAGTTTTCTATTTGTCATGACCTTCTCTAACAAAGGGGTGAGATAATTAATGAGTAAACAAAAACTTTTAAACAATTGAGGGACTCTGGAGAGTCTGGGAGAAACAATGAGTAGCTTATCACAATTTACTAAACAAAATACTAATATTATCTGGCTACATAAGAAACCATCCTATGTTATACATTAAAAGATTCCATTTCGTCAGAGAGACCATTGAACAGCAAAGGAGAGTATAACAGTTAAGGGGGTGTCACACGCGTCAATGTCGTCAGCAAGATGATCGCTGACGACATTGACGGCTGATTGCTGGTGAGCTGTCACACAGACAGACTCACCAGCGATCAATTGACCAGTGACATCATGGAAACGATTTAAATATCGTTTCCACGATGTCCTGCTCCCGCTGCCAGCCTGCTGGAAGCGGGAGCAGGCTGGTCTCCAAGGTAAACTGCGGGTAACTAGGCAGCGCGCGCTGCCTAGATACCCGACGTGTACCTTAGTTACCAGCCTCCTCCGCTCACCCGGTGAGCGGAGGAGGCTGGTAACTAAGGTACACAGTCGGGTATCTAGGCAGCGCGCGCTGCCTAGTTACCCGCAGTGTACCTTGGATACCAGCTCCCAGCGCTTGTGAGAGGCGCTGGGAGCTGGAATATCGCTAGTCCCGGTGTCACACGCAGCGATGCTGCGTGTCCACCGGGCGACAATCGCCAGGTTTCTGAGCTGGTTCTGAAACCTGGCGATCATCAACCAGCGATTTATCGCTGGTTGATTCAGTATGTCACACGCGTCAATATCGCTGCAACGTCACGTGCAGCCGATATCGTGCAGGCGATATTGACGCGTGTGACACCCCCTTTAGAGTTGAGTTGGAGGGAAGCTAGAGAAAGAAAGCCTGTCACAGAAGGAAAAGAACTTGAGGGAAGTGTTCAGAGGACTGGAGCTAGTGGGATCTCGTCCTGAGGCTAGACTGAGGAGAAAAGAAAGAGAATTAGGTGGCTCCAGGAGGAAGACAGGGTCCCAGAGGCACGGGCAGTGAACAATCGACCTGTGGGGCTGACCAATGTCGGGAGCAAAGCAGTCCCAAGACTAGTGGAGAAGACAGACAAGGCTCAGCTAGCAACCCGGAGACTGTGGTACTTCCATGGTGACACAGTCGATAACCGCACACATCTGGTGAAAAGGTGGCAATGAAAGGGTTGAGGGGAAATACGGCAGATTGACCCTCAGAAAAACCCACAGCTACTGGCTCAGAGCTCTGTGTGGCAAGGCGCAAGGCAGGAGGGCGATGCAAGCACAGTGTGAGGCGTGTCATCCTCCTACCTGGGAGTAGCTGGATCCCTGCCTCTGAGAACCCAGTGCTCAGCAGGCTGTTGCACAGTGACTGTGAGTAAAAGACCTGAAAAATGCAACCCGCTGTGTCTGTGAACTTTCTTGATGCGTTGTGAGCACCAGAAACATAACTACCAACTCACTCAGGTACCTTCTGCTGTCCTGGGGGTCAGCCCTACCCTTAGAGGGCTGAACACCACTGCTGCCTCCCTACCATCGGCCCCAGAGGAACTGTGGTGCAGTGGCAATCATCAATAGCCACAACCTGCGGGTGGCGTCACATAAAAATAAATATCCCCAAGTCCAGTCATTCCTTACCAAATTAATCCTCCATGCCACATGACCCTCCCTAAGAGAGGCACCCTCACTGAACTTTTAATGACACCGCCAGGGTCACGGAGCTAGGTCTCGACCCCTGTGACTCCCATAAAGAAGCCTCAAAGCCCAGTTCCGTGTATCCTAAGACCCTGAAGGGGCGTGTCACAAGCAGATAAAGGTGGTAATATAGTTATCTTCACAAAAGATGACTATTGCAAGAAAGCTGCTAGACAATTGTATGATCAAAATACATATAAAAAACGTCCATCTGATCCAACTTTCAGCCATAGGAGAGCTCTAGACTCTTTGGTGACAGTCTATCAAAATAAAGACATAAATATATATAAAAAACTGTGGAAAAACTTTCGCTCACCCAAAATACCCTTAGCCTAGGGCCACACTTACCAGCTCCCCCACGTTAAACTGATCCAGTTACTGTAGATACAAGCCTGTAGTAACAGCCAGCGTTAAAGCAGCAGCAGCAGCAAAGCAGCAGTACTCCAAAATTTCCTACTGCCTGCTACAAACCTCACACCAGGCCATTTAATCCGCTGGTCCTTGTCCACATTACAAAAAGGCGGTTTTCCCAATGTAAAGCAACAGTACTCCAAAATTTCCTACTGCCTGCTACAAATCTTGCACAAGGCCATTTAACGCATTGGTTCTTCTGTTCACATTACAAAACGGCGGTTTGTCCAACGCAAAGCAGTAGTACTCCAAAATTTCCTATTGCCTGATACAAATCTCGCACCAGGCCATTTAATGCACTGG
>JARQOC010000001.1:200576239-200599214 GCA_033576535.1 Allobates femoralis
ATGTAAAAAACAAGAAATGATAGGGAAATATAACAAGAAATAATCCCTTATATTCCAAATATGGCCCCAAAAATTAACTCTAGCTGACACTAGCTCATCTTCCAATGTTACAGCCCATAGCCTCTCTCATCCTTTGACACACATGCCACTATAAATAATATGTGATATAGCCAAAGAGGGGAACACCAAAGTCTAGTTTACACAGTCAGGCGCTCTAACAATAACCCGGACTCGACGCACTCGGACAACGCCAGAAACCCTATCAGGCAGAAGAGAGATAAAAGGGGATAGCAGAGATGGACCAGCAACTCTATATTTATATTTATAAAGAAGACACATATAATTGTTGATTGTCCCTCATGTTGATTATGCTATTGTATCGCACAACTAAGGCTCCAGGATACGTAATTCTAAAAGACTAACAGTTTATAACACCTCTCTATATTTACTCTACAGAAACACGGCCATGTCCAGTTTGTCATTTAAACCAAGGGCACTCCTAATTGGAGTTCCCCTGGAAGGTGGTGCCCTCATTTTCCTTCATTTTTGGTTAAAAATGATGTATGACAGAGGGACCTACAAAACGTATGAGTCAGGGCCCTCCAAATTATAAAAGGTGAAAAAAGCTACATCAGTACATGTGAACGAACACTAAAAGCGATATTTTTTTGTTTCTCTGGTTTATTTAGCCTTGTATAAAAGTGACTATGCAGGAAAAACTGTTCCTTAAACTTTTTGGCCTGTAAAATGCGATTAGGTTTGGTAGTTGTTTTAGTGTATCTGTAATGTACGGCAGGCTGGATACATCCCGCTACAGGCTACAAATGTAGCTTGTAGCGCCAATGTAGCCCGTCGTAGCGGCGTCTGAAGACGTGACGCTACAGCCGGCAACAGATACATCTGTTTCCTAGCTCTGCTCGAAAACTGATGGCTACAACGCCGATGGTAGCGAGCTGTATCGGCGTGTAAAGAGGCAACGGAAGGGAACTCGGGACAGCCTGCGATGTAGCTGCAATGTAGCTAAGGCGTGACCCTGGCTCCGTGTTACCGCGCCCCATGTGCGATCATTGGTGGAAGCTGCTGCATGACGATTGGTAGTCGCTGCATAGGGAGGCATATTTAAAGGAGCTGACGAGTCACACTACACAATTGCTCGAGCGTGCTGTATTACTCAGCCTCCTGCGTTGCCTGCCCAATCAGGATGTTATTGCTTCGTCCTATCAGCGTACGGACGGCTCGTAAACCACAATTGTAGCACGCCTATGTGCTGTCCCTGCTGCACCAGGTACGCCCATAGTAGCTGGTTATAGCGGTGTGTAAATGAGCTACAGCTGGCTACTTGAGACACCCGGCGATGTAGCTAGCTATAGATGTAGCGTGGCATAGCGCATCTTGTGGCGGCGTGTAAAGGTGATGCGTTGACCGTTTGTAACCGTTTGAGCGTGCTCGTGCACGTGAAGTAGCGGGATGTATCCAGCCTGCCGTCGCGGCGTGTAAAGGTACCTTAACAGTAACGTAATCCTGTGACAAAACTATTTCCACAGACCATATGTGAGTCAGAAATGCATGCAGGCAGATTCTCCAGGATCCTCCTATTCTGTTTCATCACTTTCCCATCCATTTCAGCCTTTTCCTCAAGCCCCCAGACACCTTTGTAGGGTCCAGTAGAAAATTACTCGCGTTTCCCATTGACTTACATTGTACTCGCTATTCAGAACGAATATGTAATTATTAGAAAGTACTCGTAACGAGTATAGCGATTATGAATATTACGGTACTCGCTCATCACTGGAGACCATGAAAAAATCCTGTCTAATCTAGGCAAAGCACAACATTTTCATAATTTATGCGTGATGCCTTGAGATTTATCTTTAGCTATAACGCCTTTGTAGTCAATGGAACTTGGTACACACAGACGACCAGGACACCCATGGGCACTCCGGTCGCATGTACCGTGGATAAATCTCTATTTGGCAGCTTTGGAGAGACATTTTGTATATACAGATGATAACTCCTATTTGAAATATATTAGGATTTATCATTACTATCTACAGTCATGGCTAAAAGTTTTGAGAATGACACCAAAATGATATTTTCACATGATCTGCTGCCCTCTGGTTTTTATTTGTGTTTGTCTGATGTTTCTATCACATACAGAAATATAATTGCAATCATATTATGAGTACCAAAAGGTTATATTGACCGTTAGAATGAGTTAATGCAGCAAGTCAATATTTGCAGTGTTGACTCTTCTTCTTCAGGACCTCTGCAATTCTCCCTGGCATGCTCTCAATAAACTTCTGGACCAAATCCTGACTGATAGCAGTCCATTCTTGCATAATCAATGCTTGCATTTTGCCACAATTTGTTGGTTTTTGTTTGTCCACCCGTCTATTGATGATTGACATCAAGTTCTCAATGGGATAAAGATCTGGGAGTTTCCAGGCCATGGACCCTGGACTCTCTATGTTTTGTTCCCTGAGCCATTTAGTTATCACCTTTGCTTTATGGCAAGGTGCTCCATAATGCTGGAAAAGGCATTGTTGGGTGCCAAACTGCTTTTGGACGGTTGGGAGAAGTTGCTCTTGGAGGACATTCTGGTACCATTCTTTATTCATGGCTGTGTTTTTAGGCAAGACTGTGAGTGAGCCGATTCCCTTGGCTGAGAAGCAACCCCACACATGAATGGTTTCAGGATGCTTTACAGTTGGCATGAGACAAGACTGGTGGTAGCGCTCACCTCTTCTTCTCCAAATAAGCTGTTTTCCAGATGTCCCAAACAATCGAAAAGGGGATTCATCAGAGAAAACGACTTTACCCCAGTCCTCAGCAGTCCACTCCCTGTACCTTTTGCAGAATATCAGTCGGTCCCTGATGTTTTTTCTGGAGAGAAGTGGCTTCTTTGCTGCCCTCCTTGAAGCCAAAAACGGACCAAGGGCTTATGTGTGACCCCAGCCTAAGCCTCGCCAAAATATTATAGGTAGAGTTCCACCATGTTGGCAGGTCACAAATGAGTCAGTGATTGTGTCTGATGTTTTTTATAAAGTAGAACCTTTAAAACAAGATCTGTTTTAGAACAGCAATTTAAAGAGAAAAGCAGGTGAGGCAAAAAGGTTTATATTTAGTTTTGACTTTAGTAACATGGACACAAAAATAAAAATGGCAATTGAAAACTACTGGTATATTATAGAAAGGGACTCTGAGGTTGCCTCTTTAGTTCCATTCATCACTTTAAAACGTGGTAAAAGTTTGAAGGAAGACTGGCTTCACATCACGTTTTTTGCTGTCAGGCTGTGTCTGGTGTTTTGCAGGAGGCACCGGACACAGCCTGACAGCCCCGGACAGAACAGAACCAGGAGGGCAAATATGCCCTCCGATTCCGTTTTCTGCCGGAATCATCAGTGCGCGCTGATGCCGCTGTCCAAAGTCCTGAAATTTCAGATTCATGGCTAACAGGGAGCTAGCCGCGGTTCTGAAATTTCAGCGGAGCTCTTCACGATGCTGAAGTTCAGCGGCGTTCAACTCTGAACTTCAGCACCCGGCGTCCGGCAGCCTGTCCGATTTTCTGTCGAATCCGGTGCGATCCGGCGCCCACAGAGTCCCATGCTAAGGGGCGCCAGATCCGGGAGGCTGCGATTTTGTGTCCGGGACAAAAATCGAATGCAGCCTGATGATGCCACACCGGGACAAAACCGAATTGGCAACTCACTGCCATCTGGCCCCATCCGGCACCATAGGCATGCATTAGTCCAAAATCGGGTCAGGGGCTATCAGGTTCACACAGATAAAGACAGAAAAAAACGTGGTGTGAAGCCGGCCTAAATAGTAAAAAGTAGATTTTACAAAAACCAATAGATGAAGAAATCTGGGTAAAAATACTATTCCTGCAGGAAATCATTGCTGCAGTTTCCTGTTCATTTTGTAAGCAGTTAATTGCAGGAAACCCATTAAAACGTGGACATGTGACACATGTGGTACAAAACTTCATCATTTGTAGAACAAAATTTGTAACATATGCGATAACTTGTCCATTTGTTTTTTCTATATAAGAAAGATCATAAGGAATACATGTTTGTTAGGTTGAAGGAACATTTCAAATCTATTGTGACAGGCAAAGGTTTCCCCAGGTTAATCCTGCATATCAGGGAATTCTTTTTCTTTTGGATTGGAGGAGCAAAAACCATTAGCCAGAAGGTAGTAATCATTGCAAAGAGTTATTGAGGAGAGAATAAAAAAGGATAATAAGAACTAAAGCGATGGGCCCTTTGGGTCTTAATGACAAGATCGATATGTCTGTTTTTTTGTATGTTAATTCTTTACCTTTCCCACAGTTGCTCTATAATCTGTTTAGTACAAACAGAAGGTTTTTAATTGTTAATATTGCTGTATTTTATAATGTATTATTTTAATGTTCACTTGAGACAGTTAATACTATGCTTATGAGTGGCACACCTGAGGAGGTGTCTGAACACACCTCCGTATGCACAGACCCGTTGAAGTGCACATATGCGTGAAACAGCCATTGTCTGATCATCTCATTTCTGCACCCAACAGACCCGATCACCCTCTCCTCCGCTCTGCTATGCTTCTGTTTTGAGTGCTATTTTAAAATTTGGAAATAAAGGATTTATATTTTAGAAGACGAGTGCCGCAGGATTCTTTTTCTCTGCTCATAATATATCACGGTACAAGTGGATTTTATGGACAGTTTCTCTGGCACTATAGTTTGATCTACAGTACATGCCTCAGGGTGGTGGAGGTTGGTTTAACCACCCAAATATAACCAAAATCACCCTCTTTCTGCTTTTTAGATGTCATTTATATGTGTTTTGTCTTATTTTCTGAAGCTTTTTTAATTATGTTTAGTTAATTAATAGCTTTGTTTTAGGACTTTTTATTTATTCCACCAGTTTACTATTTATCTATATGTTCCCCTTTTTGTGGTCTGCATATTTACTTATCTATATACCAAGCTGTTTTTCCAAATGGGATGTGGTCCCTAAAAGAAGTGATTTTGTAAATTTGTTGGAAAAATGAAAAATTACTGACAATATTTTATCCCGTCCAACTTCCTAACTACTGATGGGCGAGCAGCAAAATGCTCGGGTTGAGCATATTGAAATGCTCCGGTGTTCGACCCAAGCACCGAGCCCAATGTTAACCTATGGAGAAACTCAAGCATTTTGCCGGTCTACATCCCCAGCGGTCTGCAGATAGCCTGAAAATGTCACAAATATATAAGAGCAGTGCTCAAATGACATGGGAACAGCAAGGGGAAGAGCCCTGTAAGCATTTCTGACTTTCAGTTCACTGCTGTGAACAATGTTGTCTGAGTATTCGCCTTTTACTGTTTTAGCAGTATTCATTTGCTGCTGCTATCCATGGTGCTGAAGTAGCATGGCAGGGTTTCCGAGCATGGTTTATACAAAAAATTCGGATCCGGGAAACAATCCAATTTTTTCACAGATCTGGCGCCCATAGACTCCCATGTTAAAGGCGCCGGATCTCCCTGGATCTTGAACTGTCCGATTTTTCCACCAGAGCCCAAAACTGCTGCAGTTTCAGATTTTATGCACAGGTAAAAATTTGGACAAAATCGGTAAGGGCGCATACCCACTTGCGAGACAGTGTTGGTGTATTATTTTTTTTTTTTAACATTGAAGATTTAAAAAAAAATGGCGTAGGGTCCCCCGTAAATTTCAAGTCTAGCAAAGGCTAAGCAGACAGTTGGGGCCGATGTTAAAAGTCTGGGGGTGGGGCAGCCACCTGGCTGTCATACAAAGATATGGCGAAGCCCATTTTGATTTTTTTTTTTTGTTTTTAATTCATTAAAAAAAGTTTTGTTTAAAAAAAAATAACAAAAAACATAACATCGGCTTTGCAGATTTCATCCCCCAGCTGCCTATTTGTATCCGGTTTGGAACCAAGATAGGGAAATCATGAAATACTTAACAAAAACTAACATGGGCTTTGCATATTTTTGTGTTCAGCCAGGTACAACTAGGCAGCTGGTGGTCTGTATCTCCTTCACAAAGACCTCCTTTGTCTGCATGCAGCAAATTCACTCCTAATTGCAAATTCCACATCTGGAATCAGCTCCAGAGCATCTACCTGCTTAAATGATGATGAATTAATAAGGGAATACCCCATGCATATCCAGTAAAGGGCTTTTAAAATAATTTTCCTATTACCTTGGGTCCTTTGAAAAAGAGGCAGCAACATATTAAAGATCAGTAATTTCTAATCCCTTACTCTATTAAGACAAGCATACCCTTAAATTAAAGTTGAGGGTCTGCACTTTAAGCCTATATTGATTATATAACTGTTTCTTGAATATTTTTTGTTAAACAACTAAAATGTTAAAGCTTGTTTTGTTCTCCAAATATTTCTAGATGTAACTGTACATGACATAGGAGACATCCTCAAAGACTGAGACTGGTGTATATACATCACATAGGATACACCAACAGTAGTGCATATATATATCACATAGGTTAGTCTGGAGCTGGAGAATATAATTCACTTAGGATACACTTGGGCTATTGCATATACATCACATAGTAGACACTGGGACTGGTGTATATGCATTGCATAGCAGACACTGGAGCTGAAGTATATACATCACATAATAGACACTGGGGCTGCATCATATATACAGTTGTGGCCAAGTGTGTTGACACCCTTGCAATTCAGTCAGATAATACTCAGTTTCTTCCTGAAAATGATTGCAATCACAAATTCTTTGGTATTATTATCTTCATTTAATTTGTCTTCAGTGAAAAAAACACACAAAAGAATTGTCCTAAAGCCAAATTGGATATAATTCCACACCAGACATAAAAAAGGGGGTGGACAAAAGTATTGGCACTGTTAAAAAAATCATGTGATGCTTCTCTAATTTGTGTAATTAACAGCACCTGTAACTTACCTGTGGCACCTAACAGGTGTTGGCAATAACTAAATCACACTTGCAGCCAGTTGACATGGATTATAATTGACTCAACCTCTGTCCTGTGTCCTTGTGTGTACCACATTGAGCATGGAAAAAAGAAAGAAGACCAAAGAACTGTCTGAGGACTTGAGAAACCAAATTGTGAGGAAGCATGAGCAATCTCAAGGCTACAAGTCCATCTCCAAAGACCTGAATGATCCTGTGTCTACCGTGTGCAGTGTCATCAAGAAGTTTAAAGCCCATGGCACTGTGGCTAACCTCCCTAGATGTGGACGGAAAAGAAAAATTGACGAGAGATTTCAACGCAAGGTTGTGCGGATGGTGGATAAAGAAGCTCGACTAACATCCAAACAAGTTCAAGCTGCCCTGCAGTCCGAGGGTACAACAGTGTCAGCCCGTACTATCCGTCGGCGTCTGAATGAAAAGGGACTGTATGGTAGGATGCCCAGGAAGACCCCACTTCTTATCCAGAGACATAAAAAAGCCAGGCTGGAATTTGCCAAAACTTACCTGAGAAAGCCTAAAACGTTTTGGAAGAATGTTCTCTGGTCAGATGAGACAAAAGTAGAGCTTTGGGTAAAGGCATCAACATAGAGTTTACAGGAGAAAAAAAGAGGCATTCAAAGAAAAGAACACGGTCCCTACAGTCAAACATGGAGGAGGTTCCCTGATGTTTTGGGGTTACTTTGCTGCCTCTGGCACTGGACTGCTTGACCGTGTGCATGGCATTATGAAGTCTGAAGACTACCAACAAATTTTGCAGCATAATGTAGGGCCCAGTGTGAGAAAGCTGGGTCTCCCTCAGAGGTCATGGGTCTTCTAGCAGGACAATGACCCAAAACACACTTCAAAAAGCACTACAAAATGGTTTGAGAGAAAGCACTGGAGACTTCTAAGGTGGCCAGCAATGAGTCCAGACCTGAATCCCATAGAACACCTGTGAAGACATCTAAAAATGGCAGTTTGGAGAAGACACCCTTCAAATATCAGGGACCTGGAGCAGTTTGCCAAAGAAGGATGGTCTAAAATTCCAGCAGAGCATTGTAAGAAACTCATTGATGGTTACTGGAAGCGGTTGATCGCAGTTATTTTGGCTAAAGGTTGTGCAACCAAGTATTAGGCTGAGGGTGCCAATACTTTTGTCTGGCTCATTTTTGGAGTTTTGTGTGAAATGACCAATGTTTTGCTTTTTGCTTCATTCTCTTTTTTCATTGAAGATAAATGAAATGAAGAAAATACCAAAGAATTTGTGATTGCAATCATTTTCAGGAAGAAACTGAGTATTATCTGACAGAATTGCAGGGGTGTCAATACTTTTGGCCACGACTATATCACGAGAAACAGAGGGCTTGGATCATATACACCACATAATATAAACTACAACTGTTGTTTCTATCTGTGGGAAGGAAACACAGAGCACACTAATTTCGCCCACAAAGAGTGTCCTGACACTAGCTCTTGCCAGCGTCAGGACATAATCCTTTATTGTGGCAGCATTCAGTATTGAATGTTGCATCCATGTGCTCACTGTTTGAGTATATAAATTAAAGGGCCAGCAAAATTGGATCGCCGGTCCAAGCCCTTCGGTCTCTGGGGGCCGTAGAAAAGAACATTGAAAATTGGAGGCTCCTCACCCTGCCCCACAGCAATGTACACATTAATTATAAGGCCGACTGCAGTTTTGGTTGATGCTGATGACATCTTTTTTGTATCTTGTCTTTTTGTATAAGATTGAGTGGATACTCCAGGGGAACGATTCAACCATTGTGAAAATTAATGGCACAGAATTTTTATTACCAGGTAAGTAACATAAGTTACATCATGTAACATGTAAATGAGGTTGAACTTACATTTTTTTCAAATAGCATTTTAAGGATTTTTTTTTTCAGAATAAGTAAAAAAATATTTTTCTTTTAGTATATGCAAGTGCATCTTAATGAATTAGAATATCATAAAAAAGTGAATTTATTTCAGTAATTCAATATGTAAAGTGAATTATTTCAATATATAAAGTGAATTACTTACATATGAGCTCGAATCAAAGGAAGGGAGGCCTATGATGTTCCTATATGTCATAGGATGTGAAGGGGTTAAAACAGGAGAAAATCACTTACCAGTCTCTGTGCGGCAGTTATATTATTTCCTGTTCCGCTGATTAAGTCTCATGAATTTTCACTGCATCCCCCCGCCCACTTTCTGTGACAGCATCTGTTATTGGTTGTTGCAGTCAGACTACACCCCTACCATATATCTATGGCAAGCAAGTTACCGTCATATTAGTGTAAAAATAGATATATAATTGAATAAATGTCATGGGGTCCCTGTATATTTTTACATAGCGCAGATAGAGCACACATCTTTGAGCTGCAGCCCCCAGCCATGTGTGTTATATTGGCTGGATATAAAAATACAGGGGACCCCACAGTGTTTTTTTTATTACTGTATATACTCGAGTATAAGCCGACCCGAGTATAAGCAGAGGCTCCTAATTTTACCCCCAAAAACTGGGGAAACCTGTTGACTCGAGTATAAGCCTAGGGTGGGAAATGCAGCACTCCCCCGTCCTGGTATATAACCCCTCATCACTGTAGATATCCCTTCAAAATGGTGTATATAGCCTGTGGGTCAGCACTGGGATTGCAAGTCAGGAAAACGTTGAGCCCGGTAATAGTTCAAACAGTACCCGGTTTTATTGCTGATAAACACAGCGATGGCACAAGCTGCCGGAATCCGGGTCACAGCCGGGTACACAGGATACAGTCCACACATAAAGTAACCTGGTTCCTTCAGATTATGAGCTTTCCGATATAGGTCACCCTGAGCTCCCAGCCCTCCTGGGCTAGACCGTGTTATTGTAGCACACGGCCCCTGGAACTCTTGACCTCTCCTGTCTATCTCTGCTGCTCCTTCAGCTTAGACAAAAAGCTCTCCACAGGGAACCCCGCCCTGCCTCCTAACCAGGCTTTTAACTCCATGTCTCCTTCCGGGATCCTGCAAGACCTGGAGCGGAGGGAGCGGCCGTCCCTATCTCTCACACCCTATACCGGGTTCAATATGTGACAGCGCGCATTCTGGGGGAGACATAGCGCCCCTCGCATATGATCCCCGGCACTGTCTCACAAGCCCCTCCTAATATTGTGCCTCCATCACTAGTATATAGCGCCCCGATTACTGGTATATAGCCCCTATCACAGTACATAGCCTCCATTATTGGTATATAGCCCTCCCATCCCTGGCACAGCTCCCCCATCCCTGGCACAGCTCCCCCATCCCTGGCACAGCTCCCCCATCCCTGGCACAGCTCCCCATCCCTGCAAGGCTCCCCATCCCTGCAGGGCTCCCCCATCCCGGCAGGGCTCCCGGCAGGGCTCCCCCATCCCTGCAGGGCTCCCCATCCCTGCAGGGCTCCCCCATCCCTGAAGGCTCCCCATCCCTGCAGAGCTCCCCCATCCCTGCAGGGCTCCCCCATCCTTTGTTAAGTGCTCCATACTGCTGCCACCATAAAATAACAAACGTTCTTACTCACCCTTCCAACGCTCTGCACTGTCTGTGGGCTCCAAGCGTCCTCCCTCTGGTCTGCCAGCTTCTAATCATGTGACCACGGTGCAGCAGCGATGACGTTACTGAGGCTCCGGTCACATGATTAGAAGCCGGCAGACCGGAGAGAGGACACCCGGAGCCCGCAGACAGTGCAGAGTGTCAGAAGGCTGAATAAGAACGTTTGTTATTTTAGGCAGCATGGGGCACATAACAAAGGATGGGGAGCCCTACCAGGGGGGAGGCAATTATATATGCAACATGCACCGCTCCCCCTGCCGCTGATTGACAGGGGGATGCAGTGCATATTTAATGAGCGGGCCCACGTGACCGCCCGCTCACTCTGCAGCCTCCCCCCTCCTCCTCCAGCCCCCGGTCACCACCCCCCCACACTCAGTTTAGTGACTCGAGTATAAGTCGAGGGGGCACTTTTCAGCACAAAAATTGTGCTGAAAAACTCGGCTTATACTCGAGTATATACGGTATTTACATAAATAGTTAAAAAAAATAGCATGGGGCTCCCCCAATTTTCGATACTCAGCCAAGATAATGCTGGCGCGCTGTGACCTCAGGTGAACTTAGGTGATGCCACTGTTCTCACAGTAGCAACTGTCAGGACTGTCATTCTGTGCTGGTGCTTAGGCTGATTTGTCACTTTAATGTCCCTGCAGAGAGCATCACGGGACATAGTATTGTTGATTACTGTTAGAGCTGCAAGGGTATGTTTGGGGTTAATAAATGTGTAAAAGAGGTTGTCTGTGTTTTTTATTTCAAATAAATGATTTTTCTCTCTGTTTTTTAATTATTTTCTTACAATATTGGCAATTGGTGGGCCTAGAACATCACCAATCTAGTGTCACGCTGGGTGTAGGGAGACACCCAGTGCTGGGCGATGACGGGGAAGGGGGGGAGGAGTCCCTGATGCTAAGGGCAAGAAGGGGAGATGGTGACCCCTAGAATAACTAGTGTTAACACCTGGCTCCCCTAACATCCCTATACAGTTTCCGCAACAGTCGCCGCCAGGAACCTATTCCCTGACTGTCCCTAGACTACAACTACACAGGGATCAGAGCGGGTGATCACTAGTCAGCCCAGCTAGCAACTAAAGGAACACACAAGGGAAACAAACAAAGAGGGAAAATATACACTTAGCTTGAGCAGATCCAAGAAGCAAGCCAACAGACTCCAGGAAACACTGCTTAGAGCTATGATGCAACCAGGATCACCTGAACAGCTATCACTGCTTAGAGCTATGATGCAACCAGGATCACCTGAACAGCTATCACCTGGACAGCTATCCTGGGAGTCAAGGGGATTAAATACCCAGCTCAAGGTAAGGGATCAGCTGGGTCCTATTGACCTCCAGTTTTCATTAAAAGTGACAGATACATTTTATTAGGATTTGGACTGTTTGGCCATACGCTGGGATATTCTGCGAGTGGCCTCTACAGTCTTATCCGTGCCTCCTGACATACCCGTGACATCCAGCTTGATGCCAGCTGTCAACTCACGGCTGTCATTAATGTCTTATATCACCCTGATTGCCACTTCACCAGGGCAATTGAGAAGGGCCAAATAAAATACCAGATTTTGAGCATCTTATGGATGCACCAAATCTGGAGCAACGAACTGCTATTCTTAGCATGGGGGCCCAAGAACTATGGGCCTACTCAAGGTAAGAATGCCAACCCCCAGCCCTGTGCTTTATCTTGGCTGAGTATCAATTTTGGAAGGGACCCCACGGTGGGTTTTTAAAATTATTTATTTAATTAATTGATAAAAACCACATACCGTATATACTCGTGTATAAGCCGACCCGTGTATAAGCCGACCCCCCTACTTTTGCCCCCAAAATCTGGGAAAACCTATTGACTGTGTATAGCCGAAGGTGACCCCAGCACAGGTATACAGCCCCAGGTAGAAATCCAGCCCAGTGGCAGTATCCAGCAGCCCCAGAATATATACAGCCCCATGGTAGTATCCAGTAGCCCGCAGGTATATTACATAGCCCCAGTGGTAGTATACAGTAGCCATAGAGGTATATACAGCCCCAGTGTAGTATCCAGTAGCCCAAGGTATATACAGCCCAGTGGTAGTATCCAGCAGCCCCAGAGGTATATACAGCCGTTGTATGTATCCAGCAGCCCCACAAGGTATTATACAGCCCCATGGTAGATTCAGTAGCCCGAGTATATACAGCCCCGTGGTATATACTAGTAGCCATAGAGGTATAGAGACACCCAGTGTAGTATCCAGCAGCCAGAAGTTATACAGCCCCATGGTAGTATACAGTAGCAAGAGGTATATACGCCCCAGTGTATATCCACAGCCCCAGAAGTATATACACCCAGTGGTATATACAGTAGCCATAGAGGTTTACAGCCCCAGTGGTAGTATCCATAGCCCAAGTATATACAGCCCATGGTAGTATCCATCAGCCCAGAGGTATAAGCCCCAGTGGTGTATCCAGCAGCCCACAGTATATACAGCCCAGTGGTATATACAGTAGCCATAGAGGTATATACAGCCCCAGTGGAAGTATCCAGCAGCCCAGAAGTATATACAGCAGCCCCAGAGGTATGGCTTATATTGGCAGCCAGCCTACTTACATACACATACCCATACATACTACACATATATAACAACACAACACACACACACACACACATACACATATATACACATACACACACACATACACAGCTTCCTACCTTGTCCCCGTTCTGCAGTGCTTTCTTCGTGTCCTCCGTGCTCCGTTCCGTCTGCTGGGCCTTGTGGTTCTCCTGGTTCCTCATCCTTCGGTTCTATCATGGGGGCTGCCATCTGCTTGTTCTCTCCGCACCCGGCAGTGATGTCAAGCAGGCCGCGCTGTGATTGCTAGCACCCTGATCACATGTCACGGTGCTAGCAATCACAGCGCGGCTGCTCTGACATCACTGCCGGGGCGGAGAGAAGACCCCAAGATGCAGCCCCATGATAGAACCGAAGGATGAGGAATCCAGGAGGAACCACAGCCAGCAGACCTGGACACGGAAGACAGGGAGGACAGGAAAGCACTGCAGAATGGGGACAAGGTAAGAAATATGCGCAGCGCCCCCCACCCCCCGCGCCCCTCCCACCATAGGATTTACCGTATTGACCCAGTGATAAGCCGAGGGGGACTTTTCAGCCCATTTTTTTGGCTGAAAAACTCGCTTATACACGAGTATATACGTAATTTCCCCCATATTTTCATACTGAGCCAACATAATGCAGGCGACTGGGGGCTGCAGCTCACAGCCTTGTGCCTTATCTGCTCTGTGTATCAACATATGGGGGAGCCTGTACCATATTTTCAATTCTTTATTTATTTTTATATTAAAATGTTGGCTGTTTGCTTGCCATAGACCAATGTGTATGGCAACCTATTGCAGACCTCAGCACAGAGGATGGGTGAGGTGTTGCAGTAAATAGTCATGAGGCTTAATGAGCAGACCTGGATGTACCACAGCATAGAGACTGATAAGTATAATTCTCCTGCTTTAATCACCATTTTGCTTCCTGTTGCAGCCCTTCTAGCCAAACCCGCACAGTAACACGGCCATCTCAGGGAAATCCGTGTTCGGGGTCCTTACAAAAACACTAGGTGTTCAGTAAGGACCGCAAACTTTATTACTACTGACTTTTAATCTCTTGCTTATAAAAATCATTAAAATCAAGAATAGGAGTAAACATTTTAAAGATTACGTTGGGATGCTTTAAAATGTGTCAAATCACTTAATACAGCTGCATAGATTACAATTAGGTAGAGAATTCCCATGAATATACATGGACAATAATTCCTTCTTTGATTCTTTCAAGACAACTCTACCTATGTAAGCAAAGTCACACTGGAGAAGACAAGCAAAGATGAAATACAAGCCTCGTTCGATGGTGGGATCTCAGTCACAGTTTCTGCTAGTGAGGGAGCTTTGAGCTTTGTCACAATGTTGGATATTATCTATAAGAAGAAAACTGAAGGCCTCCTGGGTAAGATACTCTCTTCGCCAGAATGTTAATTTGTACAGTATATTAAGTGTCATTGAGTTTAGTTAATGTAATACTGTGAACATTACACTAAAGACCATAGTGTGAGAACAATTATAAATTTACTAGTTAATTTCTGTATTTAATTTAAATAATAGTGTAACTAACCTAAATATTTTTGCAGGAATCTTTAATGATGATAAGACAGACGATCTGATGGCCGCTAATGGGACCAAACTGGAATTTAATGGTGTGAAACTTCCAAATGATTCCCTGATATTTGAAATCGGAATGACATGTAAGTAGTCATTGGTGTCTACTTTGTTTTTTCAAAATGATTGTTATATTTAAACCCTTAACATTGAATAAGGGACTTAAGATTTCATGAGCAGGTGTTAGTCTCTGCATCATGCTGTGCTACGTACTTACAGTAATAGATTCAAGCTGTCACTGTGTGAAAACACACAGTGACAGCTCCATGGTGACTGGCATGAGCAGAGATGCAGGGACTATTTATAGTGGTCCCTCCTCTTAAGGGGATGTCACACGCGTCAATATCGCTGTCAATGTCGCTCGTACGTCACGGATTTTCAGTCGCTCGAGCAACATAAAAGTGACGCAGGAGCGACATTGAAGCGTGTGACCAAGCGATGCAACCAGCGACATGTCGCTGATCGCCGATTGCAGGTTTCACTGCCAGATGTAAAACCTGTCGCTCATCGCTCAGTAGACCTTGTGCATCGCTGCGTGTGACACTAAACTCAGCGACGTATTTTCTATTTTGACAATGTACTAGCGACTAAATAAAATCGCTCGCAAGATGGCGACATCACCGCATCGCTGGGTCATATTGACGCGTGTGACATCTTACCTGCGATAATTCCACATCGCTCAGGCGATTAATAATTTGTGATGCATGAGCGATATTGCGGGCGACATTGACACGTGTGACAGGCCCTTTAGATTCCTGTAACAAATCAGTCAATTTGACTTACCGATGTGAGACAGCGGCTTTGGTTAATCAAGACGTGAGGCAATGACCAAACAGTATTTTATTTACAAATCCAACCTTTCTACAGACCTTGAAAATCCAGGATGCAGTCAGTACAATCCAGTATGTTATACAATCCATATAAAATCTTTGTCTCTAAGCTCCCTTTAAGGCCAGGTCCACTTGTGAAGACCAAGTCCACAGTGCTGAGCTGTGTTATCCGCACACAGCCTGCTCACATAGCACAAGCTGTTCCAGCAACTTGGCTCCAAATGAGATGCACCCTGCTTTGCTATTCCAGTATTAAAAGCAACTTCCGCAGACATGAGTTACAAGACCCAGAGTGGAGGGAGATCCATCCCACATACATCCTACATATTTTCCAAAATAAAGGCACTAAGCTGGATTTCCTAAATATCACATAGCTTGACCTAGTTCACACTTCTTTACCTTTGTATTGTACTCACAGCAATACCTGTGAATACAACACACTCCAGTGGGTCTTAGGCTGCGTTCACACATTTGCGTATTTTGCTGCGCTTTTTTGCGCGCGCTTTTTGCCGCGTTTTTCTGCCGCGCAAAAAAGAGCAGCAAAATACGCAGGGGCTTTCACAGACTGCGCTTTCTTTACTCCAGAAAGCGCAGTGATGTCACAGAGGGGAGGAAGAATCCTGCTTCCTCCTCCCCTCTGTGACATGTGTGACCGCCCCATTAGATTCCACAGTGTGTTAATACACACTGTGAAATCTACATTAAACAAAAGCAAGTTAATGAAAAATAAAAAAGAATCAATACTTCACCTCTCCGACGCCTTCTCCCGGTGTGCGATCTCCGATTCCAAGTCAGATCTCTTCTGACAGGACCTGTGATGACGTCAGAGGAGGGCGTTACCGGGGCGGTCCCATCGCTGATTGGCTGCTCGCGGTCACATGACCGCGAGTGCCCGCGAACGCCCCCCCTCTGACATCACCACAGGTCTTGTCAGAAAAGATCTGACTTAGAATCGGGAATCGCACAGCGGCAAAAGGCACCGGACATCGGGAGAAGGCGTCGGAAGGTAAGTATTGATTCTTTTTTATTTTTCACACACTTGCTTTTGTTTAATTTAGATTTCACAGTGTGTATTAACACACTGTGGAATCTAATGGGCGGCCACAGCTGTCACAGAGGGGAGGAGGAAGCAGGATTCTTCCTCCCCTCTGGGAGAATACGCAGTAGTAGCTGCGTAAACAATTGACATATCAATTGTTTACGGAGCTGCGTTTTCTCCCGGAAAACGCACTGCGTATTTTTACGCAATGTCTGCACTGCAAAGTGAATTTCCCATTCACTTTGCAGGCAGACAAAAGGCACATTGCGTATTTTGAAAAGCGCGCGTAAAAAAACGCGGCAAAATACGCAATGTGTGAACGCAGCCTTAGATGGTTTCTAAAAACATTCTGGAGGACAGACCTTCATATATCACCCCTGTCACTAATCATTTGGGAGGTGCTGAATGTTCTGTCCCCGCTTAAGGCGATTGAAGGTGCGCAGTAAGTTGTGGTGTGAGAAGTATTACCTTCTTATCCTTGAAGCGAGGCAGACAGAACCAAATGCAGCTTCGGATGGATGGAGTCAAGCGTGGACGCAGAAATGAATCAGAGGTGCTTTATTTGAACCGTACCAGAAGGCAGTAAGATGATACAATGCAGATGGTACAAGTAGCAGTAGGGTAATTGTCTTGTAGGTGTTCACCCCTGGAGCCATTACTGAGCTGCTAAAGCTGCTGCTGGTCAAGAGACTTTGCTTTCTGCAGTCCGATGGCATATGTGTCCTTCTCACACTGGTAGCTGGTGTAAAAATGGATGCCAGGAAGTGAGGTAGTACACAAGGCTGCAGGACACTCCCACATCCTTGAAAAAATATAAAAGGAGGAGTGAGGGAGTGACACAAAGCTACTGGTCAGCAGGTGGCAGCAGACAAGCATGAAACAGATAACAATGAAACAGTGGATTGAACTATATGAAGATATTAAGGGAACAGGACACTCCCCATCTGAAATTCACTTTGAGGATTTCACTACTAGAGTCTATAGCTAAAACAACCTGTAAAGAAAAAACATGTTAAATGCAACATTAAACATAAGTCCATATCGAAGAAAAAGGCTCAAGATTGCAACTTGTACTGTTCATCCGGTAGGAATGCTCTCGAAGGGCAACAACAGAACAAGTTCGTGGCTGGGTCTTGTGAAGATCTTTGCCTCGCCTTTCCTGATGACCTTCAATTTCATCTTCCTAACTTTGCCATCCTGGCTCGGGAGTGCTTTAGTAACTAGTCCCATAGGCCAGTCAGACCTTCCTGTGGGTGGGCTGATCCTTCATGAGCACTAGGTCCCCTTCTTTGAGGTTCGGCTTGAAGTGTTGCCACTTCCTTCTCCCTTGCAGAGTCACTATGTACTCCTTTCTCCACCTGTTCCAGAAATAGTCCGCCAAGTATTGAACGCGTTTCCAATGCTTCTGATAGGTGTTCGCATGAGTCTTGCTGAATATCTTGTCCATAAAGGCGACGATGTGCTCTCTCATTTTGGGCTTGTTGTTCATGGTACACTGAAGAGAGTTAAATCTAAACAGAACTTGTTCCCTATTGTTTGGAAGTCTTACCCTTGTAGCTCAAATGGGTAATGGAGAAACCCAGTGGTTTGTTTTGTCTTTAGAGAACTCATAGTCCATTATTTTGATAAATTCTTTATCCTCTACTGACAGGGCTACCTTGTCATCATCCTTAGTTGTGTGGAAGACTGATCTTCCCAAGTTATCGATACGTAGAGAAGTAATGCCAGTTGTCTGTGCGGGGCCTGGAGATATCTCTTTTCCCCCATAATGATGAGGACATGGCTTGACAAAGGTAGTGCGTCCATTCCCGTGCACGTAAGTCTTGAAGGAATTAATCTCAGAACGATTTGCACATACATTCCCTATGACTACCCATTCTAAGTCCAGTGTCTGGGTGCATGGTGTATAGTCGGGCCCATTACACTGTTGACGCACCTTGTGTACTCTTAGATTGTCTCTCCCGAGCAGGAACAGGACCTCTGCATTGACATCCATAGGAGGAATAACATTAGTCAGGTGCCTCAAGTGTGGTTGGTGAAGTGCGGCTTCGGGAGTAGGAATCTCGTCCTTGTGATTAGGTATTTGCTCACATTCAATAAGAGTTGGCAAGGGTATTTCGGTATCTCAATCGATAGGAGAAGCAATGAATCCCCGTGCTCTCCTACCACTAGTCTCTTTACGACCTGAACAGTTATTTAAGGTGTAGGGTTCTGATGGACCTTTAATACCAAAGGCTTCAAAGAACTTGGGTCCTGCCAAAGACTTGTTGCTTTGGTCATCTATTATGACATACATCTTCACTGCCTTTTCTGGAAGTCCTTCCGGATAAACTTTGATTAGACATATTCGGGCACAACTCTTCTCCCTTTGACCCTCACCACATACTTCAGAGCATGAATGAGACGGCTGCGGCAGTGTTAGACTGATTCTGGGGCTCCCCGCCGTGACTTGGAGTGGGAGCGATGGCAGAGACTGCAGTCGGTGAATCTCTGGCAAACGGGGTTGGGTGCATAGCTGAGGTGTGTTCTCCGCTATTACACTCCTCACACTTGATGACAGGTTCACAGTCTTTGACCATATGCTCCACCGAAGCGCAGCATCTGAAACATACTCCAAGCTCGGTGAGGACTTTCTTGCGCTCCTGAAGGGCCTTGGAACTGAACCCTCTGCACCTGCTCAGTGAGTGAGGTTTCTTGTGAATGGGACATTCCTGATTGAAGGACTTGTCTCCCGATGATGGGGTGTTCTGTGTACCTGTAAGTACCACAGGTGGTGGGAGATTAGTCTTTCTTACACTCACAGAGTTCTCAAAGTCTCTACGTTTCTGTATGACACCTTCATACTTCGATGATGGTGTAGTTGAAGTTGCAGTGTTAAGCTGTAGGAAGTCAAGGCTGGGGTCGTTCCTCATCTGGGATTGGTCGTCGATGAACCTTCAGAAATGGATGAATGGGGGAAAGGTGACATCATGCACTCTCTTGTACCTTGTGACTGACGTTGCCCACTTCTCCTGCAGACTGAACAGTAGCTTCATCACGATTGGGTTGACTCCATGTGCTGTATCTAGATAACACAGGCCAGACAGACGAGGGTCCTTTTTTGCGAGCTCCAGCTCCATGAGCAAATCACTTAGGTCTTGAAGCTTGTGGACCTCCTTGAGGTTGATCTTTGGGACGTTTTGAAGTCTCTTGAATAGGGCCTTTTCTATTGCTTCTGCGCTGCCAAAGGTGCGTTCCAGTCATTGCCAGGCAGCAGCGAGACCTGCTCCTGCTTGTCCCACGTAAACAGTTCTAAGGTTCTTGATACGGTTTGTAGAATCTGGGCCCAACCATTTGATCATGAGGTCGAGCTCCTGTTCTGCGGTGAGACTGAGGTTGGTGATTGCTGCCTTGAAGGTTGCCTTCCAAGTCCTGTAGCTCTCTGCACAATCATCAAATTTTGAAAGACTGGTGTTAATTAGCTCTCTGCTCACCATAAACCTGGCAAACTCCGACATATTGGATTCCTCACTGCTTGTTGCCACGACAACTTGTGATGCCCCTTGGATATGTGGGTTGCCTGGCGTGACAGGGTGAGATGTTTCTGGGTAGAATGATGTTGCAGCAGGGTTGAGCTGTGGTTTAGCCTCTATAGATTCTGATGACTGCTGTTCGAGCTGTGGAGGTAGATGGAGAAATGCTTGGTAGCCAGCTTGCTGTAGTGACTTCATTTGAGAAGGCAACTCCTGGTGACTGTCATTAACTTGCTCAGGTCCTGTGGGTAGAGCTGACTTGGAGATCTCAGCGTTGTTGGCTTGGACTGTGATGTAGCCTGGGGTTGACTCAGGTAACTGGTTCAGCACGTAGCCTCTGGTGCGATCAACCGGATCGTCTGTTTCCTGCGGTGGGGAGCGAACTGGATCAGGACCTTGGCTTAATGCGTGCTCGAGTAGCTTCACTTCAGCTAACGCAACTTCCTCTTCCATCCTTGAACAAAGAATCTTTATCCGAACCTCCGCTTCAGCTTTTTTTTCTGTGCTGGAACGTCTCACTTTGGACTGTTCTGTTCTTATATGAGCTTCTAGAATTCTGTCACTCAGGGTTAAGCTTCTTGAGGATGATGCTCTTGATGACCGAGAGGAGCGTCTAGATGAGGTTGTTCTATGAGATCTAGTTTCCTGCTGGTGAGAAATATGGTATTCTGCTTCGTCTTTGACATTTTGTAACTTGGCGTCTCTCTCCTTGTATACCGATTCTGCCTTGCTCAGATCTGAAGGGGCTTCGTCAATGTTGGAGCCTTTTAGAAAGGTAGTGTACCTTGTAAACAGCCTCTGGTATTTTTCTTGAGCTGTGTTCAGTCGCTCAATGGTGGCTTGTAAGTTTGCAATGTCGCCTGAAGAGGACTGAAGTCTTGACATGTGGCAAGAAACCCGTTCCCATAGTTCTTCAAGGTTGTCACATAATTCATCCTTCGTATAGTGATAGTTTTCGATAGTCTTTATTGTTGGTTTGACAGAGTGTTTTTGTTGCGCAACTTGATCTGCTGGAAGCATGGATTCTGTTTCATGCTCTTCATCGTGGATAGTGTCAGGTTGTGTTTGTTCTGTTTCAGTAGTTGGGGACTGTGCAAGGTCTTTTTCGGCCATTTTGATTTAAGATGCGCTGTCTCTTTAATAAACTAAACTTTTTTAATTGGGGTCTGGAAATCGCAGTGCAGCTCCGTTAGACACCCTAATAAGAAATCCAAGGTGTTTTTGAAGAATTGTGGGGTTTTCAAGTCCGACAATCTGCAGCAATGTGGCATAGGATGGGGGGAACTTTGGGTGCATCAACTATTCCTTTTTAATGCAGAGATGTGATTCAGGCCTGGTGGATGAGAGGGATCCCCTAGCACATATCCAGGTGAGCGCTGTTGCCGGACAGATTCCACAGTGAGCTGCTGGATTCTTAGGGAGTCTGTAGCTGGATAATGAGTTCAAAGCAAGTGTTTTTGGCTGATTTAAAGCAGTCTTTTGACTGTTCTGTCCCCGCTTAAGGCGATTGAAGGTGCGCAGTTAGTTGTGGTGTGAGAAGTATTACCTTCTTATCCTTGAAGCGAGGCAGACAGGACCAAATGCAGCTTCGAATGGATGGAGTCAAGCGTGGACGCAGAAATGAATCAGCGGAGGTTTATTTGAATCGTACCAGAAGACAGTAAGATGATACAATGCAGATGGTACAAGTAGCAGTAGGGTAATTGTCTTGTAGGTGTTCACCCCTGGAGCCACTACTGAGCTGCTGAAGCTGCTGCTGGTCAAAAGACATTGCTTTCTGTAGCTCGATGGGATATGTGTCCTTCTCAAACTGGTAGCTGGTGTAAAAATGGATCCCAGGAAGTGAGGTAGTACACAAGGCTGCTGGACACTCCCACATCCAAGAAAAAATATAAAAAGGAGGAGCGAGTAGGGATGGGCGAATCTACTCGCTAGGACTCGTTACTCGGCGAGTAGTAAGGGACTCGCAGGACTCGGTACTCTGCGAGTTTCCCAGTGATTACTCGCACGAGTCCAATGCAAATCAATATCAATCCTAGTTTTCTCAGAAACGCTGACAAAACTAGGATTGCCATTGTTTGCATTAGACTCTTGCGAGTAATCACTGGCTACTGTGCCAGTGATAGCAGGGAAACTCGCAGATAACTGCTGTTTCTTTGCGAGCCGAGTCCAGCTGTCTTCTCTGTGCAGCTCCAGGGTCCTAGAGCCCGGCTGCTCACAGACATTATGTAGCAGTGCTGAGATTGTTCTCAGTCTGCTCATTCCCTGTGTACAGACATGAATGTCTGTGCACAGAGATGATGTAGCAGAGCTGAGATTGTTCTCAGTCTGCTCATTCCCTGTGTACAGACATGAATGTCTGTGCACAGAGATGATGTAGCAGTGCTGAGATTGTTCTCAGTGTGCTCATTCCCTGTGTACAGACATGAATGTCTGTGCACAGAGATGATGTAGCAGAGCTGAGATTGTTCTCAGTCTGCTTATTCCTGTGCATAGACATCTATATTTATGCACAGGGGATGTAGCAGAGAGGACATCGCGTTTTTTGACTGGTCGGACGGAAGAGGATTTTTTTAATCAAAGATGGAGTCCCTAATGGGGTTTTTTTTTATTTCTAATAAAAAATTTTCCTTGTGTTGTGTTTTTTTTAAAACAATTTAATAGAAATTCATGGCGGTCATGTCTAATATTGGCGTGACCGCCATAAATTTCGGGCTTAGGGCCAGCTGATAATACAAAGCTGGCCCTAACCTCTTTATTACCCAGCGTGCCACCGCTACCAGGGCCGCTGGAAGAGCGGGGTTCAGCGCCAGAGGATGGCTCTTCAATGAACGCGCCATCTTCTGGGGCGGCTGCGGGCTGCAATTTGCAGCGGGGGGTGCCCAGAA
>JARQOC010000001.1:200599314-200625277 GCA_033576535.1 Allobates femoralis
TGTATAAGCCGAAGGTGGACCCCAGCACAGGTATACAGCCCCAGTGGTAGTATCCAGCCCCAGTGGCAGTATCCAGCAGCCCCAGAAGTATATACAGCCCCAGTGGTAGTATCCAGTAGCCCCAGAGGTATATACAGCCCCAGTGGTAGTATACAGTAGCCATAGAGGTATATACAGCCCCAGTGGTAGTATCCAGTAGCCCCAGAGGTATATACAGCCCCAGTGGTAGTATCCAGCAGCCCCAGAGGTATATACAGCCCCAGTGGTAGTATCCAGCAGCCCCACAGGTATATACAGCCCCAGTGGTAGTATCCAGTAGCCCCAGAGGTATATACAGCCCCAGTGGTAGTATACAGTAGCCATAGAGGTATATACAGCCCCAGTGGTAGTATCCAGCAGCCCCAGAAGTATATACAGCCCCAGTGGTAGTATACAGTAGCCATAGAGGTATATACAGCCCCAGTGGTAGTATCCAGCAGCCCCAGAAGTATATACAGCCCCAGTGGTAGTATACAGTAGCCATAGAGGTATATACAGCCCCAGTGGTAGTATCCAGTAGCCCCAGAGGTATATACAGCCCCAGTGGTAGTATCCATCAGCCCCAGAGGTATATACAGCCCCAGTGGTAGTATCCAGCAGCCCCACAGGTATATACAGCCCCAGTGGTAGTATACAGTAGCCATAGAGGTATATACAGCCCCAGTGGAAGTATCCAGCAGCCCCAGAAGTATATACAGCAGCCCCAGAGGTATGGCTTATATTGGCAGCCAGCCTACTTACATACACATACCCATACATACACACATATATACACACACACACACACACACACACATACACATATATACACATACACACACACATACACAGCTTCCTACCTTGTCCCCCGTTCTGCAGTGCTTTCCGGTGTCCTCCGTGCTCCGTTCCCGGTCTGCTGGGCCTTGTGGTTCCTCCTGGTTCCTCATCCTTCGGTTCTATCATGGGGGCTGCCATCTTGCTTGTTCTCTCCGCCCCCGGCCAGTGATGTCAGAGCAGGCCGCGCTGTGATTGGCTAGCACCCGTGATCACATGTCACGGGTGCTAGCCAATCACAGCGCGGCCTGCTCTGACATCACTGGCCGGGGGCGGAGAGAAGACACCAAGATGGCAGCCCCCATGATAGAACCGAAGGATGAGGAACCAGGAGGAACCACAAGGCCCAGCAGACCGGGAACGGAGCACGGAGGACACCGGAAAGCACTGCAGAATGGGGGACAAGGTAAGAAATACTGCGCAGCGCCCCCCCACCCCCCGCGCCCCCTCCCACCATAGGATTACCGTATTGACCCGTGTATAAGCCGAGGGGGGGACTTTTCAGCCCATTTTTTGGGCTGAAAAACTCGGCTTATACACGAGTATATACGGTAATTTCCCCCATATTTTCATACTGAGCCAACATAATGCAGGCGACTGGGGGCTGCAGCTCACAGCCTTGTGCCTTATCTGCTCTGTGTATCAACATATGGGGGAGCCTGTACCATATTTTCAATTCTTTATTTATTTTTATATTAAAATGTTGGCTGTTTGCTTGCCATAGACCAATGTGTATGGCAACCTATTGCAGACCTCAGCACAGAGGATGGGTGAGGTGTTGCAGTAAATAGTCATGAGGCTTAATGAGCAGACCTGGATGTACCACAGCATAGAGACTGATAAGTATAATTCTCCTGCTTTAATCACCATTTTGCTTCCTGTTGCAGCCCTTCTAGCCAAACCCGCACAGTAACACGGCCATCTCAGGGAAATCCGTGTTCGGGGTCCTTACAAAAACACTAGGTGTTCAGTAAGGACCGCAAACTTTATTACTACTGACTTTTAATCTCTTGCTTATAAAAATCATTAAAATCAAGAATAGGAGTAAACATTTTAAAGATTACGTTGGGATGCTTTAAAATGTGTCAAATCACTTAATACAGCTGCATAGATTACAATTAGGTAGAGAATTCCCATGAATATACATGGACAATAATTCCTTCTTTGATTCTTTCAAGACAACTCTACCTATGTAAGCAAAGTCACACTGGAGAAGACAAGCAAAGATGAAATACAAGCCTCGTTCGATGGTGGGATCTCAGTCACAGTTTCTGCTAGTGAGGGAGCTTTGAGCTTTGTCACAATGTTGGATATTATCTATAAGAAGAAAACTGAAGGCCTCCTGGGTAAGATACTCTCTTCGCCAGAATGTTAATTTGTACAGTATATTAAGTGTCATTGAGTTTAGTTAATGTAATACTGTGAACATTACACTAAAGACCATAGTGTGAGAACAATTATAAATTTACTAGTTAATTTCTGTATTTAATTTAAATAATAGTGTAACTAACCTAAATATTTTTGCAGGAATCTTTAATGATGATAAGACAGACGATCTGATGGCCGCTAATGGGACCAAACTGGAATTTAATGGTGTGAAACTTCCAAATGATTCCCTGATATTTGAAATCGGAATGACATGTAAGTAGTCATTGGTGTCTACTTTGTTTTTTCAAAATGATTGTTATATTTAAACCCTTAACATTGAATAAGGGACTTAAGATTTCATGAGCAGGTGTTAGTCTCTGCATCATGCTGTGCTACGTACTTACAGTAATAGATTCAAGCTGTCACTGTGTGAAAACACACAGTGACAGCTCCATGGTGACTGGCATGAGCAGAGATGCAGGGACTATTTATAGTGGTCCCTCCTCTTAAGGGGATGTCACACGCGTCAATATCGCTGTCAATGTCGCTCGTACGTCACGGATTTTCAGTCGCTCGAGCAACATAAAAGTGACGCAGGAGCGACATTGAAGCGTGTGACCAAGCGATGCAACCAGCGACATGTCGCTGATCGCCGATTGCAGGTTTCACTGCCAGATGTAAAACCTGTCGCTCATCGCTCAGTAGACCTTGTGCATCGCTGCGTGTGACACTAAACTCAGCGACGTATTTTCTATTTTGACAATGTACTAGCGACTAAATAAAATCGCTCGCAAGATGGCGACATCACCGCATCGCTGGGTCATATTGACGCGTGTGACATCTTACCTGCGATAATTCCACATCGCTCAGGCGATTAATAATTTGTGATGCATGAGCGATATTGCGGGCGACATTGACACGTGTGACAGGCCCTTTAGATTCCTGTAACAAATCAGTCAATTTGACTTACCGATGTGAGACAGCGGCTTTGGTTAATCAAGACGTGAGGCAATGACCAAACAGTATTTTATTTACAAATCCAACCTTTCTACAGACCTTGAAAATCCAGGATGCAGTCAGTACAATCCAGTATGTTATACAATCCATATAAAATCTTTGTCTCTAAGCTCCCTTTAAGGCCAGGTCCACTTGTGAAGACCAAGTCCACAGTGCTGAGCTGTGTTATCCGCACACAGCCTGCTCACATAGCACAAGCTGTTCCAGCAACTTGGCTCCAAATGAGATGCACCCTGCTTTGCTATTCCAGTATTAAAAGCAACTTCCGCAGACATGAGTTACAAGACCCAGAGTGGAGGGAGATCCATCCCACATACATCCTACATATTTTCCAAAATAAAGGCACTAAGCTGGATTTCCTAAATATCACATAGCTTGACCTAGTTCACACTTCTTTACCTTTGTATTGTACTCACAGCAATACCTGTGAATACAACACACTCCAGTGGGTCTTAGGCTGCGTTCACACATTTGCGTATTTTGCTGCGCTTTTTTGCGCGCGCTTTTTGCCGCGTTTTTCTGCCGCGCAAAAAAGAGCAGCAAAATACGCAGGGGCTTTCACAGACTGCGCTTTCTTTACTCCAGAAAGCGCAGTGATGTCACAGAGGGGAGGAAGAATCCTGCTTCCTCCTCCCCTCTGTGACATGTGTGACCGCCCCATTAGATTCCACAGTGTGTTAATACACACTGTGAAATCTACATTAAACAAAAGCAAGTTAATGAAAAATAAAAAAGAATCAATACTTCACCTCTCCGACGCCTTCTCCCGGTGTGCGATCTCCGATTCCAAGTCAGATCTCTTCTGACAGGACCTGTGATGACGTCAGAGGAGGGCGTTACCGGGGCGGTCCCATCGCTGATTGGCTGCTCGCGGTCACATGACCGCGAGTGCCCGCGAACGCCCCCCCTCTGACATCACCACAGGTCTTGTCAGAAAAGATCTGACTTAGAATCGGGAATCGCACAGCGGCAAAAGGCACCGGACATCGGGAGAAGGCGTCGGAAGGTAAGTATTGATTCTTTTTTATTTTTCACACACTTGCTTTTGTTTAATTTAGATTTCACAGTGTGTATTAACACACTGTGGAATCTAATGGGCGGCCACAGCTGTCACAGAGGGGAGGAGGAAGCAGGATTCTTCCTCCCCTCTGGGAGAATACGCAGTAGTAGCTGCGTAAACAATTGACATATCAATTGTTTACGGAGCTGCGTTTTCTCCCGGAAAACGCACTGCGTATTTTTACGCAATGTCTGCACTGCAAAGTGAATTTCCCATTCACTTTGCAGGCAGACAAAAGGCACATTGCGTATTTTGAAAAGCGCGCGTAAAAAAACGCGGCAAAATACGCAATGTGTGAACGCAGCCTTAGATGGTTTCTAAAAACATTCTGGAGGACAGACCTTCATATATCACCCCTGTCACTAATCATTTGGGAGGTGCTGAATGTTCTGTCCCCGCTTAAGGCGATTGAAGGTGCGCAGTAAGTTGTGGTGTGAGAAGTATTACCTTCTTATCCTTGAAGCGAGGCAGACAGAACCAAATGCAGCTTCGGATGGATGGAGTCAAGCGTGGACGCAGAAATAAATCAGAGGTGCTTTATTTGAACCGTACCAGAAGGCAGTAAGATGATACAATGCAGATGGTACAAGTAGCAGTAGGGTAATTGTCTTGTAGGTGTTCACCCCTGGAGCCATTACTGAGCTGCTAAAGCTGCTGCTGGTCAAGAGACTTTGCTTTCTGCAGTCCGATGGCATATGTGTCCTTCTCACACTGGTAGCTGGTGTAAAAATGGATGCCAGGAAGTGAGGTAGTACACAAGGCTGCAGGACACTCCCACATCCTTGAAAAAATATAAAAGGAGGAGTGAGGGAGTGACACAAAGCTACTGGTCAGCAGGTGGCAGCAGACAAGCATGAAACAGATAACAATGAAACAGTGGATTGAACTATATGAAGATATTAAGGGAACAGGACACTCCCCATCTGAAATTCACTTTGAGGATTTCACTACTAGAGTCTATAGCTAAAACAACCTGTAAAGAAAAAACATGTTAAATGCAACATTAAACATAAGTCCATATCGAAGAAAAAGGCTCAAGATTGCAACTTGTACTGTTCATCCGGTAGGAATGCTCTCGAAGGGCAACAACAGAACAAGTTCGTGGCTGGGTCTTGTGAAGATCTTTGCCTCGCCTTTCCTGATGACCTTCAATTTCATCTTCCTAACTTTGCCATCCTGGCTCGGGAGTGCTTTAGTAACTAGTCCCATAGGCCAGTCAGACCTTCCTGTGGGTGGGCTGATCCTTCATGAGCACTAGGTCCCCTTCTTTGAGGTTCGGCTTGAAGTGTTGCCACTTCCTTCTCCCTTGCAGAGTCACTATGTACTCCTTTCTCCACCTGTTCCAGAAATAGTCCGCCAAGTATTGAACGCGTTTCCAATGCTTCTGATAGGTGTTCGCATGAGTCTTGCTGAATATCTTGTCCATAAAGGCGACGATGTGCTCTCTCATTTTGGGCTTGTTGTTCATGGTACACTGAAGAGAGTTAAATCTAAACAGAACTTGTTCCCTATTGTTTGGAAGTCTTACCCTTGTAGCTCAAATGGGTAATGGAGAAACCCAGTGGTTTGTTTTGTCTTTAGAGAACTCATAGTCCATTATTTTGATAAATTCTTTATCCTCTACTGACAGGGCTACCTTGTCATCATCCTTAGTTGTGTGGAAGACTGATCTTCCCAAGTTATCGATACGTAGAGAAGTAATGCCAGTTGTCTGTGCGGGGCCTGGAAATATCTCTTTTCCCCCATAATGATGAGGACATGGCTTGACAAAGGTAGTGCGTCCATTCCCGTGCACGTAAGTCTTGAAGGAATTAATCTCAGAACGATTTGCACATACATTCCCTATGACTACCCATTCTAAGTCCAGTGTCTGGGTGCATGGTGTATAGTCGGGCCCATTACACTGTTGACGCACCTTGTGTACTCTTAGATTGTCTCTCCCGAGCAGGAACAGGACCTCTGCATTGACATCCATAGGAGGAATAACATTAGTCAGGTGCCTCAAGTGTGGTTGGTGAAGTGCGGCTTCGGGAGTAGGAATCTCGTCCTTGTGATTAGGTATTTGCTCACATTCAATAAGAGTTGGCAAGGGTATTTCGGTATCTCAATCGATAGGAGAAGCAATGAATCCCCGTGCTCTCCTACCACTAGTCTCTTTACGACCTGAACAGTTATTTAAGGTGTAGGGTTCTGATGGACCTTTAATACCAAAGGCTTCAAAGAACTTGGGTCCTGCCAAAGACTTGTTGCTTTGGTCATCTATTATGACATACATCTTCACTGCCTTTTCTGGAAGTCCTTCCGGATAAACTTTGATTAGACATATTCGGGCACAACTCTTCTCCCTTTGACCCTCACCACATACTTCAGAGCATGAATGAGACGGCTGCGGCAGTGTTAGACTGATTCTGGGGCTCCCCGCCGTGACTTGGAGTGGGAGCGATGGCAGAGACTGCAGTCGGTGAATCTCTGGCAAACGGGGTTGGGTGCATAGCTGAGGTGTGTTCTCCGCTATTACACTCCTCACACTTGATGACAGGTTCACAGTCTTTGACCATATGCTCCACCGAAGCGCAGCATCTGAAACATACTCCAAGCTCGGTGAGGACTTTCTTGCGCTCCTGAAGGGCCTTGGAACTGAACCCTCTGCACCTGCTCAGTGAGTGAGGTTTCTTGTGAATGGGACATTCCTGATTGAAGGACTTGTCTCCCGATGATGGGGTGTTCTGTGTACCTGTAAGTACCACAGGTGGTGGGAGATTAGTCTTTCTTACACTCACAGAGTTCTCAAAGTCTCTACGTTTCTGTATGACACCTTCATACTTCGATGATGGTGTAGTTGAAGTTGCAGTGTTAAGCTGTAGGAAGTCAAGGCTGGGGTCGTTCCTCATCTGGGATTGGTCGTCGATGAACCTGCAGAAATGGATGAATGGGGGAAAGGTGACATCATGCACTCTCTTGTACCTTGTGACTGACGTTGCCCACTTCTCCTGCAGACTGAACAGTAGCTTCATCACGATTGGGTTGACTCCATGTGCTGTATCTAGATAACACAGGCCAGACAGACGAGGGTCCTTTTTTGCGAGCTCCAGCTCCATGAGCAAATCACTTAGGTCTTGAAGCTTGTGGACCTCCTTGAGGTTGATCTTTGGGACGTTTTGAAGTCTCTTGAATAGGGCCTTTTCTATTGCTTCTGCGCTGCCAAAGGTGCGTTCCAGTCATTGCCAGGCAGCAGCGAGACCTGCTCCTGCTTGTCCCACGTAAACAGTTCTAAGGTTCTTGATACGGTTTGTAGAATCTGGGCCCAACCATTTGATCATGAGGTCGAGCTCCTGTTCTGCGGTGAGACTGAGGTTGGTGATTGCTGCCTTGAAGGTTGCCTTCCAAGTCCTGTAGCTCTCTGCACAATCATCAAATTTTGAAAGACTGGTGTTAATTAGCTCTCTGCTCACCATAAACCTGGCAAACTCCGACATATTGGATTCCTCACTGCTTGTTGCCACGACAACTTGTGATGCCCCTTGGATATGTGGGTTGCCTGGCGTGACAGGGTGAGATGTTTCTGGGTAGAATGATGTTGCAGCAGGGTTGAGCTGTGGTTTAGCCTCTATAGATTCTGATGACTGCTGTTCGAGCTGTGGAGGTAGATGGAGAAATGCTTGGTAGCCAGCTTGCTGTAGTGACTTCATTTGAGAAGGCAACTCCTGGTGACTGTCATTAACTTGCTCAGGTCCTGTGGGTAGAGCTGACTTGGAGATCTCAGCGTTGTTGGCTTGGACTGTGATGTAGCCTGGGGTTGACTCAGGTAACTGGTTCAGCACGTAGCCTCTGGTGCGATCAACCGGATCGTCTGTTTCCTGCGGTGGGGAGCGAACTGGATCAGGACCTTGGCTTAATGCGTGCTCGAGTAGCTTCACTTCAGCTAACGCAACTTCCTCTTCCATCCTTGAACAAAGAATCTTTATCCGAACCTCCGCTTCAGCTTTTTTTTCTGTGCTGGAACGTCTCACTTTGGACTGTTCTGTTCTTATATGAGCTTCTAGAATTCTGTCACTCAGGGTTAAGCTTCTTGAGGATGATGCTCTTGATGACCGAGAGGAGCGTCTAGATGAGGTTGTTCTATGAGATCTAGTTTCCTGCTGGTGAGAAATATGGTATTCTGCTTCGTCTTTGACATTTTGTAACTTGGCGTCTCTCTCCTTGTATACCGATTCTGCCTTGCTCAGATCTGAAGGGGCTTCGTCAATGTTGGAGCCTTTTAGAAAGGTAGTGTACCTTGTAAACAGCCTCTGGTATTTTTCTTGAGCTGTGTTCAGTCGCTCAATGGTGGCTTGTAAGTTTGCAATGTCGCCTGAAGAGGACTGAAGTCTTGACATGTGGCAAGAAACCCGTTCCCATAGTTCTTCAAGGTTGTCACATAATTCATCCTTCGTATAGTGATAGTTTTCGATAGTCTTTATTGTTGGTTTGACAGAGTGTTTTTGTTGCGCAACTTGATCTGCTGGAAGCATGGATTCTGTTTCATGCTCTTCATCGTGGATAGTGTCAGGTTGTGTTTGTTCTGTTTCAGTAGTTGGGGACTGTGCAAGGTCTTTTTCGGCCATTTTGATTTAAGATGCGCTGTCTCTTTAATAAACTAAACTTTTTTAATTGGGGTCTGGAAATCGCAGTGCAGCTCCGTTAGACACCCTAATAAGAAATCCAAGGTGTTTTTGAAGAATTGTGGGGTTTTCAAGTCCGACAATCTGCAGCAATGTGGCATAGGATGGGGGGAACTTTGGGTGCATCAACTATTCCTTTTTAATGCAGAGATGTGATTCAGGCCTGGTGGATGAGAGGGATCCCCTAGCACTTATCCAGGTGAGCGCTGTTGCCGGACAGATTCCACAGTGAGCTGCTGGATTCTTAGGGAGTCTGTAGCTGGATAATGAGTTCAAAGCAAGTGTTTTTGGCTGATTTAAAGCAGTCTTTTGACTGTTCTGTCCCCGCTTAAGGCGATTGAAGGTGCGCAGTTAGTTGTGGTGTGAGAAGTATTACCTTCTTATCCTTGAAGCGAGGCAGACAGGACCAAATGCAGCTTCGAATGGATGGAGTCAAGCGTGGACGCAGAAATGAATCAGCGGAGGTTTATTTGAATCGTACCAGAAGACAGTAAGATGATACAATGCAGATGGTACAAGTAGCAGTAGGGTAATTGTCTTGTAGGTGTTCACCCCTGGAGCCACTACTGAGCTGCTGAAGCTGCTGCTGGTCAAAAGACATTGCTTTCTGTAGCCCGATGGGATATGTGTCCTTCTCAAACTGGTAGCTGGTGTAAAAATGGATCCCAGGAAGTGAGGTAGTACACAAGGCTGCTGGACACTCCCACATCCAAGAAAAAATATAAAAAGGAGGAGCGAGTAGGGATGGGCGAATCTACTCGCTAGGACTCGTTACTCGGCGAGTAGTAAGGGACTCGCAGGACTCGGTACTCTGCGAGTTTCCCAGTGATTACTCGCACGAGTCCAATGCAAATCAATATCAATCCTAGTTTTGTCAGAAACGCTGACAAAACTAGGATTGCCATTGTTTGCATTAGACTCTTGCGAGTAATCACTGGCTACTGTGCCAGTGATAGCAGGGAAACTCGCAGATAACTGCTGTTTCTTTGCGAGCCGAGTCCAGCTGTCTTCTCTGTGCAGCTCCAGGGTCCTAGAGCCCGGCTGCTCACAGACATTATGTAGCAGTGCTGAGATTGTTCTCAGTCTGCTCATTCCCTGTGTACAGACATGAATGTCTGTGCACAGAGATGATGTAGCAGAGCTGAGATTGTTCTCAGTGTGCTCATTCCCTGTGTACAGACATGAATGTCTGTGCACAGAGATGATGTAGCAGAGCTGAGATTGTTCTCAGTCTGCTTATTCCCTGTGCATAGACATCTATATTTATGCACAGGGGATGTAGCAGAGAGGACATCGCGTTTTGGACTGCGTCGGACGGAAGAGGATTTTTTTAATCAAAGATGGAGTCCCTAATGGGGTTTTTTTTTATTTCTAATAAAAAATTTTCCTTGTGTTGTGTTTTTTTTAAAACAATTTAATAGAAATTCATGGCGGTCATGTCTAATATTGGCGTGACCGCCATAAATTTCGGGCTTAGGGCCAGCTGATAATACAAAGCTGGCCCTAACCTCTTTATTACCCAGCGTGCCACCGCTACCAGGGCCGCTGGAAGAGCGGGGTTCAGCGCCAGAGGATGGCGCTTCAATGAACGCGCCATCTTCTGGGGCGGCTGCGGGCTGCAATTTGCAGCGGGGGGTGCCCAGAAAGCTTGGGCATCCCTGCGCTGCGGATTCCAGCCCCCAGCTGCTTAGCTGTACCTGGCTAGACATAGAAATTGCGTGGAGCCCCACGCATTTTTTTTTTATTATTTCATGAATTTCAGAGTCAGAGTCTCAGAGTCAGAATCTCAGAATTTCATGAAATAATTAAAAAAAAATGCGTGGGGCTCCGCGCAATTTCTATGTCTAGCCAGGTACAGCTAAGCAGCTGGGGGCTGGAATCCGCAGCGCAGGGATGCCCAAGCTTTCTGGGCACCCCCCGCTGCAAATTGCAGCCCGCAGCCGCCCCAGAAGATGGCGCGTTCATTGAAGCGCCATCCTCTGGCGCTGAACCCCGCTCTTCCAGCGGCCCTGGTAGCGGTGGCACGCTGGGTAATAGAGGTTAGGGCCAGCTTTGTATTATCAGCTGACCCTAAGCCCGAAATTTATGGCGGTCACGCCAATATTAGACATGACCGCCATGAATTTCTATTAAATTGTTTTAAAAAAAACACAACACAAGGAAAATTTTTTATTAGAAATAAAAAAAAAAGCCATTAGGGACTCCATCTTTAATTTAAAAAATCCTCTTCCGTCCGACGCAGTCCAAAACGCGATGTCCTCTCTGCTACATCCCCTGTGCATAAATATAGATGTCTATGCACAGGGAATAAGCAGACTGAGAACAATCTCAGCTCTGCTACATCATCTCTGTGCACAGACATTCATGTCTGTACACAGGGAATGAGCAGACTGAGAACAATCTCAGCTCTGCTACATCATCTCTGTGCACAGACATTCATGTCTGTACACAGGGAATGAGCAGACTGAGAGCAATCTCAGCTCTGCTACATCATCTCTGTGCACAGACATTCATGTCTGTACACAGGGAATGAGCAGACTGAGAACAATCTCAGCTCTGCTACATCAGGCAGCAGGCGGGCTCTAGGACCCTGGAGCTGGCAGCCTGTACAGAGGAGACAGGATCTTATCTGTGCGAGTCAGGGATTACTTACAAAGTAAACGAGCAATGCAAATAAATGACAAAACTAGGATTGCTTCAGGCTGAAGCTTCCGAGACATATCTGCGATTTGTAAATCTCACACTACTCGCTATTACTCGCTTCCCCATTCATTAACATTGGACTCGCTAGACTCGCAACGAGTAGCGAGTCCTGTGCTCGGACTCGCTAGAGTCAAGCGATTCCGAGTAATTTAGGATTCGCCCATCACTAGGAGCGAGGGAGTGACACAAAGCTACTGGTCAGCAGGTGGCAGTAGACAAGCATGAAACAGATAACAATGAAACAGTGGATTGAACTATATGAAGATATTAAGGGAACAGCACACTGAAATATTAGCACTTCCCCACACGATCACCGCCATAGCTAAGCTCAGCTGACAGAGAAGCTCCTGCGATAATAGTCAATGCCAGAGTGTGCATTGCAACTGGTTGATTGACTCTCTAGATGCCCCAATTGATAGCATTCATGACATTTAGAAGACTGGGAAGGAGTGGGCTTCCTCTGTCACTTCCATCATCTCCCAAAATGAAATTAAGGGGAGCTGATAGTTGCCATGGAACCTGGAGTTCAAACAATGGCCTTCTAGTGTGCCGGATAAGGTGGTCTGTTAGGCCAGATTACAGTAACAAGCGTTCTGTCATTTTTATCTGACAGATCCCTTGTATTGAAATACATGAGACCAGTGATCACAAAAATAAAATTCCCAAAAATATAAAAAACAAAACACAAGAAAAACAAAAATATTACACCAATAAATATATTAATGTAAAAACAAAATAAACTAATAAAGTACACATATTTGGAATTGCCGTGTCCAGAATAACGCACTCTATAAAACTGTTGCACTATTCAATCCCCACAGTGAAACGTGTAAAAGATAAGCTTTTTTGTTATACCTTCAAACTGAAAGTGGAATAATATAGCTGAAAACATCATCTTGTCCCAATAAAACCTTGCTTCTTTAGAGGAAAAATAAAAAAGATACAGCTCTCAGAATAGAATGATGCAAAAACAATACTTTTTCAATATAAGCGTTTTTATTGTGTACAAGTGACAAAACATCAAGAAATTATACAGCTGTGGTCACGCTGTAATCATACTAACCTGCAGAATAAGGCTACGTTCACACATTTGCGTATTTTGCTGCACTTTTTTGCGCGCGCTTTTTGCCGCGTTTTTCGGCCGCGCAAAAAAGCGCAGCAAAATACGCAGGGGCTTTCACAGACTGCGCTTTCTTTACCCCAGAAAGCGCAGTGATGTCACAGAGGGGAGGAAGAATCCTGCTTCCTCCTCCCCTCTGTGACAGCCCCATTAGATTTCACAGTGTATTAATATACACTGTGAAATCTAAATTAAACAGAGGCAAATGTATGTAAAATAAAAAAGAATTAATACATCACCTCTCCGGCGCCTTCTCCCACTGTCTGGTGCCTTCTGCCGCTCTCCGGTCTCTGGTTGTAAGTGTGAGGTGTACTGATAAGACCTGTGGTGACGTCAGAGGGGGGGCGTTCCCGGGGCGTTCCCATCGCTGATTGGCTGTTCGCGGTCATGTGATATGTATCACATGACCGCGAGTGCCCGGGAACGCCCCTCTGACATCACCACAGGTCCTGTCCACTTGGAACTGGGGATCGCACAGCGGCAGAAGGCGTCGGACAGGTGAAGTATTCATTCTTTTTTATTTTTCAGACACTTGCTTTTGTTTAATTTAGATTTCATAGTGTATATTAATGCACTGTGAAATCTAATGGGCGGCCACAGCTGTCACAGAGGGGAGGAGGAAGCAGGATTCTTCCTCCCCTCTGGGAGAATACGCAGAAGTAGCTGCGTAAACAATTGACATATCAATTGTTTACGGAGCTGCGTTTTCTCCCGGAAAACGCACTGCGTATTGTTACGCAATGTCTGCACTGCAAAGTGAATTTCCCATTCACTTTGCTGGCAGACAAAAGGCACATTGCATATTTTGAAAAGCGCGCGTAAAAAACGCGGCAAAATACGCAATGTGTGAATGCAGCCTAAAGCTGTCTTATCATTTTTATGAAATGGTGAATGGCATAAAACAAAATAATTCTGAATAGATGGTTTGTTTATTCTGCATTCCAAAAATCAGAACTAAAAAATTTAACGTGCCTGAAATTGTTACCAATAAAAATGTCAACTCATCCCGCAAAAAAAGCCCTTACATGGCTCTATCGGCATAAATATGAAAATATTATAGCTCTTAAAAAGGTGATGCTAATTTTTTTTCTGTAAAGAAATGATTTCTAGTGTGTGATAGTTGCCAAACATGAAAAACTACATAAATCTGTTGTCACTGTAAGGCTAGGGTCAGACCTGCCCCTAGCCTGCTGGATCCGTCAGAAACTTAGAAATTCTGAAGCTGAGCGCATAGCGTTACAGGCAGGTAACGCTATGCGCCGCCTGTGTGTTGATCCCTATAGCAACCTGAAGCAAACTGCCGCCGGCAGCTCCACTCACATCTCCCGGATATGCACTTTTAATGAGCGCACAGGAAAAGGCTGCAAACCACGTTTCCTGTGCACTCGTCAAAAGCGCATATCCAGGAGATGTGAGTGGAGCTGCCGGCGGCACTTAGCTTCAGGTTGCTATAGGGATCAATACACAGACGGCGCATAGTGTTACATGCTACTAATGCTATGCGCTCATCCTCAGAATTTCTAAGGCCGGCTTCATACCACGGTGAAATCCGAACTGGGGCTGTCAGGGGCGAACCTGACAGCCCCGGACTGGATTTCGGCCCCATAGTATGCTATGGGGCTGGATGGAGCCGGATGGCAGCTATCTGCCATCTGGTTTCCATCTGTCTGGGAGAATCCGTGAGGAATCGGATTTTCTCCCGGACACAAAAATGCTGCATGCAGCATTTTTGTGTCCAGAGAAAAAAAGCTTATCCTCCCGGATCCTCCCGATCCTGTGCAATCCGGTGCCCCCTAACAAAGGGGGTCTATGGTGCCGGATCGCACCGGAGCTGCACGCTGGGTGCTGAAGCTCAGCGCCGCTCTGCTCTGAACTTCAGCACCACGGAGCTGTCCCCTGCTGACAGTTCAGGACCGCGGCTCGCTCCCCACTAGCTGCGATCTTGAATTATCAGCAGCTGCGGCTGCAAATGAGCCATCCAGCTGCACACTGGACCGGAGGGCATAACTGGCCCTCTGGATCTGTGTCCAGATCCGGTCCGGGGATCGGATTTCACCATCGTGTGAAGCCGGCCTAAGTTTGTGACGGATCCTGCCGGCTCAGGGCAGACGAAGGTCTGACCCTACCCTAATTGCACTGACCAAAAAATAAAGCCATCACTTATGCTACACATTGAATAGCATAACAAATTAATGTTTATTCTGCCTTCCAAAAATCGCAGTACGTTTACATTCACACACACCATTTTTGATGAGTTTTGTGAGGATCCGTTTCTGCAGTGAAATGCAGTGACTCTGAGCATCCCAGCAATGTCAATGCACTTCAAGATTTGTCATTCAGACAGAATGTTTTACGATGATCCGTTTTTGGGCTCAGAAACAGATCCTCACAAAGAATGAGCATGTCAATTAGGCTAGGGTCACATTAGCTCTAGGCATGCGTTCAGGGGGATTCTGTTCAAGAGATAGAATTTGGCAGTATTATCGCAGTGCTTTTATGCTGCCAATTCATTATGCGTGCTTCCTCGTCATGTGATGCGCTTGGAAATAGCGCAAGGTTTCAAACTTTGGCACTTAGATGACATCTGTTGACCTGCACTTGGGGTTCCGGCATCCATAGGAATAAATTGGCAGCATTTTTTCAATTGTGAAAATGTTAAATCTGTGGCTAAAACAACATTTTAGTGGTAAAAATATTTTTCCTATCAACGCCCAATGGTAAAACATGTTATGAAACATATGTATACATGTGGTTATTGCACAGCTATATCATTCTCATTAAGAGGTATAGTTGGTAAATGTGGTCACTTCTCGGGGATTATGCCATCCTAAAACTTAAGAGGCTCTAACAATGTGACATGGCACAGGCAAACCATTCCAGTCAAGTTTAGTCTTTGATATGGCCCTCCTTCCTTCCTAGCACTGTGAGTCTGAAGGCACACTGTCATGCATCAAACACAGAGCGTGTTTGATGCACAACAGTGATGAGAGTGTGATGCGTGTTTTTGGGTGTGTGAGATGCGAGTGTGGTGTGTGTTGTGAGTGTGCCTGTCTGTATTCATGTGAGTGTGCTGCGAGTGTGAGTGCTTGTGTGCTGCATGTTCGTGTAATGCTGCCCATGGTCCTGAAGGACTGCGGACAGCATTTGGGATGATTTTAAACTCGACAACTGTCAAAGCGGCGAATTTGAATTTACGGCTTTGCCAGTACAGTAATCAATAATGTTCCAGCGCTGTCACAGTAGTGCTGAAACATTATTGTTTAATAAACTCAGTTAGAAATCAAAATAATAAAGTTCTGTATGTTATTAATCATTTTAACCCTCTCTGCAGGCTCTGCGCTACATGTCGGCACAGAGCCTGCAGATGCGGCTATTTCAAGCCGGTGTCAGAAGGGTTAAATTGCTGTGGGTGTACTGTCATCATGTATACACAGAGTATATAGACTGTGTATACATGGTGACAACACATCATGTCAGTGCAAGGGTTAATTTATTTATTTTTCTGCTCCCAGCAATTGTCGGGTAAATTTACAGTACTGTGAAGCTGCTATCCTTCTGTAGTGAGCTGTCCGAGGTCCTGAAACTTCAGTGTGATATTACAGTAATATCATGTTGGAGCTTCAGCTCCAGGGACAGTGGCTGTTTAACCCCTACATTGCCATGGTGTGTTGTCACCATGTATACACAGAGTCTATATACTCTTTGTATACATGATGGCAGCACACCCACAGCAATTTAAACCTTCTGACACCAACTTGTAATAGCTGCATCTGCAGGCTCTATGCCGACATGTAGCGCAGAGCCTGCAGAGGGGCTTAAAATGAGTCCTTGGCCCTCTCCTCTTCTCTCTCTACACGGCCCCGATTGGACAGACCATCAGCAGATTTGGCTTCCAGTACCATCTTTATGCTGATGACACTCAACTATACACTTCAGCCCCTGACCTTACCCCTGCGGTAGTAAAGAACACCAATGACTGTCTAGCTGCAGTTTCCAATATCATGTCCACTCTCTATTTGAAACTAAACCTTTCCAAAACTGAACTTCTTCTGCTCCCCCCATCCACTAACCTCCCTAAATCGGACATCTCTCTCTCGGTGTGCGGCACCACGATAACGCCTAGACAGCAGGCTCGCTGTCTGGGTGTTATATTTGACACCGATCTCTCCTTCTCCTCCCACACGCAATCTCTCGTCCGCTCCTGTCGCTTACACCTGAAGAATATCTCTAGAGTCCGCCCCTTTCTCACCCTGGAAACAACAAAAACCCTCACCGTGGCCCTAATCCATTCCCGCCTTGACTATTGCAACTCTCTATTAAGCGGCCTCCCCCTCACCAGACTTTCTCCTCTCCAGTCCATCCTTAATGCAGCAGCCAGGATCACCCATCTGGCCAATCGTTACTCAGATGCCTCTGCTCTGTGCCAGTCATTGCACTGGCTGCCCGTATATTACAGGATCAAATTCAAATTGCTTGTTCTTACCCACAAAGCTCTTCACAGTGCAGCTCCCCCCTACCTCTCCTCCCTCATCTCTGTCTATCACCCCACCCGCTCTCTACGTTCCTCAAATGACCTTCAACTAACATCTGCACTAATCCGATCCTCCCACTCCCGGCTCCAAGACTTTTCCAGAGCTGCACCAAACCTCTGGAATGCTTTACCCAAAGAAATCAGGACTATCCACAACTTGCATGGCTTCAGACGATCCCTAAAGACGCATCTTTTTAAGGCGGCCTATCATACTCCCTAACATGTCCATTGTACTGTAGACAGTGAATGGGCTATCCTCTGGACATTATTCTTCTACAAACTCCACCAAACCATAAAGGTCTACACAGACTGATGACCATTCATGTAAGCTTACCTATACCCCATTTCCTCGAGATGCCTGGACCACCAGTGCAATAAGCCCCGACACCTTGTACAACCCCTATCCCGTTGTAGATTGTAAGCTCTTTTGAGCAGGGTCACCTTCATTTCTTGCTTTATTTATTGTATTTTTTTCCACATTGATTCTATGCCTATTGTTTTTGTATCCAATGATTGTACTTTATTTGTTCTCTATTGTAATTACTTACTGTATATTTTCTGTACGCTAACCCTACATTGTAAAGCGCTGCGGAATATGTTGGCGCTATATAAATAAAGCTTTATTATTATTATTATTATTATTAATAACATACAGAACTTTATTATTTGATTTCTAACTGAGTTTATTAAACAATAATGTTTCAGTACTGCTGTGACAGCGCTGCAACATTATTGATTACTGTACTGGCAAAGCTGTACGTTAAAATTTGCCGACTTTGACAGCCGGCGAGTTTGAAGTGATTTTGCCAGCACACTCGTTCCAATATCGCACAGTGTGCTGTATGGGGGCAAGATCTTCTCGCCCCCATAGACTTGCATTGCCCTCACGCATGTGAGAACCGTGTGCAGTCGCAGCAGCTCCGACTGCACTCGCTTCTAACTCGCAATGCGAGTGTAGCGGGGGAGACTCGTACCAGTGTGCCCTGTCTGATAGGGCAACACTGGTCTAAGTGCAATGTGAGTTTCCCACGCATTGCACTAGCACGAGTCCCTCGCACAGCGTGCATTTAGCCTGATTAAAAAGTATTTTCAATCCATATATGGGGTATTGCTATACTTAGGAGAAATTGCATAACAAATGTTGTGCTCTTTTTTTCTCCAGTTATACTTTTGAAAATGATAAAATTGGATCTTCAGCATCATTTTTATTGAAAAAGAAAATTAATATTTCATTTTCATGGTGGCTTAATAATATAAAGTCCAATGAAGCACCATTGACATCAAGATGCCCACTCACTCACTTATGTCTAAATAGATTCATTGAGGTGTGTCATTTCCTAAGTAGGGGGTTCTCATTGTTTAAGCACATCAGAGGCTCGGAAAACGCAACATGGTGTCCGCTATATATTCTACCCAATTTTGCAAACCAAAAGTCAAATGGTGGTCTAAACCTTCTGAGCAAACAGAAGTTCTCCACCACATATGGGGTATCAGCTTACTCCGGAAAAATTGTACAACAAATTGTAAGATGTATTTTCTCCTGTTACCCCAATAAAAATTCAAAATTTGGGCTAAAGCAACATTTTTTTCGAAACAATTTTAATTCTTATTTTTTCCGTACACATTTCTGTAGTTTATTTGAAGCATCTGAAGGGTTAATAAACTTCTTGGATGTGGTGTTGGCCAACTTTTAGAATGGTGTCACATTTGGATATTTTCTTTTACATAGACAGCTCAAACTCACTTCAAATATGATGTGTTCTCTAAAAAATTGGTTTTGCAAATTTTGTTGCAAAAATGAGAAATTGCTGATAAAATTTTAACTCTTCTAACGTCCTAACAAAAAAAAAGTTTTAAAAATAGTGCTGATGTAAAGTAGAAATGATATTTATTAAATATTTTGTACGATATAACTATTAGTTTTCAGACCATAAAAAATTCAATATTTGAAAATTGTAATATTGACCAAAATTAACTACTAAGGCAAGGGTCACAGCAGTGCTGAAAGGATGAGTTTTTTTCATCTAACAATGTTTGCAAACTGATGCATTAAGGCATTCATCGACTCCAATACAATTAGTGCATGGACAAATTGGTTGGCATTTGTAAATATGCGTTATTTTAGCGCGCATCGTAACGCGGGCTGCAGCGTTTTTTGGCTGTTTTGGGAAACGTGACAGTGACGGATGCGTTAATTTATCATTGGAGTCTATGAGAAACGCAACCGTAATGGAAGTGATTTAAAACACTAACGCCTGCCATAGTGTTAACGCATCCGTTAACGTTTGGTACATACATGTACACACATTTAATGTGAACGCGAGGGAAAAAAGCACAACCTTTTAATGCATCTGGTTAGCAGATGCCACAACGTGAGTGCGACCCTAGCCTAACATTAAGTACAACATGTCAAGAGAAAAGCATTTCAGAATTACTGGGATAAGTTAGGCCCCTTTCACATCAGCGGTAAAAAAAACCGCAACTGCCGCAATTACCGCATAACGGCCACACTTGCGGTTCACCTGCAATGTCTATGGGGCTTGCGGCAGGTGCGGCAAGTGCGGTACAGTTGCGGTTTCAGCACTTGCGGCAGATGCGGCCGCGAAAAAAATCACGGTCAGCCGCGTTTTTTTTGTGGCCACATCTGCCGCAAGTGCCGAAACCGCACTTGCCGCACCTGCCGCACACTTTCCGCAAGCCCCATAGACATTTCATGGGGCTTGCCACAGGTGAACCGCAAGTGTGGCCGTTATGCGGTAATCGCGGCAGTTCCGGTTTTTTCACCACAACTGCCGCGATCAGCGATTACCGCTGATGTGAAAGCAGCCTTAAAGTGTTCTAGAATTTTTGCCAGATAAAATTACAGTAGTCAGATTAGAAAAATGAGGCTTGATCATTAATATACAAAGTGGCTCGGTTTTTAAGGGTTACACAAGGTTTCTAGCTTTTGTTTTTACCTAGTTCTTTTACTGAAGAAAAGTAAATGTGGTTTTTACTTATCCTGTGTTTTAAAAAAGACATATCTATTACAAAGAAAGGTTGTCCTTTTGGGTACATAAAACAAAAATGTAGTGATCTCTTTGTAAATGACTTTGTTTCACAGGGAAAACCTCCCCTTCGGACAGCCTCTTCATCTACAATGAAACCACCGGGGAATCCTGGTACACCTACAACAATAACACGTTTGTGCCGCTCTTTTATGATGAGCTGCTTTTGACGACTGACAATGAAGTCATCAGGAAAGCAAATGAGACATGTGAAGGAAATGATGAGTGTATATTTGATATCTTGAGCACTGGAAATGAAGCTTTAGGAAAGTCCACACTTGACAGTATTATATCAGCCAATGAACAAAGCAGTACAATGAGTAAGAAATATGAATTATCTTCTCTGTTGTTTTCACACCTACTCAGAAATTTTGAATATTTCTTGGCTCTGTTCTATAACCATAGCAGTGACAGGTAGAACTTGTCAATCTTTCTGACCTTTCTTATCAAGTCTTCTTACAATCAATTATTATCCTCTAAATAAACAAAGTATCAACCTATTTTAATACCATCTCTATATATTTAGTTAGAAAGGTCTGACTAACTGGAACAACCTCTTTTTACAGATAATTTCCCTCCTAATGTTACTGGACCAACTACTATTTTCGCCAAGCTTTTAGAGCCAATAACAGTTACCTACACAGCAACTGATGAGAACAACGACATTGTGATCTTCTCACTGGAGACAAACTCTCCTGACATCACTATAACAGGTGAGTATGTCAAGTTGCCCTCATGTTTATGTTTTAAATTGTACATGTTACTAGGGTGGTCCTCAAGGCAAGCAAAAAAATTATGTTTTATAATTTTTGATGGGGCACCCTCTGAAATGATCCATTTGGGTAAAAAACTAAATAAACTAACATTTTAAAAATATTTTACATTTTACAAGTCGCTGCCAATTAAGTGGTCGTTTGAACGAAACTTGTTAAAAATTAAACATTATGATGGGCAATTACAAGTCTTTGTAATTACTCAATAAAACAGTTACTTTTGTTGCCTGTAAGTTACATATTTGTTTGATAGGTCACTTATTATTTGCAGCCCACAAGTGTCTTTTCTCCATATCGTACTCGATACTACTTGACTACTAGCAGCATAAATTGTTTCTGTTTTTCATTCGTTGTGTGCAACTTGCTATATTCCTTGTTATGCAGTATTATTAGTCACTGTCATACCACTGACTGTTTTTTTGGAAGCCTTGAAGCCTTTATCTACAGACCATAGGTCTAAATGTTTGGACAGGAATGCCGATGACATGTCGGTGAATCTAAGGAACCTGTAGATTTTGTGAGTGACAACATTTTCCGGGTTCTTCGTCATAACTAATGCTAAAACATCAGTTATCTTCTTGGGAGGATTTTCTGCAGCTGGGATTTGTAGGGCTGTTCCCATCAGATGTTTTGTGTCATTTTACACAGCATCATCAAACACAAAGAGCAACCAGTGCATTGGACAAGAACTGTAAGTGTCTTTTCATCTTTTTAATCACAACTTCTGATACTAAGTTGTTCTGTTCCTTGTACAGATAGCTGAAGATCATGTGTGAAGATGATGGTGTTATTTTGTAAGTTTGCCCACTGACATAGACATGAACAATCTAAATTTCAAAGTTAGGTTAATTTTAACAGTGAGAGATAGAATATCATAAATAAAATCCAAAAAATCACATTGTCTAAATTATAAAAAGTTATTTGCATTTTGCAGAGAAAAATAAGGATTTGATTCCTCTGGCAAACAAAACTTAATACTAGGCGACAAAAGCCTTGCTTGCAAGCACAGCAGACAGATGGTTTTGTAGGTGATGAAGGGGTTTGTGCACATGTCAGGAGGAATTTTGGTCCACTCCTCTTTGCAAATCATTTCTTAATCATTAAGATTTTGAGGCTGTAGCTTGGGAATTTAGAGCTTTAGCTCCCTCCATAAATTTTCTATGGGATTAAGGCCTGGAGACTGGCTAGGCCACTCCATGACCTTAATGGGCTTCTTTTTGAGCCATTCCTTTGTTGCCTTGACTGTATGTTCTAGGTCATTGTTATGCTGGAAGACCCAGTCATGACCCATTTTTCATGTCCTGGCTGAGAAAAGGAGGTTGTCACTCAGGATTTTGCGGTACATGGCTACATCCATTGTCCCATTGATGCGGTGAAGTAGTCCTGTGCCCTTAGCAGAGAAACACCTCCAAAACATTGTTTCCACTGCCATGCTTGACAGTGGAGATGGTGCTCTTTGGGTCATAGGCAGCATTTCTCTTCCTCCAAATATGGTGAGTTGAGTTAATGACAAAGAGCTCAATTTTTGTCGCATCTGACCACAGCACCTTCTTCCAGTTACTCTCAGAATCAGCAAGGTGTTCAATGGCAAACTTCAGATGGGCCTGCACATGTGCCTTCTCGAACAGTGCGACTTTGCGGACACTGCATTATAGCGTAACGTGTAACCAATGGATTTCTTGATGACAGTGGTCCCTGCTGCCTTTAGTTCATTAAAAAGTTCCCCCGTGTAGTTTTAGGCTGCTCTCTCACATTCCTCATGATCCTGGATACCCCACATGTTGAGATTTTCCATGGAGCCTCAGATTCATGTCGATTGACACTCCTTTTGGATTTGAGTTGCCCCCAGGCCGTGGGGTACTCGGGGCCAGGCCGGTCCTGTCTTTCTGCGGGATCACAGTGGTCGTGACCCAGTCCTGTGGCCTGAGTTAACTCCAAAAAGGGGTGATGTACAGAGAATTTGTCGTGACACCACAAGGGGTATGTGGTCAGTAGGACCACCACTGCCGTATTCCTGCTGGGGACGGTGACTTAGGGCAGCGGGGATGGTAAGCCCTCCTTGGGTAGGGCTGACAGTCCCCAGGGCAGGTGTAGTGGTGATGGAGGGGCCTGGTGAGGGATTGTGCTTTGTACAAGTCACTTACATTGCTGCTGCAGCTTCTCCAGCCAGTGTGTGGGAATAGCAGTCTCCGACTCCTCTGCTGTGGTGCTGAAAGGAAGCAGTCTCAGGCAATGGTGAGCTTACTGGGTACTTTACTCAAGTTCTTTTAGCAGCAGTTTACAAGACACAGTTTCACCGTTCTTTCAAGTTACAGTTCTTTACACTCTTTAACACTGCTCTGGGTAACTGGGTTTATGCAGCTCAGGCAGCGTTTCTGTGTTGCTTCCCTCAAGTCCTTTCAGGCCCTTTCCTTTCTCTATCTTCTCACTCACGGGTTTGGTCTGGCCATCGTGGGCTTTTGTGTGATGGGTCCCTCTCCCTCATGGTCACTAGCCCTAGTTTATGGATGTGTTCCTAGACCGTGGTGGTAGGTAGGCTGCAGGTCATAGATTACCTACCCCATGCCAGTGTGTCCTGTGATTAGGGTCTTGAATTGTCTCCGGTCACTTCTACAGAGCCAGCTCTCTGGCTGTAGCTGCCTAGCCCTCCAATGTCCCAGTATGGCTGTGGGATCACCAGGCTCCCTCTTTCTCACTGTCTCAGCTTCAGGGTTCCTCCAGTCAGCTTGGATCTTTACGGCTGCCGGGCCCTTGTCTTCCCACCTTCTTCTTAGCTGTGGGGTGTGTCTGCTTGCGGCTATCGTTTCCCCTCACCTCCAGCTATGGAGCGAGCTTTCTCCCCTAAGAATTCTGCCTCTAGGGTTCTGTGTTCTCCAGGGTACCTCTCCTCCTGGGAATCTACTTGCCTCCAATTTAATGTTCCCGTGTTTTATTCCGGTTCCTCCATCCACTTGGTCAGGGCTGCTCTATGCTCCACCCACACTACTCTTAACCCCTGCTATCCATTGCCTAACCTAGAGTCCTAGGCGTGTGTATCTGTGTGGGTGTATTTAAGTCAACCGTCTCTACCTTGCTGCAGTTCACCCTGTGGTTGCCCTGGTCACAGGAGCGCCACATATTTCTTCCATTTTCCCACTATTGCACCAACAGTTATGTTATTCTCACCCAGCATCTTACTTATGGTTTTGTAGCCCATTCCAGCCTTTTGCAGTTCTAGGATCTTTATCCTGACATCCTTAGAAAGCTTTTTGGTCTTGCCCATGTTGTAGAGGTTAAAGTCTGACTGAGTAATTGAGTTTGTGGACAGACGTCTTTTAAACAGGTGACAATTTAAGAAAGCTGTCTTTAATACATGTAATGAGTTGATTAGGAGCATCTAATTGGTTTGTAGTAGCCAGAACTCCTAATGGTTGGTATGGGATCAAATACTTATTTTTTTCATTAAAATGCAAATACATTTATATAATTTAGACAATGTGATTTTCTGAATTTTCTGAATTTTATTTTTGATACTTTATCTCTCACTGTTAAAATGAACCTAATCGTAAAATTATATACTGTTTATGTCCTTGTCAATGGGCAAAGTTAGAGATATATACAATAATGGACTCCAATGTCAGAGGAGGACTTGACCTTACAGTCAGGAGGAGACCCTTTTCCTATGACATCCGGAATAGGGTGCACCAGATGTCAGACTGCAGAGGAACTTGCTGCATGCCTGGCTGTATTCCATCTGTAGCCAGTGCTGCACCTACTGGGTCACTACAAATTGCACCAGGACTAGGACAAGGATCAGGAAAATGAGAAAGAGATTGAAGTGAAATAGGCAGAAGACCATGTTTCGCATCAGTGTGTATCACCCCTGCCAGAGGCCTTTGACTGGGACAATCCCTTGTAAGGCTCCCTACCCACTCCAAGCAACTATCTGACACAGCATAACCAACCCTGTCCTGTCTCTTTTATGGAGGAGATTCAGCATGCAGGTAACATTACCCTGGAGTGGCTGAATGGTCCTAAAGCCAATGACTTCTACGACACGTGTACCTGAGGCAAGGGGGTGGCATTCTTACAGGATAAGGGGTTTCTCTTCCTAGTAGAAGAAGGTAAGGGGCATTAGTGCTTCATTAACCAGTGCAACCTGCTGTGTAAGCATATTCCCGAATGACTATGCACAATCTTTGTCGGGAAAAAGGTCACCTTCATGAAGGTGTGGGGCAGCAAAGGGTGATTTGTGGTTGGCGTAAACTGGGTTGGCACCGCGATCAAATTTGAAAAGTGGCAGGAGGAGGCCGACTAAGAGAAAATTTGATGTCAGGTAGAGTCCCGGTCTCTTTGGGTTAGCCAGACAGCTGAACCCAAACCCACAGGACCTGTCAATGTTCCAAAAGTTGCTCCCATCTCTTTGATAGGGTGTGGTCATCCCTAGTTTCTCTATCATCTTTTCCAGCAGTGGCCATGATGGTATGTGCAGGAGTGCAAGTGATGGCAGAGAATGTCCCTAGAAGACTAGATCATGAATCCCCCAAGAACGTCCGGCAGCAGAGTACCATGAAACTGCGCCAACAATCTAGGGCATGGCTGAAAAAGATGCCAATCAGTTATTCTGCAGGCTAGAGTCGGCTTTCCTAAAAAAAAGGCATGTTTTTGGGTCGCTGACCCATTACTCAGATGGCATTTTGTCCAGAGTATGACTTTTGAGTTTGTGTTCAGTTCTTCCTTGACCAAGGCCTGTTTTTTGTTAATGTCATATTTCCCCTTCCCACGTATTGCACCGCTTGTGCTTCCCTCAGCTAGATAATCGGGCATGCAGGCAACAATTGGGCTACAAGTC